>CM054805.1:36576804-36837137 GCA_028984105.1 Lavandula angustifolia | reverse complement strand
TTTTTCCATTTGTGATATTTTTAATTGTAAATGAAATCTGAACCAGAAAACGCGATTTATTGCGGCTGAAGTGTAGAAACGGACAAGTCCCTTTACCGCCCACAGCTTCAATCGGAGATATCTCCGATTTTTACCCTCAAAAATGTAGTAGTTTCAGCTGCTGGAGCTAAATCTCAAGAGACTCCAACCAAAATCGGCAAATTCAACCGAAGGGGGGATCAATTGAAGCGTATATGGGGGACGGAAGATCGAACAATTCCGGAAGCAACAGCAGTAGCAAAGCCTGAGTGGCTGGAGCAGTACGATGTGATCGGGAAAATCGGCGAGGGGACGTACGGCCTCGTCTTCCTGGCGAGGATAAAGTCCAACCGCTCAAAATCCATAGCCATACAAAAGAAAGTTCAAGCAGCCCAAGGACGGCGACAGCGTTTCTCCCACCGCAATTCGAGAAATCATGGTGAATTATTGATTGCTCGTGAACTCTTTTAGTGTTGTGATTATTTCAATTTGTCGTCAATTGAGGGGTTCTGTTTTCTGTCTTGGGATGAATTGAATTTAAAAAGATCATTTTTTTAGGTTTTGGTTTTATATAAACTGCTTCACTATTGATAAGCAATTGGAGAAAGATTAACAAGCAGACTAGGAAATTATAGGATAAAACAAGTAAACAGAGAGGATTAAGTATGCTTATTCCTGGAATTGTTAAATCTAACCATTCGATTTGGAAATGGGGATTGTTAATCTGTGCATTCGATTTGGATTAAAGTAAGTATGCGGTTCTGGTGAGTGCGTGGACTTCTTTCTATGCTTCGATTTGGAAATGGTCGAAATAAGCTTATTTCCCAGCGTGTTCTACGAGTGAAAGTAAAACAAATAAGATTTTTTTGCTAGTTCTATGTCTCTATATGATGAAAATAGATTCTTGTTTTGGTTTTCTCATCTTTCTAGTAGCAGCTTAATAAAAATCTGCTGTCTGGATTGGTATGTTATTCTTCTCAATATGAATTATGTTGTTGTTTTGCATAATGCTTTGTTTTTTTCTTGCATTGTTCGAAACTTGTATCCATTCTTGATTCTTCTCTCGGACTACCCCTCCGGTTATGGTTTTAAAATCATTTTGTTGTATATTTCATGGTGGTAATCGTGCCTTTTGCAGTTGCTTAGGGGAGATTTCTCATGAGAATGTTGTAAAGCTTGCCAATGTGCACATCAATCATGCTGACATGTCGCTATATCTAGCTTTCGACTACGCTGAGCACGACCTTTATGTGAGTAAATTTCTTAATCTTGCCTTTTTTGTAACCCTGCATGCAGTATATCTCATTTGGGGTTTATTTTGAACTAAAGCACATTGCTTTCGATATATTTAGCTAATAGTAGCCTGAACCACCCAAAGAAAGAAAGATAAAAACGAAAAAAAGATTTAGACCTTATTTATGTTTCATCGATCTAACCGCAGCTGAAATAATTGACGTCTTGTGGATCATGCCAGGAAATCATCAGACATCACAGGGACAAGGTCAACCAATCAATCAATCAATACACCATTAAGTCAATTTTTTGTGGCAGCTTCTCAATGGTTTAAATTATCTTCACAGGTGCTTATGTTAGTATTTCGATCACATACTTGGTATAACAAATATATAATCTCTTAGTTTCCACCAAATTATACTTTTTAACACGCACTTTTAGTTTTTCTTTTTCCCCGTTTTTTCTTGTGAATTCAAAGTTCTGAATGGACCCCAGTTAAACCGTGCAATAAAAAACTCTGCAGTAATTGGATTGTGCACCGGGATCTAAAGCCATCAAACATCTTGGTAAAAAGCTTTTATTCCATTCTTTTTTGTCCATTATCCCTCTAATTTATATTTCGATCAAATAATTACAATTGACTCATGTACTCTTATTTTGGTGCAATTTCCTCATTGATACACATACCAACTGTTCCTTTTATTTTATCTTTAACTTTTGATAACCAGGTGATGGGTGATGGGGAAGAACAAGGAGTGGTAAAAATTGCTGATTTTGGCCTTGCAAGAATTTACCAAGCACCTTTAAAGCCACTATCTGAAAATGGGGTAATGGAATACTTTTCTGTTTTTGGCATGCTTCCCATCCCGTTCTGCTAGCGTTATTTGTTATGGTAGTTGGTAGACTGTTCTTAGAAACATGGTTAGCGAGCTTTATTTGAAAGTTGAAACATCAAACTTTGAGAATGAAAATATGATGAACTTGGAAAAATATGAGTTCTATCGTTTTCGGGCAAGAGACCTTTTGAACTCCTACGGTCATGTGCAAGATTGAATTGCTATACTGTTAATTTATTTTCTAATAATTATGAACTGTAGGTTGTAGTGACTATTTGGTACCGCGCACCTGAGTTGCTCCTTGGAGCTAAACACTATACGAGTTCTGTAGGTAAGATCCGTTGGGTAGTATACCTCGGACTATTAGCAGAGCTTTAAGTTTCTGTTCTGATATTGTAAAAGAAACAGTTTTAGGATCAGTGGTTACTTCTTTTAGCTAATTTGTGGTATTTCTGATTTATCTGGAAGATATGTGGGCTGTCGGCTGCATCTTTGCAGAGCTTCTCACTCTGAAGCCACTATTTCAAGGGCAAGAAGTAAAAGCGACGCCTAACCCATTTCAGGTATTATTATTCTCTTTTTGTCACCTTCTTGGATCTAATCAAAACTTATATACTCCCTCCGTCCCACTCCATTAGTAGTGTCGTATTTCTTTTCGGCACGCTTATTAAGAAAGTGATGTTTTGTGGTGTGTATTATTTGACTTTTTGGGAGGATGATTCTTGTCCACATTTTTTTCTACTTTTTTAGAAATGGGACACTTCTAATGGGACAACCCAAATAGGAAAATGGGACACTACTAATGGGATGGAGGGAGTATAAAGTAGTGGGGTCTACTAAAAATATATTAGAGTATTATTTTAAGTTAAAAAGGAAAAGGACGGCCCGAAAAGGAAAAGCTGGGCTAATGGAGTGGGACGGAGGGAGTATTAAAAACCATATTTCCAACACTTTTCTAATGATAAAACTGTACCAAGTATGCAGCTTGTGTCGTTATTTTTTCTGGCAATGTGTTCTGAAATTTCTTCTAATAATGCAGCTTGATCAACTTGACAGAATATTTAAGGTGCTAGGTGAGAATTCTTTTTATGGTTCAATTTTTTATGCCAACAATTGGTGACAGTTGTTTCTGACATTAGGTCATCCCACGCAAGAAAAGTGGCCAGCACTCGTAAATCTTCCACATTGGCAGTCTAATTTGCAACACATTCAAGGGCGTACATAGTTAGTTATATTCTTCCTTTCTTGATGTTTCTTGATATCACTAGATTGTATAGCAAGTGTAATAATGTTCTGGAGTGCCTCTGGTTTGTCGTGTTGTTTAATTCATTTTTCATTCGTGCAGCAACAACGCTGGGCTTTACAATGTAGTTCATTTATCTCCAAAAAATCCAGCATATGACCTTCTGTCGAAGATGCTCGAGTATGCGGTTATTGTTAAATACATGCAAATATTGGTTTCATTATCTTAAGAGATTCTTATGGATCTTGTCCGATTTTGTTTTTCAGGTATGATCCTCGAAAAAGAATAACAGCCACACAAGCTCTTGAACATGAGTTGGTGCCTGCCTTTCAATTTGTTTCAGAAAATAGTTTTTGAACTGAATGATTGATTGTGCTTGCCAAGTTCTTGAAATCATTTTTGTCTTATGCTATCTCGAGTTTCTGTCCTATAATTTAACCATTCTTTGATTATTTGGTCACATGCATGGGAAATTATGGACATTTCTGGAGTTCATAATATAAAATCTATTTCTAGATGATGAATACAAAAAGCTTTGTAACTGTTCCTTGTCACCGCCACTCCACCAACTAGGCTATTCGACGGAGCCACGGAGGGCGTTGTTCCTTTTATCTTTTAGTTTCTTTGTGTTCTTTAAAATCTTTGATTTTGTGCCGAGGAAATGTGAGATTTTATGCTTTCTTCGTGCAGTATGCCTCGGTAGTTTTGAGGCCTCATCAATTTCTCAATTAACCCGGCAATTCATTTAGTTTTATAATTTTTTCTGATCTGCAGGTATTTTCGCATGGAGCCTTTGCCGGGTTGCAAGTATGTACTTAGTCCTTCTGGCTCTTCGGATTATTTGTTCCAACACATTACGTCTAATAACATTTTTGTAATTCTTTGATTTTAATAATAAAATGGTCCCAGTGTGCTCGTACCTCCGCAACCAGGAGAGAAAGTTGTGAACTATCCAACTCGACCTGTGGACACAGGCACTGATATCGAGGGACCCATCAGTCTCCAACCCTCTCAGCCGGTATGTTGGCCAAATATTTGGCTGTTCAGACATTTCATTAGATGTTTCTTCCACATTAACCCTAATCCTGACATGCATAATTAATCGAAAATATGGCACTTAAGCTTTAAATGCCTAGTCTAATCAATTCCTTTTTTCTGGTTTCATTTTATTAGGTATCTTCGGGAAACACTATGTCTGGGTCGGTGGCGGGTCCTCACGTAATACAAAACAGATCGATGCCTCGACCAGTGCCTATTGGCATGCAGCGGATGCAGAATCCTGGAATCCCTGCTCAGGCCGGTATGGGAGGTGGAGTAAACCCCGGCAACATGCCTATGCAACGGGGTGTAGCCCAGGCCCACCAACAACAACAGGTTTGTGATTCAGACAGCAATGCTGTTGGATGTTTATGGTTGTTTCACTGTTTTCCGTTCCTCTGTTTTTCGTGATAGTTGAGAAGAAAAGACCCCGGAATGGGAATGACTGGATACCCTCCGCAACAGAAATCTAAGCGATTCTGAGGTAATACTGCTTCTAGTTCTTCAGTTTTATTCTAGACATTATTTGGAATTATTGCACTCTTGTTGGATACATTGGCAAGATGCATTAGATAGTTCTGTCTCACTTTGTACTGGTTTTAGCCGTCTGATCTGATTCGAATGCTATACATTTTAACGCGCAGAATCTAGATGGTTTTCCTCGTATCTGGTAGCTAAAACTGAGAAGGGGCAAATTGCTGCTAACTTAAACTTGATTTTCAATCAATTGGAACTTGGAAGTTGATAATGTATTGTTGTTTATATAGTTTGTAGTTGTTGTCTTATTAGATTGATTATTGTAACTAGGGAAGATGTACACGAGCAAAAGCTTAGTTGGGATGTGTGAAGGCCAATATGAGATTCTTCATCTAAATTTACACTTTTTCGAAATTGTATATTTACATCCCGTAATTATATTGAAAATACAAAAATCTTTTGTACGGCGTAATTTTTTGATCGAGTTTATTGCATATGATTATGTCGCACACGCCATGGAGTTTAAGTAGCAAGCAATACATAACTACAGTATTTAGCAGTTGAGGACCGAATAAAGTGTGAAAATCAGTAGAAATGAAAATGAGCAAACTTTTGAAGTTGAGACAAATGAAGGAGACAAGATGAAGAAAAGTATTTCCTCCGTCATGCTTTAAGTGATCTGTTTTTGTTTTCGGGTGTCCCGTTCCAAGTGACTCATTTACAAAAAAGGAAATAACTTTTAAAAAAAATTACTATAAATTATCTCCTACTTTATTTATTTCTCTGCTAATTTATTATTTATTTATCATTTTGTCTTTCATACTTTATCATTTATTCTCTAACTATCTAAATCATCTTTTCTCTCTTACTTATCATCTACTTTTTTCTTATACTTTATCATCAATTTTCTTAATTTTTGCGCCGAAAAGAAACGAGTCACTTAAAGCGGGACAGAAAGAGTAATTAGTTGTTTATAGAAAAGTTACCATTTTTGTAATGAAACATGATGAATGAGACGATCCGATAAGGAAAATGAGACAAGATAAACGAAGATAGAGGAAGTCCATAATTTCTAATTTTTTTTATTCAGCTTCGAAATTCTAGAAATTCACCTTAAAAATTCTCAAAATTGCAAATTTCACTCAATCTCTTAATTTATCTAGTGATTTTTTTTTTATTCGTGGAACCCGCAGCGCCTACATTCGGTGCGCCTTGGGTAAACAAGCAAACCACGCAGAAGGTTCAACCACCCTTGATGTGACGAGGTGACGAGACAAATCACATGAACGATCTTGGTGGGAATTGAACTCAGATCCTATCGATCCCGAACCACCCACCTTAACCACTACGTCATTTCATGGGGACATTTATCTAGTGATTTGAGCACATGACAAGTTGACATTGCTTTATTACACCGAGTGCCGGAAAAGGACAGGGCCGACTTAGCTCACAAATGAGCATCCATTAACTGAACCAAACAGCATGACATAATCATCCTTAAAAACAACAAATCCCACTTCAAGAATTTGCCACCCACATTTTGAAGATACACTGAACTCTTCTCTAGAAAATGGATTTCCACCACCAATTCATTCCTCACATTACTACAAAATATTAATTAGTTTATTACCACTAGCTGTATTTTACTATATCCATCGCCAGTTTCCCACCATCCACAGCTGGTTTTCATTGTCCTGCAACCTATCCAAGGAGGATTTAAAGGTAGAGATGGATCCAGAAGTTATACTTCCAGGACGAAATTTTAAAATTTATTACTCCTTCCGTCCCGACCGATTACCGATTTATTTGGTTCTTTTCAGTACGATTATTTTTGCAGATTGATTTTATATAATAAAATTATGGGACTCGTGTAATTAAATAATTGTTTATAATTAGTTTGTGAGGAGAGGTGTGAGACAATATAGATATTTAATTATTTAAAGTTGATTTGATGTGATAAATGTGTGAGACTCGATTCCTTATTTAGAAAGTGTACAAGTGAGATAAGATAACCAAAAAGAAAATGTTGACAAGTCGGGTAGGACGGAGGGGGGGTGGGGATCTTCTATCTCATTCTATGTCCACTACATGTTCCACCCTCAACGTTGACTCAATTAAAAGGATACATATCCTCATCTTAACGAGTGAGACATGTAGTGGGATAGAAAATCTCCACCCGACAGAGAGAGTACTTTGGAATGTGAATGTGTTATATTAGGGATGAAATAATAATTTCTCAAAAGATATGGGATAAGTTTAATACTATTTTCGTTCCATTGAAATAGTCCCTTTGAAGTTGTTAAAGTTGTTTAATTTTCTTTTATGATAAATTATTATAAATCTATTTTAGAGAGTCACCTCTTTACACAATCCTACACACCAACTACTCTACTTAAAGATCACTCATAAAAGAAGCTGTATTATTTCAATGGGAGAGTATTTTTTCAAATTTAGAGAGTGGGGTGACTCCACACATCCCCTAAGAAATGGTAGAGCCAGGATTCAAAAGTGGTGGTGACTAAATGATGGATCAAATTTGGACTAGATTTAACTTTTTTAGAAATACAATTAATAATAATAATCTTTTCGTTCAAATCTTTTCGACACGAAAACTTAAAAGTTTGTGTGTTTGTTGATATATTAGTGCAACTCATCTTATTAAAGCAATGAAAGAATCATCTTTCACCACTAATTTGTTGACATTTTTTTATATAAGTCAATATTAGTCAGACATCTCAATCTGAAAAGTAGAATGAAGATAATAAATGGAGAAAGTAATAAAATTAATTATGGCAAGTTGGCAACCTCATATCACCTCTAAATCCGCCTTTACCTAAAAGGTCCATGTGAATCAAGAAATCGCTAAAATCCAACAAAAAAATTCAAAATTTACAATTTCACCTCTCAACTTTAAATTTAAATATATAGTATACCTTTATACCTATAAATTCTAAATTTCACCCTAAATTTCTCATCTACATGGTGCTGGGAAAGTGGGACCACTCTATAATTTTTTTTTAGAGTGAATAGCAAATTTGGTGTCTAAACTTTCAACTATTTTGATATTTGGTGCCTATACTTCTAAAATTATTTTTTTGGTGTTTAAAGTTATCAAATACTATTCATTTTAGTGTCAATCAAATACTATCCATGTTCCCAAAATATTACACTTAAAAACTAAGTTACAATATATTATTATTTATAAAAGAAATAAAATTCTAAATGTTAAACTTATACTAATTTTTAAAGAATTTTCATTTTCAGCTAAAACAATATTAGTTGGAGCATTTTATTTTGTAAAGAAAATATCAACAAACAAAGTTTAAAAAAAAGAATCTTATTATTTTATTGAATTTAAATTGCTACATTATATAAAAAAACTACGTCATAAATTTTAAAATAAAAATTATAATTTTATTTAAGTAAATCATATCTTTATTAAATGAAAATACTAACCTCACGTAGTAAATTTAAAATAAAGTATTTTTTTAAATTTTAAATATAAATTTATCTGTAAAATAGCATTTTCTAATTAATTGTGTGACTTTTTATTAGATTTTTTAAAGAATAATCTTGACACTTATATTTTTAAATAAAATATTTAAATTCAATAAAATATTTTATAAGACTAAAATGAATTGACTATTTTAAAATAAATTTGTTAAAAAAATATTTATCCAAATTGACAATTGTATCCTTATAGAATTTTATAAAGTTGATTGACACCAAAATGGATATATAAAGTTGATTGACACCAAAATGGATAATATTTGATAATTTTAGACATCAAAAAAATAATTTTAAAAGTATAGACACCAAAAATTAAAATAATTGAAAGTTTAGACATTAAATTTGCTATTAACTCTTTTTTTTTAAATTATTATTTTAAAGATATAATTCGTGGATCCCTCTGCAACGTACTACTATAAAAACGGCGCTAGAGCCATAGAGCTCTTCAGTTCCGTACAATGGCAATCAGAAACGGCCTCCGAGAAGGCGAATCCTTCCACAAGTTCTTCGAAGGCTGGATCGCCGAGCAGAACCAGCACCTCGACGAGCTCGTCTCCGCCGCCAAGGCGGAGGAGGAGCGCCGCCGCGGCCACAGCCACAGCCACAACCACCACCAACACGTCGAGGACCAAACCCTCCGCCCCCTCGTCGACCGCGTTGTCCGCCACTACGAGCATTACTACGCTGCCAAATCGCGGTGGAGCAAGGCCGACGTCCTCTCGATGTTCAACCCCACGTGGCGGAGCAGCCTCGAGGACGCGTTTCAGTGGATCGGCGGCTGGCGGCCGAGCATGGCGTTCCACCTCCTCTACTCCAAATCCGGCCTCCAGCTCGAGGCCGGCCTCCACCAGCTCATGCTAGGGTTACCGACCGGCGATTTGGGCGATCTCTCCCCGAGTCAACTCGAGCGAGTCGACGAGTTGCAGATGGAGGCGATTGCGAAGGAGAAGGAGATCACCGAGAAGATGGCGAAGCAGCAGGAGAAGGTGGCGGACTCCTCCATGGTCGAGCTCGCGCAGGCGGCGACGGAGGCGATGAGGGAAGGCGATGTCGGAACCGCGACCGACGATCGTCGCGTGGACACCACTCTCGCTCCGAAGCAAGAAGGATTGGTGGAGATCCTCCAAATGGCGGATGAACTGCGGCTCGAGACGCTGAAGAAGGTGATCGGAATTCTATCTCCGATCCAGTCCGTCCATTACCTGCTTGCGGCGGCGGCGCTGCATCTGAGGCTCCATGAATGGGGGGAGAAGAGAGACGCAGCTAAACAACATGAAAATGAACGTCTGGGATTGATTTAGATCTGCTCTGTTTAACCTTACTATCTACGAGTATATGCAGCTGCAGTAATTTTTAAAATTGATAAATAAATCAAATGTAACAAGAAAAATTAACCAAGCAAGCAAAATCTCCTCTTGTATTTGATAATGTCTACTAACTACATTGTGACTTAAATCTCAACTGTAATACTCCTCCTACAACAAGAACTGGAAAAACACCAGATTTATTCGAATCTAGAACGCGAAAAATAGACGAAAAACGAGCTACTAATTTGCGAAAAAACTATTTATAGTTCATCCTTGACGGAATCCTCCTCGGACGATTCGGGTTCTTCGGACGACGAT
This sequence comes from Lavandula angustifolia, assembly GCA_028984105.1. Taxonomy (NCBI): domain Eukaryota; kingdom Viridiplantae; phylum Streptophyta; class Magnoliopsida; order Lamiales; family Lamiaceae; genus Lavandula; species Lavandula angustifolia. The sequence continues at coordinate 36,827,157 of CM054805.1, read as the reverse complement.
TCGGGAGACTTGTCCTTGTTAGTGTTGATGAAGTTGATGATGTCTTCCTTAGTTCTATCACCTTCATACTTAGACAAGTTGCCATTGGAGGATCTGAAGTACAAAGTTGGGATGCCTTGGACTTCAAATTTGTCACTTGGGACATCATTTGCAGTTGCATCCTAAGAAGAGAGACAATATAGTAAATTAGTTATCACTCCCCTCCGTCCGTCCCATTTATATTGTCCCTTTTGCTTTCCAGCACGGGAATTAAGAAAATAAAAAGTAAGAGAGAGAAATGATAAAATATGAGAAAATGTAGTAATTTTTTTTCTTTTACGAAAAGGAAAAATAGTCATTTCAAATGAGACGGAGTGATTACCATTTAGCCATTATAAGAGAATATAAATTAAGGAAATGGAAGGAGATCTTACAAATTTAGCAATTACGACAGAAGGGTCATTTTGGAAGGAGATGGCAACTTCATCCAAGATTGGAGCAAGTTTCTGGCAGTGCCCGCACCACGGCGCATAGAACTCGATAAGAACTGTAAGGAAGTGCCATCACTATTAAAACAACTTGCCACCATAGTAAACAAGAGACTGAATCACATCAAACTTAAGTTGAAGTACTTGTGGAAGAAGGTATTATGCTTTTAAAAAGAAATGGATTTTGATTTGAATTTTAAGCTCAAACAGTTTCTCTAGTGGCATGCAAAGCTAAAAAAGAGAAATCTTTAGTGTGCTTCAAGAAACAGCAGTAAAATGTGTTCTATAAGAGAATGCACAAACCATTCTTTCCAGAGTTGAAAACGAAGTCTTGAATGTTGTGACGAACAACCACTTTGACAGGCTCGTCGTTGGTTTCAGGAATAGGCTCTGATCTGATGAACGGCTTAACTTGCCCTTCCTGTGACAAATTGAACAGAAACATCAGATGAGGCATGATTGATAAATACAAAAGCAAGCTTCAACAGAATACGAAGCACTTGTTACTAAAAATGTGTTTAGTACCGAATAGTCTTTCACCCAGGATTCGATCTGATCAGGCTCAATGTTTGCTTTGAGATACTTCTGTCCATCCTCTTGCTGAACAATGAGCAGAGGCGTTTGTTCCTCCTTTAGTCCAAAGTACTGAATGCATAACAATAGAAATTTTAGAGTCAAATCTGATTAATTCAAATAAAAAGAATAAAATAAACTAAATTGTATGAAAGGACTACCTGGAATGCATTTTGAGTAGATTCTACGTCGCCAAGCAAGAAATTTATACCCTTCCCCTTGAAAGTGGTAGCCACATTCTTATATTTTGACTCGAACGCATCTTTCTCTTTGGTGAAGTTCACAAATAGCATGACCTGTAACAACCAACCAACTTATAAGAAAATATATAACCGCGAATAAGTACATCGAAAAGTATACTAACTGCTAATGAACTTTAACTTGAAACCACATCTTAACAAGATGCCAAAAAGCTGCAAGGAATAAACCATGCCAAGAAGGAGTACCTTAGAGCCAGCCCTCTCAAAGAATTTGTTAACATATGCATGATTGTTGGGGTCACTGCTCCAGACTGTAACGGTCGGAACTGTAGAATCTAAGATAAATTTCTCCAATGCTTCAATGTCGAAGTCCTGCATTAGCATATAATTCGAGTGTTGTTTAAATAAAGAAAGAATGGCCATAGCTTCATAATCACTTGCGTTGGTGATTCATAAACGAAAGGATTAAACAAACGAAAAGGGCAGAGATGCAATCAACATATACCTGGGTATCCATAACCAATTCATCAAAGGGCTTGAGCAAGCGAAGAGTGGCCTTGCTGACTGATTCACCACGAGGAATGAGTTTAGCATCAAGGGTATGACCAAAGTCATATTCGGACCTCAACTTATCAGCTAAAGCCATGAAGTTTTCAAATTCCTCCCCGGAGAACTTGGGAAACACTCCAACCTAGTATTTAAACATAATACTCATCAACGACATAAGATTAACAAAGAAAAGATAACAGCATTTCAAGATTACCAAAATCACTTACAATAAAAATCTTCTTCTCATCAATAAGACTCTTCGAGTCTTCCTCCGACTTAATTTCAGCTGATGCAGGGCCAACTTGCTTCTTTATGTACTCCACAATACCATCAGCCTCACGAGGGCCGTTGTAATCTTGGGAGCTCTTTCCACCCTTTCTTAAGATTTTAATGGTGGGGAAACCCTGTATTTGGAACTGGATAGCGAAATCTCTGTTTGCTTCCTCACTCGCGTCGATTTTAGCTAGGACAATTGGGGGCTCATTGCTGCTCAGTATGGATGCAGCTTTCTCATACTAAGAAAAATTCAAAACAAGAAAATGAATTTGAGAGTTAGTTTGTATATTATGTACCTAAACTCAAGATAAACAACAATGAGAGAAGCAGTGAAGCATAATTCTTCAATTGGCAAATGGCAAGAGATGAAATTATTACCTCTGGAGCCAGAGCCTTGCAGTGTCCACACCTGTTAATATGAAATAACAAGGTATAATTAATCACATATTACTGACATATTTATTTAATATATAAAAATCCACATGTATTTCAGCGAACTACTAAAATGGGAATTAATTCTGCGAACTACAATGAAGAATGAGCAGCGGATGCAGATCCCAAGCATGTAAGTATGGTTCTGTTGAATGAAACGACGACGTTTTATTCTTCTTTCTAGCTTTCAAATGCATCAGAAACTAACAAAATCTCAAATCATAGCTATAAAATGTAAGAAACTAAGAACATTTCCATTATCAAAACCCAATCTACAGCCACAGAGCAAAGATCGAACACTTGAAAATCGGTACAGCAAACAAACTGAAACGCATCAGCGAAGCCAGGCATTAAACCACAACATAAATGCATAAACCTAACCGACCTCAAATCAAAACCAACACAAGTGAAGATCAAATCAAACGGAATGCAGAAGTTACCAAGGAGCGTAGAACTCAACGACGATGAATTCGTGCTTCGACACCACGTCCGTGAAGTTCGAGTGGTCCAAAGTCAACACCTTCTCAACCTCCTCCTCCGCCGCCGCCGGAGACACAATCAGCACCGCCGCAAGCGCCACAGCAGCCAGCATAACGCCGCGCCAAGCCCTAGGATCCATAGCTAGGAAAGGAAATCCTCGATTTCTATGTATATCAGGAAAGAGCAGGTGATTAATTTTCCCAGTTCTGCAAAGACTGTTGCATGCGACGGGGAAGAACTGAGACGGAGGAGATGGAGAAAGGAGTCTGACTTATATAGAGTTCGTGGACTGACCGCCACGTCGGCAAACTGGTGACGTGGCGGGATTAGATTGGATAATGGAGCGTCGATGTAATAAATATATCTTTCCGGTTTTAATTCGAGATTTATCGTAATAAATCCACAGAAATGAAAATGGAATTTCTTAATTGAGCGTTTCGTTGAAATTACGTTATTGCCCTCCACGGCTAAAATTTTGGAATGGAATAAATATCATGTAATTAATAGGAAAATTAATGCGCAATTAACAAAAAATAAGATTTATTTAGAGAAAAATATTGTATAAATATTCAGTTTAAGGCATGCTGATTCTTGTAATTGATTTTTAATGTACATTTAATAGTGCATTGGATCTCTCTTTAAAAGATAGTGTGCAATTAAAGGATATATTTATTGACTTATATTTTGTAATAAAATAAATCAGTTTGTTAGTTCATGTGTTTATGGTGAGCAATAGTTGTAACTCCCAAAATAAATTGGTCCCATTTGGAAAAATTATGTAAATAATCTCAACAAGAAATTTGTACTATTTTTCATAATGATTTCTTGAAACATCACTAAATTGTAAAATAAGCACATAAAATTTGAAGATTGTTGCAGATTGTTTTTATTGTTGTTAAACACATTCAAACTATATAAAATATCAATTGACACGGGAGTAAATCATGCATAATAATTATTATTTCATTCATCTTCTCTTCTATTTTATTATATTTTCTTTCCAATTTTGGTAGTGTTTGGAAGAGCTTTTATAAGCAATATTAGTGTTTGTAATATTACAGTTGTTAGTGTTTGTAATACTCCTCCCGTCCCAAATATATATGCCTATTTATTTTTCCACACTTATTAAGAAAATATTTAATGATATGAAAGTTAGATAAATGTTGGTATTGTAATATGAGTATATTAAAGTAAATTACTAAAAAGTTAATGTCATAATTATGTTTACTATTATAAAAGTTGGATAAAATAGTATTTTTCTATATTATCACATTAATTAGACGTATTAAAGTTAGTGAAAGATTTAGCTAAACACAAAAAATTGTTAATAGACATATATATTTGAGACATACGGAAAATGAAAAGTAAGCATATATATTTGGGACGGAGGGAGTATTATATATATATTAAAAAAAACAGTTTTGCAAACATTCTCATAAGTTGTTTTTCAATTTTATTTTTTTTGCTTCTGCTTTTAAAAGCACCACTAGCTTATGAATTTCTATTTATTTTGACTTATTTTAAACACAGAATAAACAGACGCACAGCTTCCAAATATTAAAAAAAGAGCTTTTGCGTTAAAAAAATCGTAAGCAGACTTATTTAAGCTATTTCAAACACTGCTTTAAGCATAAAAAAAAAACAGAAACACATATTCCGAACATTATAAAATGTGTTTTTACGATAAAAATAAACCCAGAAGCAATTTATTTAAGTTGTTCCAAACACTACATAAATCTTTGACCAAAGGAAGGACCCTAAAAACAGAAACGAAGAACAAGAAGTTAAACCAAATGTGAATAAGATGAAGGATCATAATATGATGTAGTAGCATTTACCTTGAGCTTGTTATTGCTTCTTTCTTAGCTTTTGATTCTTTATCCTTTGTTAGTTAAGAACAGAGTGATGAAGATTTATGGTTACAAGTAGAACAAATTGAAAGAAAATTGAACACAAGATCATGAGCGAAAACTTGAGATAAGTATGATGATTTGTTGATGGGAAGAACAAAAAACAGAGCAACTTATTCTGGTGTATACATACATGTTTACAAAGACTACTAGTGAAAAGTGTATACCCGTGTTTTCACACTCTCATTCTGCACGAAACCTACCTCTTGCAATGGTATTCATGAGAGATTTCCATGCTTGTAGAGCTCTCTTCGTCTTGCAACCACGAGCGATCGCTTCAAAATGATCGAAAACGTTAGTTTACGGTAGAGAAAACTCTTTACATGAAAGAAATAAGAAACCTATGTGCAGCCAAAGAGGAGAATGAAATGCACTTTTTCTTTAGAAGGGAGATGGAACAGAGCATGATCCGTATCCGTATCCCCGTATCTGTATCCTAACGTATCATATCCTCGTATCGGAAACGGTTCGGATACGGATAGGCCTTCTTCTCAGACGTGTCCATGCTTCTTAGCAACCAAGTAATGCATTTTTTAGCACAACAAATTCATTCAAATTTTGTACTCAATTGTAAATTTTAGATTCATTTTAAAATTAAACTATTTCTCCATAACTAGTTCAGTAGTTTGTCTAAGAAAGACAAGAAAACTCCCAAAAACTCAATCTAAAATTAGTCAAGCAGCGCTATCTACTCCCACACATTATCCCAACAGAATCATAGTATGATAGTAGTACAAATGTTCTTACGTAGTACTCCCTCTGTCCCATTCATATTGTCTTGTATATTATATCGGGTTATCTCATCGACAGTGGGCTTTTTTTTCATGAAAGGAAATAAAATAACATACAAATCATAAAGAGTTATGTGGGCTCGCATCGTTTACACACAAAAATCAAATTTCTTAAACTCCATGCCGAAACCCTACGTGACAGAAGGAAGGTGTATAACACATGTCTATGTATTCATAGAATCATGCTCTTCACCTTCTACTAGAGTAAATAAGCAAAACCTCATGATATACAAGCTACATCCATATCCTAGAATCAATATGTCATTATAACTAACAAGAATCCATAGTCCCAAAAGCATCACTAGCAAAACTCCAATCTGAATTCAATGATACAAAACATATTTCTTCCAAGAAACAACTAAAGAAACATGGTTAAAACAAGAACACACATTAAAGAAAAAAGAGTTCTTACTTGAATTGCTAGGCAATGTAGAAGACATTATCAGTCATCAAAAGAATGTACTGCAAAATCCTCAATGGAGGCAGCCTCAACTCTCTAACCCTACTACATTCCCTCAAATCCCCATTCCCATCCCCATTCCCATTCCCATTCCCACTGCAAATTCTACTCACATCCATCTTTCTATACAAATATATTTCACTACCAATTGAATCTTGAAGCTCACTAGAATTAGTCTTGAAAAGGGTCCACCCAGCAAAGCCCTTGAAAGCCCATCCAATGGACTCAATCCTCTCAGCTGTGGGAGTTACAAAGAGGGAGAGGGAAGAGCAATGCCAGTTGTTATTGCTTAAAGACTCGATTTTTCGATGTGGGATGAAGTGGAGATCCATGCCGATTGCTCTTGCAATTGACCTCAAACCGTTATGTCCAAGGAGAAAGATCAGATTTTTTTAAATGAAATTTGTTGTAATTTTAGTTCGAAATCATAATTCAAGCAATTCCCAGAAAGAAATCAAGAACTTTATAATGTATTATGTATAATATATATATATATATATATAAATTCACATGATATATATATACACACACTAATAATAAGGCTAAGAGATAGTAGGTTGAACCCTAAAGATCCTCTCTTTGCTCCTCCTCCTCAACCACTCTTCAAAAGCCTTTGCATCATGCTGGATTCTCAAAACACCCTGATTACAAAACCCATATTCCTCCGCAGATCTGCAAAGAAACTGCAAGAATTCTGCATCATACAAAGCTTTTGTATGCACCATGAAGCGCTTCGTCTCCTCGTCAACTCCGACAGCCACCGGAATGTAGCCTCTCGGAGTCGGACCATCCAACCGCTTCCGGGTCCCGAAGCTCACCACCCGTCTCAGTGCGCTCGCTCTCACTCCCATCGTACGAGTGGAATACGCGATTGAAATGCGATCTTGCTTGAGCATGGATGAATCTTTAATATATAGAGTGGAATGATGAGTATATTGTCTTGATGCAGAATGGGAGTATTTTATCCTTTGGTGGGATGTAGACTAGGGATATTAGTTGCGTGGAATTATTCTTAATCTTTGATTAGTTTTGGTTTTGGATTTTGGTAGAGAGTAGTTTACAATGGGGACAATTAAACCTAGTATCAAGTGTTGTGTTTTGGAGGTAATTTTGTTGGTACGGCAAGTAGTGTAATAGACTAGTTGGTTGTTCACATTTCACATCACTAATGTTATAGGAGTACGAGTTTTGCTACTTCTTGTACAAAATTTGTACAAATCTTGATGATGTCACCTAAATTTTGTGATTTATAATACTCCCTCCATCCTACTAGAAACGACATGTTTGTCTTATTGGGCCGTCCCACTAGAAACAACGCATTTCCTAAAATGATAAAGATTGTGTGGACAATATTTAACTACTAAAAAATCAAACAATCCACACAACATAATACCACTTTCTTGATTCTCGCGTCCAAACGTGTCGTTTCTAGTGGGACGGAAGGAGTAGTGTCTAATTTTGTCTTTCCAATCAAGGTCCGATCGAGAATTTCGAGAAGCTAAATATCACTTTTTCAAACAATATAAAGAGAATCCGAGATTCAGATCCGCCATTGTATCCAAGACTCAAGAAGCTTCCTCTTTTCTAGCAACTTCTATGTATTGACTAACATCGACGAGGGAATCAAGAAAGGACCGATCCGAAAATCAAGAATTTTGGGAGGTTGTATATCACATTTTCAAATAATATAAAGAAAATCTAAGATTCAGATCAACCACGGTATCCATGACTCGGTAAGCTTCCCCTTTACTAGCAACTTTTAGTTATCAACTAATGTTGAAGAGAGAATCGCAATCGATATTCTTCATCTTTATACGGATTAGTGATCGGAGTTCGATTCTCAATCGCCTCATCCCCAAGAGTATAGTTTGTAAAGATCAAGAATTCAGGTCGACATGAACTAGACAGCAGGCACACCAAGGGTTCCAACTGAAAGCAATCTTGACAATATCTGTGCCATCGCATATAATGTAATAATATCAATATACTTCACCCAAAAAAAAAAAAAAAAAAAACTTCCACCACAGAAAAATCCTAAAAATAAAATATAAAAAATAATACTTCCACCACACATGTTAGAGAAAAAGAGTGAGATTACTCCGCACCGTTTACCACGGGTCGTACGGTCCGAGTAACCATTATCGAACCGGCCTCTGACATGGTGAAGAGAATATTGGGGCTTATTAAGAGAATCCATGGCAACAATTTGTAGCCCGACATGAAAATATTTGGACTAGAGCTTGGAGCGCTCAATTTGGGATTGGGCTAAATTCGGATAATCCATTAACATATTGGATAATCCATTTCATAACAAAATCAATTTTGTTCTATTATGGGATTCCTATCTACTTTTAGTCGGTTATGTTCGTCAGAGCCAATTTTAATCTGATTAGGTTGGTAAATAGTTTGATTTTGATTCATTTTGTAAAATTGGACAATTTTAATACTTTCAGGTGTGTACACACACTCAAAAATTGAAAAAATAAATAAATTCTCACGTATAAAAATTTTAAAAAAATATTCTCATATTAAAAAATTAAAAAATAAAATTATTTCATTAATAAAATTTATTTTTATTTTTTTAATTATAGGCAGCCCATGTGAAAAGAATTATAAAACGCACCAAAATCGAATCATTTACCGATGAAAATTGATTTCTTTTCCCAATTCCATTCCTTTTCTTCAACTTGTGTGCAAGCATGGATTCCCTTTTCAGATTCGAAGTTTTTTTTTTTTGGCTGATTTCAATCTTACAAACCCATCAAAATGCAAATATTTTTTCAGCCGTGAAGAAAGCAAGGAATCGAGCGCTCGACAATGATGCTTTAGCTTGGGATCAAGAAAAGGCAAGTAAAATTGACCCATAAAAAGAATCCATTTTGACTTCAATCACAAATATTTCATATCTCATTGATTGAACCCACATCACAAAAAGATATGGAGAGAGAAAAGTTGATGTTTTTGATAGCTTTTGTGGCTCTGGCTGCGTCGTGTGCAGGTTGTGATGATGAGCATCTAAAGTGGAGGAGATGGGGGCCTTCATGTAGCAGCCCATCATCATCAATCAACAAATTTGGGGCGCCAGTCATTTTCCCACTATATGGGAATGTTTATCCCAATGGGTAAGAAAATTTCAATCTCTAATCATCTGGAAAAAAAATTGTGTTTTTGGTTGGTATTGTATGGAAATCTCAACTCATAGCGTAGTTAATGTAGATGTAGATGATAAAATAGGAGAGAAAATGAGTGGGATAATTATAAAATAGATAAAGTACGAGAAGATGAAAAAGTAGGAGATATTGTATTAATTTTTTATCAAATTATGATAGAGTCAGAAATAATTGGACGTCCCAATCGGGAAAGCGAGTCAGAAATAATGGGACGGAGGGAGTATATAGGAAGGTTGAATTAGTGTGTGGTGGATGGATGAATGTGGACTATGTATTAGGATTTGTATGGTTGATATTGTGTTGCAATTGCTAATGATAATACTCCCTCCGTCCCGGATGAAACGTCCTATTTCTTTTAGGCGCGGTAATTTATGCGGTGGACTTTTGTGTATTAAGAGAGAGAATGATGTGAATGAGGCTCACAAAAAGTGATTTTTTGTAAGAGAGATTTATTTCCTTTTTAAGAAAGAGCACATTCTTGTGGAAAACCCAAAATAGAATATATGACGTTTCATTCGGGACGGAGGGAGTATATAGTTGAGCTTAATTCAGGGGAGCTCAGTTTTTTGTTTACTGAGATTGTTGTTCTGAAATGCTATAGAAAAGGGTGAATTCAGCTCTCTGTGTGTGGTGGATGGATGGATGGATGGATATATGAATGAGTTGAGTAATAGGATTTTTATACTTCTCCCATCCCATTCATTTTATCTTACTTTCCTTTTCGGATTGTCTCATTCATCTTGTCCTCTTCCAAAAATAGCAATATATCTACACACAACTATCCATTTTTCTTTTGTGGGACCCACTCATTTACACCAAAATCTTAACTCTCCTTAATAACCGTCCCGAAAAAGAAAGGAGACAAGCATATAGCTGAAACCAAGAATGACAAATCTGGGGAAATGCTGTTGATTTTGAGTATCTGATTGAGCATGAGTGTTTCTTGTAGGTTTTATTTTGCTCAAGTTTATCTCGGATATCCTCCGAGGCCCTACTTTCTTGATCCCGATACAGGAAGCGATCTAACATGGCTTCAATGCGATGCCCCGTGTGTTCGTTGCACCACGGTAACTGATTTAACTTTGCTGCATATATCAAGTGTTGGGAATGGATAATGCATGATGATAATGTGTTGTAACTTCTTGCTTTCTAAAGGGGAATGAATGCATAATTCATGATGATTGTGTTATGTGTTATAACATCTTGCAGTTATGCAGAGTGATTCTTGAATGTAATGCTGTCAAGAGTTGAGTCTTTTATAGGTGCAGTAATTGACTGCTCTTGAATCTTGATCTGCCATAATTTAGCTGATAACATGCTTCCTTCATAAGTTTGATTTTCTTGAAATAGTTAATTTTAGTTCGTTATGTTGTGCAGGGTTTTCACCCACTCTATCGACCGAGCAAAGACCTCGTCGTATGTAGAGATCCCCTTTGTGCATCTCTCCACTCGAGCGATTATAAGTGCGACAATCCGGAACAGTGTGATTACGAAGTTGAGTATGCAGATGGAGGTTCATCCCTTGGTGTTCTTGTGAACGATTTTTTCGCTCTCAATCTTACGAGCGGCGTTCGGATGAGTCCTCGTTTGACTCTCGGGTTAGTTGGCTTATCTCGTTCATTCTTTCATCCGATTATGCTGTGTTTCATTGATAAGAAATGTGCCCTGTTTGTGTGACTTCGGGCAGATGTGGCTACGATCAGTTACCGGGCCCATCCGATCACCCCTTAGACGGAGTGTTTGGCCTCGGGAGAGGGAAATCCAGCATCCTTGCACAGCTTCGCGATCAGGGAGTCGTGAAAAACATCGCCGGACACTGTTTAAGTGGGCAAGGAGGGTTCCTCTTCTTGGGAGAAGGTGTGTATGATTCTTCGCGCATAACTTGGACTCCGATGTCACGTGATCACACGTACGTTTTGAGTTGTTTGTTTCTTTTTTTTTGGCTTTCGTAGTCTTGCAAGGATTTTTAATCATAGAGGATAAATTGGTTTATGATTGGAAACAGAAAGCATTATGCAGCTGGATCGGCTGAGCTCCGTTTCGGAGGGAGAAGCACCGGGTTCAAGAACCTCGATGTGATTTTCGACAGTGGGAGCTCTTATACATACTTCAGTTCTCATATCTACCACACTCTTCTTACATTGGTGAGTTTGAAACCTCTATTATTAACTCATTAGGCTTTAGGTAGTGTTTGGAACAGTTTAAATAAGTTGTTTCTTAGTTTTTTTACCTAAATAATATATTTTTTAATATTTAGAATATGTGCTTTCGCTTTTTTTATGCTTAAAATAAGCCGAATATTCGGAAATTCATAATACGCTTCGGGTGGTGCTTTTTAAAAGCAGAAGCCAAAAGAAACCGAGAAACAGTTTATAAGTGTTTGCAAAATTGTTTTATCTAAAATTAAGCTGTTTTTTTTCTACTATTTCAAATACTAATAACTTTTGCTTGAAAACAACTTTAAGCAACTTTAAGCATAAGAAACTAAAAACTACTTTGTCCCCATGGGATGGCATAGCGGTGAAGGTGGGTGGCCCGGGATTGAAAGGTCATAGTTCAAATTCCACTAGAAACCCTATGTGTGTCTGTCACCTTAAAGTGGTTTAACTCTCCTGTGTGGTTTGCAGCTATTGCACAGGAGCAAGGTTTACCCTGTGCGCACCAAAAGTAGTAGTTGCGGGTTCCTCGTAATAAAAAAAACAAACTAGAAACTACTTATAAAAGCTCTTCCAAATACTACCTTAATTCCTTTTGAACGTCAGAATCGTATGAGAACAGAGTAATGTTGATTTTGCTAGTCAAGAGAAGCTCAAATAACACAAGAAATTGAATGCAGATTAGTTACTAGCTGCATCAATCATAGTACAAATCTAGTGGTCTAGTTTCTTGATCAGTAAGTAGCATCCGTGTTTTCTAACTAATCGTCGATATTATGTGTTAACCTTAGATACATAAAGAGATAACTGGGACGTCTCTGAAAGAAGCAAATGATGACCGCACCCTCCCATTCTGCTGGAAAGGCAAGATGCCTTTCAAGACCACACGCGACGTGAGGAAGTACTTCAAGTCGCTAGCGTTCTCCTTTTCGAGCGGATGGAGAAGTACATCCCAGTTCGAGATCCCTCCTGAGAATTACCTCATCATATCTGTAAGATCCTTAAACCATCTCTTATTAGACCTCCGTTTCTTCTCTCTTGTTGTTGGAAGCGTAATCTGTGTACGTGCAGTCGAAGGGCAACGCGTGCTTGGGGATTCTGAACGGGACCGATGTGGGATTGAACAGTGTGAACATGATTGGAGGTGAGGGAGAACTTCTGTTCATGTTATATGATGAAAACGTTGTGACCATTCTTGAATTTTGCTTTTTTTTTTTTTTTTTTTTTGTCTGGTGCAGATATTTCTATGCAGGATAAAATGTTGATCTATGATAATGAGAAGCAATCTATTGGTTGGGCTGCTGCCAACTGTGAGCAGCATCCCAAATCCAATTCCATGTAGATTTCTTACACCATCTTGATTCATATGTACATAGGAACAAGATAGATTCTCTGTAATAACCAATGTGAATTGCAATTCAACTCATGTACATATACTGCATAGTTAAAAATATTACAGTGCAATTCTCTCTCTCTCTCTCTCTAGAAAGACAGCAAATGCACAAGTAAAGAGCATCAAAACCCAATGGACATCAGAAGACAGTTAAATTTAACACCTGATGCAGAAGATTTACACAAGAATATTTACAGGAGGAGTTCAAAAGAAATAATATTATTCTCTTCTTTCTGGTAGGATGAATGCTACACTTGAAATATACAAAAGAAGGAAGGAATATGTCAGCAACATATTCAAATGCTCTAACCATACAAGAATGCCCTACTTTGCCAGACTCACTCTGATCCCAGTCTTCCACCATACTCTCATATCTAGTTCACCTTAGCACCCTCGATCGAGTCTCGAATATCGCGGTGCTGGAACCCGACCACAGCTATCATGGAGGAGTCTTGTTAGGACAACAACCAAGCTCTCTACTTCCTAGTATTAAACAATAATCTTGAGGTGGAGGGGATGGGATAAATGAATGTATATGGGTGGCTACCTACTTAGAAGGGCTTCTGCATGTAAGAATACATGTCTGGGAACATAGAGAACTGGTCATTATACTGCTGCAATTGGGAGTTCAAGAGGTTATCTTGAAAGCTATCCATGCAGCTGAACTCTGTATCAAGATAGCTCTGTATCTCACTCCACTTGGGCTGGCTTTCAACCTCCTTATCACACACGAAATCAGGCGAAAGCACGTGCTCCGAGCTGCTTGAATCCGTATGCCACTTTGGAACTGATTCAGATGTCTCAAAATGCATATACTCATTCATCCCTTGTGAAGGCTCATCCATTGGTGGGGCTGCCATCTCTGGGTATAGCTCCGGCTCCACCTTCGGCTTCTGCTCTTCGCTATCCGAAAACTGCACCTCCTTCTCATCCACATTGTAGTGCTTTTCAAGAGTTCCCTTCTTGTTGTACATTCGGCATAACACCCAATCATCAAGCTGCAATATCAGGACAATTCAAATCAAAAAATTTAACAAGAAGATGAATCAAGATTAAGGTAATGGAGATGGTGAATTACCCTCAAGTTGTTCTTCTTGCCAGCAGAGCGATCGACATTTGCCAAACGGTACTCGTGCATAATCCAATTGGTTTTGACTCCTTTTGGGGCTTTTCCGGCGTAGAAAACCAGAGCTTTCTTGATTCCGAGAGTCTTCGGCTTCCCCACCGGCTTATCAGCTCCGGTGGCCTTCCAATATCCGGTTCCGGCAGCCCGGTTCGGCCGCGAACCGTTCGGATACTTCCGGTCTCTAGGAGAGAAGAAGTACCACTCCTTTTCACCGTACAACGCCATCTCTGTTATCAACCGCACAATTAGAAACCCTAATCCCAATTCCAATCAATTCGGAAACGCAAATTAAGATTCAAAAACATTATTTCAGAATCAAATTTCTCATCGGAAAACAGTATTCATATCGAACCAGAAAATTGAAAAATAAAAAGAGGAAGAAGTCTAGTTACCAGGAAGCTGCCATGGATCGAACTTGTAGATGTTAATCTCCGCGATGATGGGGACGGAAATCGGCTGGCCGGCGCACTTCCGGCAGAGGTAATGCACGACGAGCTCCTCGTCGGTGGGATGGAACCTGAATCCCGCCGGCAAATTCAGCTGCTGCTCGCCTCCCTTCATTCACTTTCCAAATCAAGTAAGATGCTTATCCTTCAACCGAATTCGAGCTTGTTCTTCCGAGCTTAGTAGACTTTTCTTCGATTGGGTTCTGCTGAAAGTCTGAAACTGCTTTGAATGGAAACGATGAAATTGGAAAGTCGGAGGTGGTATATATATACAGCCGTTGTATTGTATGTATATGCCGAAGTTAGTGAGAGATGACGCACGTGCGGCATTGCATTTGTTCAAGACTATTAGTCCTCAATCCCAAATATGTATGTTTATTTACTTTTTCATACATATTAAAAAATATTTAATAATATAAAAATTAGATAAATATTAATATTAAAATATAAATAAATATAAATAAATTATTAAAAAGTTAATGATATAATTATATTTATTATTAGAAAAGTTTGATAAAGTAGTCTTTTTCTATTTTATCACATGAATTAAACGTATTAAAATTAATGAAAGATTTAGTTAGACACAAAAAATTGTTAATAAGTATATAAATTTAGGACAAACGAAAAACAAAAGTAGACATATATATTTAAGACGAAAGGAATATTATTATTACTATTATTCAAACTTGAGCATGCTCTCTCTCTTCCCTGACATAAAAAAATTAAGGTCACTTCTAAAATTTCAATTTATCCTATCCAGTATAAATTAGATATTTTGATACGACACATCATTCCAATTGTTATGTTCAATATTTCATCTATTTGGTGTCATTAATTGAGTGTTTTTTTTAAGCATAGAGATTAAGAAATTTATTTATTAATTATTAAGTATTCATTTTTTAACTGTCTCATTTCAATTGTATGCACTTTTCTTTCTATTAATACAACCCTCTACATAATGTGGTGAGTCCACTATTTTATTTCCTTTATATACAATCATCAATTTTCTTAATCTTCAAGTTGAAAACAAACTGAACAATTTGAATGAGACAAAATGAGTAATAAATAATGAGTCAACTAAAATACATTAGAGTAATATTTTAAGTTAGAAAAGAAAGTGAACTAATAAGGTAAGACAATCCGAAAAAAAGAAAAACTGACCTGATGAAGTGAAACGGATAAAATATACTCTCTCTGTCCCATTATTTAGGAAAATTATACCCTAAACTGGGTCTACAACTTAAGTTGTAGATCTTATGGTGTAAAATGATATCACCTCATTTGTTTTTTAAAACAAAAAAAACTTATAAATTTAAAATGTGATGTGACATTGCACCACACCACAAGGTCTATTAGACCTGGTCTAGGATATAAATTTTCCATTATTTATGTCCTATTTGCTATATTTACTTGTCCAATCAATTATGTCTTATTCCAAAAGTCGACATAAATGAGTGATGCACAATCATCTAAATAGGTGGATCTCATCACTTTATACCTTCCAACTATCACTTTATACATTTTCACCATTTCTTTATACCTTTCCACAATCAGCTTTAATATCCGTGCTGGATCCCTATAAAACATAAATAATGGGACCAATGAGTATTTTAATACACTTATTATCTAATTAAAAATGTAAAATTAATTAATTTTACATACTAACCACGGGTTGTACGTGGAGTTTTAGATTTTCTAGAAAATATCATTTCTATGTCGTATTGTAATCCTTATCTTGATAATAAATCATGGGTTCGCTAATTTTACAAAGAGAAAATATAAATAATTTATTATATCCATTTTTTTTTTGTCCTTTATGCAACTTGTGTAGGCGTTTCCTTGGGGCGAAAGGTGGTGGCTGGGCTGACCGCCGCCATGGAAATATGAAGTCGACGGTCTAATCATCCGATGCCACGTCGGCTAACAGTGCCCCACGTGCGGGTGATGCGTCACTGCTTTCGTCATCATTTTGAAAATTTGGCCATAATTTTCCAGCTTAAAAATATCAGATAAAATATCACTATCTGACATTAAACCTTTTCTTTTTTCCTAAATGTAAACAAGTCTAAACAAATATTAAAAATATGTTATTGGATATTTAATTTTACGTATGTATGTGGCTACACGAAGCCTTACTTGTTGACACGTCAGCATTTGTTTCGACGTATGAAGCTTCCCTCATGCCTTATGTCATCACAATACTTTCTTATTTTATTACTCTCCATCTCATTTAATACTTATTACGTTTCTTTTCGGCATTTAAAATTAAAAAAAATGGATGATAAAATTATGAGATATGAATAAATAATAAAGTAAGAGAGAGAAGATAAATGAGTTTGTGAGAGATAAAGTATGAAAGAGAAATGATAAAGTAAGATAAATAAATGAAAAAGTATGAGAGAAATAAAAAAGTAATACATAATTTAGTAATATTTTTTAAAGTTATTTTCTTTTAAAGAAACGTGTCATTTTAAGTGGGACGTTCCGAAAAGAAAAACATGTCATGTTAAATGAGACGGAGGGAGTACTATTTTGTACGTGGCTAATTTTTCCAATTGGGACGTAAAAAAAGGTAAAAATTGTATCGAATAAATTAAACTATAAAAAGTCAAACAATGTAAATCATATAATATATATTTTTTTAATATTTGTATCGATAAATAATAAGACAAAGAGAGTATGTTATATCTATGGAATCATAAAAGAATATATACCAATACAAATTTGTAGTCAAACAAGAAAAGACCACATGTTGACCATTGAATAAATTGCAAATTTTCAGCCTACCCAAGTTTCCAACCATACTATTAACACCTAACACCCAAAAATTAAATGAAAAAGGCTGAGACAAAAGGGTCAAAGAGGGCCCACTATTGTAATAAATACTCAGCCGTCTCATTTGTACTGTTTTTTGATGGAGTTTAAAAAATTTAATTTTTACGCGTAAATAATGCGGACGCACATAATTATAATTTGTAATGTTAATACTCCCTCCGTTCCTATTGGAAGCGTCTTGTTTTCAACGGGCACGGATGCTAAGAAAATGATAATGTGTGGTATATATTGTTTGACTTTTGGATAGTTAAATCTTGTCCACATATTCTTGCATTTTTTAAAAACAAGACGCTTCCAATGGAACGCCCAAAATGGAAAACAAGACGCTTCCAATGGAACGCCCAAAATGAAAAACAAGACGCTTCCAATGGGATGGAGGGAATATATTTCAATCGGACAACCTATACAAGATACTATGAATGAGATGGAAGACGTACTAACTAAAATTTGCAATAAAGTTTTTTAGATGACGTGCTCCATGACATTTAACACAGAAAAGGATGCTCTTCTCTTCAAAGCCTCGAAGCTGCTACGTGACTTCATCTCAAATGCCACCTCCCTCTCTCTCATAGTATGTTTTATTTATTTCTACATGGCAATGATTTTGTTTTGTAGTCGACATGTCTAGATTGGATTTATTAAACCCTTGTCCATGTGGAACCCATTATATGAGAATCATGGGATCTACCTTTTATAATTATTTATTGCTGTTCAATCACTTTTTCTTGGTCAATTTCAAAAGGGATCGAACTCATTTGTCCATACCTTACCTTAAAAAAAGTAATTAATTTGACTAGTGTAGTAATAATGAGATTGTTTCAAACCAAAATGTCTAGGTGGGATGTATGTTTTATGCTTTAACGTTGGACTAATCTATGTGGCTGCCCGAATAATATTCACACATGTTAAATTTTTAGAATTCAAGATTTTCAAGAATGAATTTTTACACTTTGGGCTTGTATTTTGGACCAAGATTTCTTGGCCCATTAATGATGAATAGCAAAATCCGTTGGAGAGAGAGAGAGAGGGGGGGATGATAGTGATTCAAGAATTTGGCTATGGATGATTTGTGTTTTGAATTTTGATGCTAAAAATCTCTCCTTTTTCTTTTGATTTCCAAAGGCAATGGCTTTCTGTGGTGTTTGTGTTGCTTCTTCAAATGGGCATTATCCTCTTCTTCAAAACCTAAACTCATCAAGAAAGCAAACCATATCTCTACTTAATCCTCCCTCTCTCTCATCATCCGCCACCTCTTCTTCTTGTGTTGCTAATGGGAGTGAGGGGTTGCAGCCTAGAAGGGCTATTAACATCTCATTTGTGGGAATCTTGCTTTCAAGATTCTTGATTGTGTCAAAGGCATTGGCTGAGCCTGCGTTGGAGCTTGAGAGATATACTGATTCCAAAGAGGGCTTCACTCTCCTCATACCCTCTTCTTGGATTAAGGTGAAATTCTCATTTTTAGCTATACTTTCTAAATGGGTATTTTCTTCCATTTTATCTGCATATCTTTAAATTAAGGAACAAAGGTGAAAATTGAAATGAAGGGTACATTTGTTCTTGGATTGTGCTGGTTTTAGACTCTTAGGAACTAATGTGGAATCATATATTCATATGGTTTTTCTTGGATTAATGTTTGCAAAGTTTACATTGTTAAGCAATACTTTATAAATGGGTGTTTTCTCTCTTTAAATTAAGGAACAAAGGTGAAAATGGAAAGGAAGGGTACATTTGTTCTTGGATTTTGCTGGTTTTGGACTTTTAGCAACTAATGTGGAATCATATATTCATATGTTTTTTCTTGGATTAAGGTTTGCAAAGTTTATACTGTTAGCTATACTTTCTAAATGGGTACTATATTCTTCCATTTTGTCAACACTAGTTGCATCTCTTGTATTCATGCGCTTCATATTCGCCCGGAGTTCGCTCCCAGAAATATAGCCATCCCTGCCCCCTCACGTCAATCCCACGAGCCTCTTATCCATGAGAATTAAGGAACAATGGTGAAAATTGAAAGGAAGGGTACATTTGTTCTTGGGTTGTGCTGGTTTTTTGGAATTTTAGGAACTAATGTGGAATCATATGGTGTTTGTTTCATTAGGTTGATAAGGCCGGGGCGACTGCTTTGTTTGAGGATGCAAGCAAGAAAGCTAACAATGTAGGTGTGGTGGTGGCTCCAACTCGAATTTCTAGCCTTGGTGAATTCGGGACTCCTCAGTTTGTGGTGGATAAGCTTATCCAGGCTGAAAAGCGCAAGGTTTTCTTGTTTCACTTTCTTTTTTTCTTTTTTTTTTGTTAATTATGAATCTATAATTAGTGGATTTCTGCTTGTGGTGCTAATTCTCCTGATAGTGATGTAATGACATAATGAAACTCTACTCTAATGGGGATGGAGGAGGGATTGAAATACCAACCAAGCTAACATAACATGTTGCCGGGCGGATGTTTTAGAGAATTAAGGGGACTAGTTAAAGTTGAAAGGTTGGCTAGATTATGCAAGAATGGTGCATCCACATTGGTTCTTGAGGTTAGTTTTTAGGTATTACTCCCTCCGTCTCATTCTTCTTGTCTCATTTTCCTAATCGAGTTATCTCATTCATCTTGTCTCACTCCAAAAATAGCAAATTACTTACACACAACTACCCACCCTTCTTTTGTGGGACCCATTCATTTACACCCAATTTTCAACTCTCCTTAATAACCGTGCCAAAAAGAAGTGAGTAAAGCTCAATGGGACGGAGGAGTACTGTGTATGGTTGAGGTCACAAATTCTGCCCTTATGAGCTACTCCCTCCGTCCCGCTATTACTGTCCCATTTGGTTTCGATACGGAGATTAAGAAATTTTGTTTAAGTGTATATTTTTTGAGTTTTAATTGTATTAAGAAATGAGCACAATTTTCGAGGAGTGGTGAAAATTTATCCAAATTATTGTAGGGCATAGTTGAGGCAACTAATTTATTTTATTTTTAATTGTATTTTAAGAAATAATCTTAAGTTTCCAAAAAGTTAAAACTATAAATTTCCGAGTACGGGGTGGAACGAAAATCGTGTGAGAGATAGATTTTTGGAGAGAGAGAGTATGATAATGTGGGGATGAGTATTAAGTAGGAGGGACCCACTTCATTTTTTGTTTAAAAGTAGTTTTTGCTATTTTAGGAAAGATGACAGTAATAGCGGGACAACCCGATTAGGAAAGTAGGACAGTAATAGCGGGACGGAGGGAGTATCTTTTAGGGTGGAGTCTAATTGGTTTCATATCAAAGAGGAACTTCAAATGTACTGTATTTGTTCCCCTTCTGCCAGCTATTTGGTTGCAATCAAGAAAGAAATGCAATTGCATTTCATTTTTCTAGGTATTCATGCATTGCCACTTCCCCCTTTTGATATTTTCATTCTTGTGAAATTCTTGGTTTATAAGTTTCAATTCTGTTTGGTAGATGGGCTTAATCCCATGTTTGGTTTTAAGCCCTCATTACAAATTGATAGAATCTTGCTCTTTGCTTCCTACCCCTACTTCATATTGCTTATGTTTCTTTTGCTTGGTGCAACTTCATATTGTATAGGAAAGTACTAAGGAAGCTGAAGTGATCTCCGTCTCGGAGAGATCAAGCGATGCAGGCCTTCAAGTGTACGAGTTTGAGTATAAGATCGATAGCACCAGGGGCGGCCCGAAGAGGGTCTTTTCTGCTGCATTTGTGGCATCTAAGAAGCTCTACCTTTTGAACATCACCAACTCTGATAGTGCAGAAAACCCTCTTGACTTGGAGAGAAGACAAGTACTGGAACAAGTTCTGCATTCATTTGATGTCTCTCCTTCAGCATAATCATCCCTCATGTAAACAAATATTCTTTACATCAATCCAAAGGTTTGCTACCTAATTTATTACTCCATCCGTCCCATAGATTCAGTCCGGTACACCTTTTCGGGCTGTCCCATTCAAATAGTCCGTTTTTTTTTTGGCAAATTATTACAAACACTTTTTTTAAGGGACCCATAACTTTATACAACTCTGCAGACATCAATGACTCTCCTTAAAAACCGCACCGAAAAGAAAGTGGACTAAATATATGGGACGGAGGGAGTACCATTTTACTAACTATAGAAGGAAAACAAGCCCAGATAGCCTAGCCTAGAAACAGAGTATATGTTCCGTTGCATGTTAAGGTAGAAATATAGTTTTCTTAGCATGTTTTTGATGATCTGAGCAGGCTTATTGATTCACTAATGATCAAGTTTATCCTCTATGAAGAGAAAGATTCTGCACCAGCAGCATCGGGTAATGGGTTGAGCGTCATGCTGAGGTGGCTCGTCGATGGTTCAAGGCTCCTATTAGAGAAACATCAATCCAAAGGTTTGACACCAAATTTATTACCATTTTAATTAACTTGTACGTAGAGCTAATTACAAAGGAAAGCAAGCCCATATAGCCTAGCCTAGAACCAGAGTTTTGCAGGTTTCATGCTTATGAACGCCTCACAAGAAAGCTATTCTCAGCTTCTATGTACATATCCTGCATTGCTGCATCTTGAGCACCTTGAAATCGAGGCTGCAATAGCTGCATCCGCGTCTTCAGCCCTTCCCATTCTTCTCTAAACAGACTGTAACTTGAATTCTTAGCCAACACATCTATGGAAACCTCCTTCCTCTCAACCATGGCTATTGCATATTTCTCAAACTCCACAATCTTGTCTAACAAAACAGACTCCCTCACCGAACCCCTTTCGATTTGGAACATACAGTCTCTAGCTTCCTCCACTCTAGCCCAGAAACACGAATCTTGAGTCAAGCTAGCGAACCTGCTTCTCGGGTTGCTTTCTTCCTCCCCAACTCTCCTCTCCCTCCACCACTTATCGAAAACCTTGAACCTCTTCTCCCTCCCGTGCTCGATATAGTGGCCCTTCTTCTTGTGCATGCATGTCCTGTAATACTCAGCTATCTCCAGAGGCTCGACGAGGAGGGTGTAAAAGTGGGACGCGTTCACATACTTCACTATCTTGTGGAAGTCATGAGTAAGTTGATTTGTCTCCAGCATGTTGATCACTTCGTCCCAGAAGTTTCCGAGCCTGACACGGTTGAGATTTGGTCTAGACCCTCTCTTTGAAGTGCCCCTCATCTTGAAAGCATCATAGTATCCCAGCTGATCATCAGAATCCTCACAGAACTTCTTGTACCACTCTATCTGGGCTCTTAGAGGATTCACTCTGGCTAATGAGATGGCCATTGTCGCGTTGTTGAGGTTGCGTTTGTTTCCCGTGTGTCGAGCCATGGCTAGGCAGTTCTTTGCTGCACCATAAAACACTTCCTGCAATAACCAAGTAAGTAAAGCTTGTTTCTTTAAATCTTTCTATCATCTATTTGTTACTCCCTCCGCCTCAATAATACCGTCACGTTTCTTTTAGGCATTGAGATTAAGAAGTTTGACTTTTGTGTGTAAATAATGTTGGTCCACTTGACTTTTAGTGATTTTCAGTCTTATCTTATTTTCTTTTCGGGAAATAGGACAGTATTATTGGGACGGCTTAATCGGGGATACAAGACAGTATTATGTTCTCACCTGAAAATCAATTCTTGCAGAGTGCAGAGCCAGTGCAATCCCAGCCTCACTGCTGGAGTTGGAGAACGCGACGTTAGTCATGCTCCTACCGCGCAAGAACTGCCAAGAAATTCGATTTATAAAGCTCCCATACTTGAGATGATCCTCTACAAAGGATACAGCAGAGCCCTTCAACATCATCAAGTAAAGCAGCTTCACAATAGCCACCCTGTTATCCATGCAAATGGCTCCTTCATCACTGCAGAACAAATAACTCCCAAAGGGCCAAAAGAGACTCCCTTGAAAATCTTGATCTTGAACTTCTCTAAACCTCCTCTCAGCACAAGCCAACACGAGCTCGAAAACCCTGACCATGTCGTCGTAGGGCAAGTGGGAGGCGGGAGAAGGCGGGCCCATGGACGATTGCCAGAACTCGAAGAGGGTTCCGAGCTCGTGCATGATGGGAGTGGCCGGAGCGAAGAGCATCCGTGGCACGATGTCGTGCTGGCCCACGACGTGGCAGAAGTTGCCACCCCATCTCTCTTTGAGGATGGCTTGGGAGAAGGACTGGTTGCCCAGCATGGGCGAGCCAAATGTGATACATAGAACTTGAAGGGGATGGGAAGATGTTTGGATAGTGGAGAGGAGCCACAGGGCTGTAAGGGAGGCAAGTGAACCTCCTAGTGAATGGCCACAGCAAACAACTGATTTGCACTCATTCACCATTTCAAGAACCTGCATAATAGAAAATGTGTCATTGTGGTGAAGATTTAGGATTCCTTCAACCTCGAACATAACCAAAGGCCTTGAAAATCGGTGCGGATCCTCGGTCCCAGAATCCCACTGGCATCCCACGTTCATTTCAACTGTAAAATCGGACAGGCGTATGATAACCCTATATCTAAATCATACGGTCACTCGGTTTTACAGCTGAAAATTATCACGGGGCACCACTGGGGACGAGATTCTGGAACAGAGGATCTTAAAGGTTTGAAAATAGAAAAGATCTTAGCGAGGTTTGGTTCATAGTTTGTAACTGGGTTCATGTTTGCAATCATTCAATTAAGATTTCGGGTTGTGAGTAGTTGGTTTCTTGACAATTGTGAGGTTCTTGGTAGGGTCCAAGGGAGGGGAAAGAATAAATTCTTGGATTGTGTTCAGACACAAGTCTTCAAGCTTTCTTAAAAACAGTTATGTGTGAACAAGACTTCGAAGAGTATAGAAGCAGGCATTACAACTAATTGATTTATTTTTTGAAAATTTTATATTTATAATAACATATTAATCATGATTATCCCTATAGTCTATAGACAAGAGTGGTAGAGTGGTAGAGGTGGGTCCCCTTGGGATGGCAGAGCGGTAGAGGTGGGTGGCCCGGGACCGATAGGTCCTGGGTTCAATTCTCACTGAAGCCATTCTGTGTAGCCTGTCACCTTAGGGTAGTTGAACCTCCTGTGTGGTTTGCAGGCGACTGCACCGGAGTTGAAGTTTACCCAGAGCGCACCGAAAGTAGGCGGGTTCCTCAAAAAAAAAAAAAAAAAAAAAAAGTAGCTATCATTTTATTTCACAATTCGACCACATAATTCTTTGTAGGCCATAGTTTTATCAAATTCACTAAACCGGATAATATTTATCATATATATTATTATCATCATCATTTAATTAAGGTTGCGTTGCTTAATTGTATAGCCATTTTAGTGGTTACACTCTCTCTCTCCCTCTCTTGGTATGTGACCTCATAGAAAAGAGAGAGAGAGAGATGGGATCGATTCATTGAATGCAACATAACTTAAGTTTATCATAATGGTCTATTCTAAATATCAAAAAGATTATGATAAAATCCAAATGTGAAATCAAGAACGAATCTTTCTTTCTATTCTAGTTACAGAATATATAGTTTCATATTATGATAAATAAAGTTCAACTAGTTATTAAGTATATTTTTTTTATTATGATTAAACTAAAATATGACGTGCAATATTAAAAAAGTAAACATTATTTATATTTCGGTATGAATATATAAAATATACATATTCTTTTTGTATTTTATCCATATTTTTTTTATATATAAATTTTGTAACTTTTAAAAGTTCTTATACATAAAATATATAAAGAATATTCCATAGCATATTCTTCTTATAGATTCCCTTTATTTTTTTACCCAAAGAATGGTAAAAAAAAAGGATAAATTCTCAAATGTGGAGTATTACTAATTTTCCAAGAAAATACATTTAAAGAAAAAAAAACTCAATTTTCAAAACCAATTAAACTAAGAAATTAATTTAATTTAGCTTAGAAAACGGAAAAAAAAAATTAAAAAAGAATTAACCTTGTGTTGAAAACTCTCGGTGTGAAAGAACATCAAGAAGAGCTGTAGCAAGCCGCCATGCACCATGATCGGCTCTCGATCGGCGTCGCCGCCGCGAGCGGGGAATCCAGCGAACACCCCATCGGCGTACCTCTCCATCTCCACCGGCTTCCGGCAGCTCTCCTCCGAGCAATCGACCAATTGGACGCCGGAGAACGCCACGTACGCGACGTTGCCCACGCGGTGGACGACGAAGCTCTGCGGCGCGGCGGCGTTTGCGCGGCTGCACTGCCGCCACGACTCCTCGAGGAGCGGCGTCGAGGCGAGGTACGTTGCTAGCATCTCACTCGACTCGAACCTGCCATAAATAATTAATCGGAGAAATTGATTAGAAAAATCGTCGCGCGTTGATCAATTTTGTGGACAATTCTAGGTCAAATAGTGGACTGCGAAAAATTGGGGATTTTTCTGGTTAACTTACTGAGAAGTTTCGGTTTCCATTGAAAGCTTCCTTTTTTCTTTTCTTTTTTCTTTGTTTTTTTTCTTAGTTACCTTTGAGGTGGTACGAGGAAGAGAAGTATGACTAGTTTCTCTTGAATTCAAACATAGTAGTTTACACATGAGGGAATGGGGTGTGGGGTGGGGTGGGGTATGGGGTGGGAGTGTGGCGGGGGGGGGGGGGGGGGGGCGTGGGGGTAGGGTGGTTTCTTTGGGTTTAGCCCAACTTATTTAAAGTAAGAAATGGTAGTGTATGGGATGGCAAAGTTGGTGAAGGTGGTTGGCCCGGGACCGATAGGTCCTGGGTTCGAATCCCACTGTAGAAGAATTTCATGGAGGCTCGTCACCTATGGTTAGCTTTAGGGTGGTTGAACTCTCCTGTGTGGTTTTGCGGCCACCGCACAAGGAGCGGGGTTTACCCAGTGCGCAAAGGGCGTAGCTGCCGCGGTTCCACGTATCAAAAAAAAAAAAAAAAAAGAAATGGTAGTGTATGTTGTTTAATTTTTGGATAGTATATTTTGTGACCACAAATTCTTTACTATTTTTAGAAATAAGATACTACTAATGAACACCCATTTCAAGAATATAAGACACTATTAATGGGACGGAGGGAGTACTACGTGATAAGATACGTAGCAGTTGAAGTGGTTCTGCTTTATGATAAAAAGTTACGAACATTAGAGGCGGATTAAGAAATTCTAATTAGGGGGAGACGAAATTTGTAATTTAAAAGTAAGGGCTACGAAATCAACAATTCAAGGCATTTTTTTTTTTTTGAAAAAATATACTATAATAAAAAATCAAATTCTACACGATCAAGGGGCGTTCACCTCTAGAATATGTTACTTAGAGTAGACGAAATATGCAATTTCAAAGTAACGGCTACGAAATCAACATTCTCAAGGCAAATAATTGTTTTTGGAAAAAAAAATATAATATAATACTCCCTCATTCCCATATAAAGTATCTCTTTTCTATGAGGTACGGAGATTAAGAAAATAAGATTGTGTGTTGTATATTGTTTGATTTTTTAACTTTTAATTTTGGTCCACATATTATTTGTCTTTTTAAAAAACAAGACACTTTCTATGAGACGACTTAAAAAGGAAAATAAGACACTTTCTACGGGACAAAGGGAGTATCAAATTCTGCACGACCGCCTCTAGAATTTGTTAAATAGAGGAAATGGGATTATACAATTTCAAAGTAATGGCTACGAAACTAACATTCTCAAGGCAAATAATTTTTTTTGAAAAAATATACTAATAAAAAATCAAATTCTACGCGATCTACC
This sequence comes from Lavandula angustifolia, assembly GCA_028984105.1. Classification (NCBI taxonomy): domain Eukaryota; kingdom Viridiplantae; phylum Streptophyta; class Magnoliopsida; order Lamiales; family Lamiaceae; genus Lavandula; species Lavandula angustifolia. Next base: position 36,800,261 of record CM054805.1, on the reverse strand, counting down.
ATAGGAGCGATCGCCTCTTGAATATGTTAATGACGGGTTTGAATATCATCAATGCTTCTAGATATAAAGTTGTTATACATATGTAGTCTAAAGCAATTTAGATTCTTTAAATAGTTCTAGATCATTATGAGTTGTCTAGCCAATGTATCCTAATCATGATAAATAAAAAATTAATGTTCCACCAAGTGGACATGGTGATGCAATAATAATCTAAAAGGATTACGTGGAAAGTCTTCAATCTTTGAATGAAATTGATTTTGTTTGGGTGGACACGTGTCAATAAGATTATTAATGAGTGCATAAAGTAGTCCTCGTTGACTTTTACTTTGACCCTTCCCTTTGACCGGACTAGGGTAGCAATAGCATGCATCACCAAGTAGTTGAGCTTATATACATACAACTAATATAACTAATAGGCGAGAAAATCCGCAGTCGCTACTAAAACTTCATTCGTTTCACGTCGCCTTCCGGGACACTAACGTCATTCCCATTGCCCTCGTTTGGAACGACGGCATATCTCTGAGTCGGAGACATCCAACTTTTCTCTGTAACGATAAAAACCCGGAATCGTGTGAGTAAACATGTTCGAGAAACCTAAAAAAGCAAGTCGGCACGAGGGGCGAACCTGATGAGATGTCGACTTTCGAGGCCTCTATACGTTGCCCGCTCGACCCATCCACGCTCAACGCCTCTATGATCTTCGGAACGTTCCTACAACACGAGCACATAAAACTCAATCACACTACACGACTACACGTTCGGACAAGGAGTGGTTTCGATAGCGAACAAAATGTTACCGATCGACCGAGTCACCATGGCCGAGCTGGCCGTTTGTTCCCCTTCCCCATGAGAACACATTCTGCTTCTCAGTCACAGCAATTGTATGCCTCCATCCACATGATATATTCACTACTTTCTGAAAAACCCAATTAGACTCAACTCAACCATTCAAAGGAGGGGCAAAAGGGACAACTTAGGAGTTGATAGTATAACCAAGTAAGGATGTAATGAAATCAAGATTGTACCTGATCTTGTGGGAATTTGACTTGCATTGGAGAGCAATGATCTAGGTTGTCGCCCACGCCAACTTGTCCGAACTTAACAAACACAAAACTCGACATTCAAAATGAGAGCTTTAGGCAAGTTATACTACCTCCGTCCCACTATTTTCGGCATACTTCATTTGGGCACAGAAATTAAAAAAGTAGATGATTAAGAATGAGATATAGATAGACGATAAAGTAGGAGAGAGAAGATAAGTGAGAGTATATGATAAAGTAAGAGAGAGAAGATGATAAAGTAATAAAGAGAAGATGGTAAAGTAAGAAAAAGTAGGAGATATAAGATGGTAAAGTACGAGAGAGATGATAGTTATTTCCAAATTAGGAAGTGTGTCAGAAATAGCGGAATGTCTATTTCGGGAAAGCGTGCCAGAAATAGCGGGACGGAGGTAGTAACTTATAAGCATCAAGAAGGGACTAAGTAATGGACCTTATTCCAACCCCACCCGTAAAGTTTTCCGTCGGTTGTCACCGCCATAGTATGTCTCCAACCACCCGAAATCTAGTAAATTAGCAATGACATTGTCTTAACATGAAGGATTGATAGAATTCATGCGTCGAATTAGGGCAAACTTAGCTGCAAAGTTTAAGAAGTGATAGTTACTTTAGATATATGATAATCGCGTAAAGCTTCAAGCTTATGAGGGATAAGGTGGTCCTCAAAATCGCCGTGGCCAAGCTGGCCGTATTTGCTCCATCCGTACGTAAACAACCCTCCCGAAGAGGAAATAGAAATCGTGTGTCGCCACCCACAAGCTACAAGAACCATTTTCTCTCCCTACAACATAATCTTACCTTAATGGGTTGTAATCTTAAGAAAAGACTACATAGTTTAAGGATTTGCATACCTCAACGGTTGAGACTTTTGCCGGGACTAGGCGGTCTTCTCTGTCGCCTAATCCTAGATTACCATATCGGCCCCAGCCCCAACCGTACAGCTCGCCGTCCTCTGTTACTGCAGCTGTATGTTCAGCACCAGCAGCCACCATTTTGACTGATATACCCTGCAAAAGACACAAGATTTACATATACCATTGATTTTTTAAAAGAAGGAACATGTGATGCATATGTATAACAACAAGTTAAGAGATTATACCTCAAAAGCTTCAATTTTTCGCGGTACAAGAGAATCCTCTGTGGTACCGAGGCCTAGTTGTCCGTTTTGATTGCGGCCCCAACTTAAGTCGAGCATACGTAACATTAGATTGTAAAAATAACACATGAAACAAAGTAGCTAAGTAGACGAACCTTTGGACCTCGCCTTCCATGGTGACCGCCAAACAATGGCTGTCACCGCAAGCGATTTGCTTTATCTGCAAGCCTTGTAAAGCTTTGATGGGTTGGGGGGAAAACAAGTCACTTGAATTCCCATGGCCTAACCTCCCAAAATCACCCCTACAAGATGTTTGTTATATGTAAATCAAACATATGAACATGCTACTTTGCTTCACATATTACTACTGATAAATCGGGCCACACCCCGTTAAAAAGCCCTTAAAACGGAACGAATTTTCCAAACTTATATACAAATAACATGATCAAAACTACGTCGATGTGAACACAAATAGGGACTTCAAAAACTACACAAAGCCAATTCCACTATTACAAGGTCAATAACATGGTATGCTAATGATGTTTGTATTATGGCTAGAAACATATGAACATAGTACTTTTGAGCAAATCCAATCACATTACTACTGATAAATCGGGCCACACCCCGTTAAAAGGCCTAATAAACTAACGAGTTATCCAAACTTATACGCAACAACATGATCAATACCAAGTCGATGTGATACACAAATAGGAACTTCAAAACTACACAAAGCCAATGCTACTATTACAAGATCAACAACATGGTACACTCAAACATTAACCTTAAAGAAACATACCATCCCCAGCTGTACACTTGCAGTTTCGATTCGGAATACGCAGTTGTGTGATCAGCTCCACAAGCAACAGAAACTATTTCTTGATCATCCAATGTGCTTAGCTTTGTAGGAGAAAACCTATCTTCAGCATCCCCATGGCCTAACTGCCCATCTTCCCCTCTTCCCCATGAACAAACAACATTCCCAGCTGCATAATATCAGCCATTCAACAATGCCCACATTAGGGGAAAAGATCCTTTCGCAAGTTAATTTCATCAAGAAGATAATTGGTAGATTTATTATTACTCCATTAGGAAGATTAATCCAAATCTTGAATAAATTGAAATTACTCTGTTTCTAGGTCAAAACGTGGAGCATTCTAGTCCATGCAAAATTGCCCATCTAATGTCAACTCCAATTTTCACACCACCAGGGTAAATTACTAAATTTCAAGAAATGAAGAAAAACTCCCACATATATAATAATAATTATTATTATTATTATTGTTAAATAAATTCTTAAGCTTACAGAGGAGAGCAACAGAGTGGCTGGCGCCGGCGGATATGAGAAGCACTCGGCGAGGTGGGCCGGAAACTGCTGCTTCGGCGGCGCTGCTATTGCTGCCATCGTCGGCCATGTTCTCTCTCTTGAAGTAGTTGGTGAAGTGGGTGTGAAAAGGAGAGGGATTGATTTTGTAAGAATGTAAGTTATGAGAAGATAGCCGAGGGTATTTATATTGATAGGGATGAGGAGAGGAGCATGTGCCTCTGCTGCCTAATTTCCATGACAGCATTAAAGAAGTATCTACTACGTTGTCCTAGCCTCAATCAAATCTCGACAACTTTTATTACTCCCGCCCATAGATTTGTCCTATTTTTATAATTAAAATATTTCATAGATTTTGTTTTGATTTTTAAAATATTAAAATTGTGTGGCTAAAAATCACCCATAATTTGAAGGATCCATTACCACACACAATTAACAACTCTCTTAAAAATTCGCGCCTAAAAGAATCAAGACAAGATTTATGAGACAGGGAATATTATTATTATTATTATTTAAAAAATGGCTTATGGTTTTGATTTTCTCGCGGAGAGTATACTTATGTACGTATATTTCCTTTTTGTGTTGTGAATTAGACTATGTATTGAAGATTTTTCTTGTAGAACCATACACGTAATACTTCTGTCTTGTTATTCATGTCCACTTTAAAATGTACACGGAGATTAAGCTATTGAATGTAAAGTAATAAGTTCAGAAAATTGAAAAGTTCATTTTGAAATGGATAGGAGATTAAGGTATTGAGTGTAAAGTAAGAAACGAAGATTAAAAAGTGGTGTAAAGTTAAAAAGTGGTATATGTAGGAGGTTGAAAAGTGGTGGATATATTTTCATTTTGGATAATGGACATGAATAATGAAACATTCATTTTTGACGCAGTGAACATGAATAATGGGACGTATGGAGTATAACGTACTCAACCAAATACAATTTATAATAGTACTCCTTCCGTCCCACCGAGTTTGTCCACTTTTGTTTTTCGGCACGATAATTTAAAAAAATTGGTATAGGTTGATAAAGGTGTGAGATCCTTAATTAATAATTTAGAATTGATTTGTGAGGTAAAATTATGCGATCCATTTAATTAATTAATATTATTGAGATTTGAGTTGGTAAAGTAAGAGACCTACTTCATTTTTTAAAAACTGAATAAATTTGATGAGATAGTCCAAAAATAAATACTGGACAAGTTCGATTGGACTGAGGAGTACAATAATTCTATGAAAGAATGCTCACAAAATTCCATTTTTGGGTGGATCATCACCATCAATGATGTAGATCATTGCCATCAATTCCAAGTACTATATCACAATCAAATCTCCCAACCACTTCCTTAAGTAATCAAAACCAACTTTGTACTACTTCTTACACACAATTTAATGTAGTATTTTCTAATTGCATCTTGTCGGTAACCTTATGTTTTGATGCTAAACATGGTAGGTCTCATGATTATAATTGCAAGTATTAAATCCCACTAGATAGATAACAAGATTCTATTTATTGAATCCTAAGGAATCCAACAATGTGCCATAGCCCAATCAGACGCTGCCACGTAGGACTCGGTAAGAAAAACCGTTTAAACTTTTAACAACCGTATCATTCTTTCTATTGTCCGAATCAAATCCTCTAAGCAGTTCTTACAAAATTTTGATCGACCAATCATCTGTAATCTTCACATTAGGCTTGCGGATGGTCAGTACGGATGACGGGCCGGACCCACCTCGGAGAACAAGGGGGCCGCGTTCGATGTCGAGCTTACGGTTGCCGGTTTCGACGATGGCGGATTTTGGCTCGGGAGAGAGGCCTAGAAGTATGATCCTCTCTACGGTGCAGTGCGAGGCGAATTTGAGGCGGCCGAGTGTAGCGGAGGCAATGTTTGAAGAAGTGAGTCGACCGTTCGAATATGTGAAACGGCGTCGTATGTAGGCGCCGTGTTGGAACTCAAAGCTCTTCCCGTCGTCGAGGTAGATCTCTCCTTCGGCCGCCTTGGAGCTATTGAGAGCAATAACCTGCAAGCCACACAGAACGGGAATAAGTAAAATCAAGATCGTACTTTAAAAAATCTGGCCTCAATTTCTGGCTATAAGACGATAACGTGGTTCGGTAATGCCTACATCTGCGGAAGAGAGCTAAATTCACCATACCATGAAAAACAAGATCCCGACCCTTTTGATAGTGACTTCTAACATCATTAAATGTCATCATAATTCGAGACTTCGAGCCACTATTTCCAACAAAATGCCCTCTTATGTTCTTTGAAGCTTACGCCTCGGTAACGCCTCAGATCTCGGATCTATTTTTATTATTATCAGTCTAAATTACTTCTTCCGTCCCGCTAAAAGCAACTCGTTTTCCAGTTTAGACCGTCCCAATAAAAGTCACTCAGTCTAAAAAAAGCAAAGTAACCACCAAAAAAGTCAATCAATCTACACTACATAACACCATTTTCTTAATTCTCGCGCCGAAAATAAACAGGCCACAAATATCGGGACGGTGGGAGTATTTTTTATGAACAATTTAACATATTACTACAAATCATAAAATCCAAAATATATGTTTTGTGCTATCATCCATTTAGACACCCTCCTCCCTTCCAATCCTCATGAAGCATCAAGAAAGACATATAGTAGCTCATTTGTACTGCTAAATGATTTTCCTTATAAGTTTAAGCTTCCAAACATGACTATAACATATAAAGCTAGTAAATTTGTTAACGTTCATGAAATTTTGTTTGATTTCTTTGAATTTATATAGATGTAAGTGAGACTTACGTCTCGCCTCGATTCGAATCATACGATGAGAGTCAATCTCGTGATATCAGCAAGAGAGGGTGCAACAAGAATCTCAAGACATACCAGAGTATAAGGATCATTCTCCATCTGTGTGGTGCTTCTTCTAAATCTGTCTTTTCTTGGAATGATAGTGCCAGCCCTTTGGAAAGAAGGTATGCTCTCCTCTAAAGCTTCCATCTTATGAGTAGCCCCACCCTTGTAAGCAGTTCCACTTCTCATATCATACCAAGACTGGTCCCCGGGGAGGTACACTGAAACGTGCTTGGCTCGCTGTTAGAAAATTAAACGCGTTAGGAGTGTAGATTCGGAGTAGTGGTTGAGAGTTGAAGTACGTGTTTTTAGAATGGAACCTCGGTGTATATTCCTTGCACCAAGATGCTGTTTCCGACCATGAAAGCCTCGTCGTTGCTGAATGTTTTTTCATCGGCGGGAAACTCCATCCAGAGAGGGCGGAGGACGGGGACACCGGTGGTGTTTGACTCTCTGAATAGTGTGTAGAAGTACGGGAGCAGCATGTAGCGCGTGTGTATGGCTTCCTTAATGAGTTCCGTGTTTCGCTCCCTAGAGACAACGTAATTGACACAGTTGAAGCACCAACATCAAGCATTAAGTTTAGAAGATTTTGATCTAACAGCAATGTATAGCCAAAGCATGAGCAGAAAGACTACTAATCTACTATAGTTTTCACTTCAAGCAGCATCTAGTTTTGAATGTAAAAAGTAGAAGATGGCTTACCCAAACAACCAAGGTTCTCGTCTTTTCGTGTCGTGATGAGCGTGCGCTCTAAAGAAGGGATAATAGGCACCCAACTGATACCAACGAACGAGCAGCTCGGTATCAGGGTTACCGAAGAATCCACCAACATCAGCACCTACAAAGCATACAAAATCAGTGGAAAGTAAAGATTTTAAGTACCAAGAATAATGCTAAAAAGGGTCATTTACTAACCAGAGAAGGAGATTCCGGTGAGGCCAAGTGTGAGAACCATGGGAACTGAGACCCTCAACTGTTCCCAATCAGCCGTGTTATCCCCTGTCCAAATTGCTCCGTATCTTTGACTTCCGGGAAAAAAGGCTCTTGAGAGAACAAAAGGTCTGTCTTTTCCATCACCACGCTTAACCAGCCCTTTTGCTGTAGCCATGTGGAAGTAGTAACCGTAGGCATTGTGCAGTTCTCTGTGCTCCACGTCTCCGTAGTGTAAAGCATCTCGGGGCATTGAGACCTGACGAAAAGAAGGCTTAGTTTCGGAGAACTTGGACTATCTATGACAATACTAAACTTAGTTATGTGTTTGTGATGTTTGTAGCAGAAAGAAAGGTCAAATTAGTTACGGTAAAAATCCCCAACAAGGAGAAGAGATTCTACTGCGTGTATAGAAGATGCAACAATTGGTTATAGAGGATTAGTGTCGATGTTCTTCGAGTACAACTAACTTAATTTCCGTTCACCACAATTAGATGAATCTGGAAATTCTTTCTCTTGTAGACACTTCAAAATCACTACAAACTTCATAAAGGCATGGAAAAATCATAAATACTCAAAGCATAAAGCTGAAGCAACCCTAAATAGCTTAATTTATAACAACATGTTGGCTATCCGTTCCTCCTCCGGGAAGATACATCTCCTAAGTGAACTTAAGAAGCACCAGTTGATATGTAGCAAGCAATTCTTAACACAGAAAATCATTAGCACTTCAAGCACGTTCTACACTTCATACGGTAGCAGGTGACGAATCAAGGGACTCAATGCATTTGGAAGTTTTCCAGCTTCCCCCGAAGCACTAACTAATTTGTGAATGCTTTGCTAATACTATCCATAATTTTCAAAGCCTACAACAGAATTTACACATTAGCATCTTACATTCCTTGGATGACATGTAATTCAGACTTCCATCACTCAGTTTCAAGCTTTCAACCAGCAGCCTAGACCAAATATATAAGGAATATGGTACGAGGGAAATGCGAATTTCATTTAGCAAGACATGCATCAAGAACAGAGAGTAAAAGCTAAAAGAAACAGAACCAAGAAAGAACTAAGCTTTACCTCTGGACCATTGAAGACAGAAGGTTCATTCATGTCATTCCAGATGTACAACGACGGAGTTGAGCCCTCATAATTCTCATACGCGAATTTCTCAGCCCACCACGACCTAATCTCCGGATTCAACATATCGAGGTAAGAAGATGAGCCAGGCCAGCACCATCCATCAAAATCCTTCCCGGTCGAATCCTTCACATAATACCCCTTCTCCGACGCCTCCTTATGTATATAATACGACTCGTCCCTCTTGATATGAGGATCCACAATAGTAACCATACGCCTACCTTTCGCAGCTAACTTCCCCTGCATCTCTTTCGGATTAGGAAACAGCGACTTATCCCAAGTAAAATACTTCTTCCCATCCGTGTGCTCGATATCAAGCCACAAAATATCGTAAGGAATGTCATGCTCATCAAATTTAGAATCAACATTGAACACATCCTCCTCATCCCTATAATTCCACCTACATTGATGATAGGCAGTAGCAAACAGCTGAGGCAGAGCCGAGGTTCCGGTCACACTAGCATACTGCCTAACTACATCTTTCGGACCGGGACCCACGAAAAAGAAAGCATCCACAACACCAGCCTCACTCATCCATAATGTATCAACCCTCTTCTGATCAGAAGGCAACATTAACAAAGATGAATACTCATCATTCCAACCATGCCCTAAAACATCAATCTGCATCTCAGCAGCATTCAACCAGAAAAACCCTAAACTACCCCTAGACCTACCATGTGAAATCATCAAAGGAATGCTACCATAAAGCCCGAAAGGCGAATCATGTTCGTATTCAAACACATCCAAGTTAAAAAGCCTATACGGTTCGGAGAACTCGATTTCTGGCCCTCTAGTAGGTTTTAAAGCTAAGCTAGTAGCGTGTTCGGGAATACCATACACGAATTCGGCCCCATAAAACGACACATCGAAGCTAATGCTCTGCGGTCCGTACGGCCTGCTATCGGTGTGGCTCCTGAACTTCTCCTCCCAATCCACATTCTCCTCCTTCTCCCTCAGCTGCTCGAAATCAAACAGACCGTTGGAGTTCAACGACAGCAGCTTCTTCCCATTCTCACCACTCTCTCTCACGAAAACCTCGAACGGTTCATGCCTAATCGCAGCTTCATACCCTTCGGCGAGATAAACGACCGATAACAAACCGTTCGCACTCTTCTCTTGCTTCAATCTCTGCAGCCATAGTTTCTTGTTCAGAAATTCCGGCACGATCACATCGGGCACCTCGAATCTCTTCTTGCGCGGGCCTGAATTTTGGTCCTCGTCAATCTTCAATCTCATCACCCCATCCTGATACGCCGATAGTGTGAGGACCAAGGGTTTTGGGGGTTTCTCTTGATTCTTGGAATTCTCTTGATTAGTCTCTTTGGCGATGAGTTTCGCGACTAGATCGCCGTCGGAGATCGACACATCGGCGGCGATCAATGAGCAGGAGCCCGGTTTCCTCGAGCGGGCTCGCTTGCAGAATGGGGCTTGATTGCAGTTCCGGAACTCGTCCTTTTTCCAAGAAAAAACTGAATTTGCGAAGAGGAGAAGCAGCAGAAAGGAGCAAAGACGTCTTCCCATGGCTTCTTGTTCTAATTAGTCGGGCAAAACAGGAATCGCATCGAATTGGAAGGAATGGCTTGTTACAGTTCAAGAATTCTTGTGTTGATTTTGAGAAGTGAAGCGTGTGAAGAGTGAAGACGCACAGTTACCAATTTTGACAAAATTTAGCCCCAAATTCTTTCTTCTAAAGATCACACCTTTGCCATTGGCCAATGGAACAATAAATATAAAAAGTAAAAGCCAATACAAGAACTAGAGAAGCATATATTAGGGTTCATGATCATGAAAATTTCGATTTTAATCATGTAATGTGATTTATTTTTAATTATTTTCGATTTTGATCTATGTCTCCTTTTATGGTGCAGTGTTCGTTTTTAGTCGAATTACATGGAGAAAAAAAAAACTTTATTTTTCTAGTTTAAAAAAATGAGTATACTTACACGACTATTTTTACAATAAAAAATTGTGTTTAATGTAATATTTTCAAGTTACTCGAAAAACAACATAATTCATTGATAAAATAGGCAATCAAATATGGCGAAAAAATCAAATTTGGTCCATTATACGTTGGCTCCTATTCATTTTTAGTCCGTTATTTTGGTCAGGGTCAATTTTGGTTCATTAGGTCGGTAAATAATCCGATTTGGTCGTTTTGCAAAATTGGGCAAAGTTATCCAATTTGATTCATTTTCGTGCGTGGACACGTCCAATATTAGAAAAATAAATAAATTTTCACGTGCGAAAATTTTAAGAAAATATTCTCATGTTGTGAAATTAAAAAATAAAGTTATTTCACAAATAAAATTTATTTATATTTTATCTTTTTAATTATCCGCGCAACTAAAATTGAAATTTTTTATTCAATTTCATAAAAGAGACCAAAATCGACTATTTACCAACCTAACATACAAAAATTGATTATAACCAACATAATGGTTCAAATTAATTTTTATTTTTTTCCAAATAAGAGTGCACAAAGTATAGTTTCTCAAAAACAGTTTTTTTTTTTTTTAAATTCAGATTCTGCTACACAGCGCGTGGTGGTTTCTGCTATACAGAAGAAGACGTATTTGAATTCCACATGGGTATAACTTTCTCTTGGAATCTTCGGTTCGATCTTGTCCAGTTCTAGTACTTTCATCATCTTAGTATCACCAAACGCAGTTGATTTTCGCAGTTGTTACTGATGCTAACATTTTCTGATTTTAGAACTCAATAACAACATTAATCCACTAGAACCTATAAATAATACTCCATCCGTCCCATAGAAAGTGTCTCACTTTCCTTTTCGGGTGTCCATAGAAAGTGTATCATTTCCTAAAAAAGAAAGTGAGCCCTACACCTTTACCAACTCAAATCAATTCAAAACAATTAATTAATTGCATGAGTCCCACCTCTCTACCTCCCAAACCAATTCTAAATAATTTATTAATTGTATGGATCCACATCTTTACCAACTAAAATAACTCTCTTAAAACTCCGTTCCCTATAGAAATGAGACACTTTCTATGGGACGGAGGGAGTAGTAAGTTTTTTGTGTTCACCAACTGAAGGCGAAGAAATCTCGGGTTTTATGCACAGATGCGGGTGAAAATGTGGACGGTTTACAACTGAAGGCGTTGAGATTGCATGCTTCCATCTGGTACAGCATTGATTATTCTACGATTAGCAAGATATTGCATAACCTTGTTTGAAGATAAGAATTGTTACACTCCAACATATCTTAACAAAGGCTTTGATTTTGGTTATGCTGAAGTTAGATTATTCCTAGATCCGAGAATCGAAGAATGTTAAAATAGTTATAGAGGCTGAGAATGATTTAAATGGTTATGTAAATTAAAAATATTGCACCCGGAGAACTATAGATAATAACTCTTTAAGATTATGCCATTTTTTTGTCTAATCTTGTAAATACTCCCTCCGTCCCACAATTCTTGTAACATTTCCTTTTCGGGGTGTTCCACCATTCTTGTAATATTTCCTAAAATAGATAATTGTTACACACACTTTACTTGAGAATCTCACATCTCTACTCACAACCAATAACTCTCCTAAAATACCGCGCCGAAAAGTTTTATTACAAGAATCATGGGACGAAGGGAGTATTATTCATGCAGGATGGTTCACACTATATGATCTATATACACCTTCTGACCCTCTTCTGTTTGTTGCAATGAGGGTAATTATTTGTAATTTCTTTCTGATAGTCTCCATGTAAAAGTAACTTTCTGACCCTCTCCTTTGAAATATTCATAATAGGACCTTTACCATGTATATATATAATGCAATTAGTTGGTTTCCTTCTAATCTAAATCCATTTGATTTTCGTATAATTTAAACGTGCTTTAAAAGCAGGGGATTATGATATAGAATCTGGCTGTGGGAAACATAGGAAGTATATAAGCTTTAGCAATTTAAGTGTAGTATTGTACCTTTACATACTATGGGTATGTTTACAACTGCTTATTATAAGTACTTTTTATTTGTTTTTGCTTGAAGTTGAAAAAAAAATGCTTATAATCAAAAGTAGGTAGTGATATTAATATTAAAAAACATATATTTATGATAGTTCTGGAAATTATGGTGCTTTAAGCACCAAAAACATCTCAATAGGTTTACTCTTTGAATTCCTTGTTCCGCCACTGGCAGTATATAAGCTTTAGCAATTTAAGTGTAGTATTGTACATTTACATACTATGAGTATGTTTGCAACTGCTTATTATAAGTATTTTTTATTTATTTTTGCTTAAAGTTGAAAAAAACTGCTTATAATCAAAAGTAGGTAGTGGTATTAATATTAAAAAACATATATTTATGGTAGTTCTGGAAATTATGGTGCTTTAAACACCAAAAGCACATTAATAGGTTTACTGCTTAATTTTAGAGAATCTAACGCAGAAAGCAGGTTTTTGCAAACACTAAAACCTGCTTACACGGTTAAAAAGCAGATAAACAATTAAAATAAGCTCTTGCGAACACACTCTATACGTTCCCCACTTTTAGTTTTGGTTGAATTCGTTCGACGGAGGCTATCTAGGACCCGAGACTTGCTGTGAAGATATGTAGGAGAATGTGTTGTTTAAGTTAGCTGAAGAATTCACTTTTGTAACTTGCTCTGCTGGTTGTTCGTATTTAGTGCTCCTGGTCCATAGAACCTTAGAAAGTTCAGTGACTCCATCCTTGGTATGCACAGAGCCATCCCTCCTTCGAGCATCCGGACCACATTAGACATCGAAGGCCTTAAGTTAGGATCCCGGTGTATACAACACAGAGCCACACGAACAAGCTTCTCCACTTCCTCACCCTGTGCATTCCCCTCAAGTTTTGGATCCACGAGCTCTAAATACCGTTCCTCCACGTGCATTTCCAATGCACGTAGCGGGAAGTTAACTAGGCGCTGCTCATAGTTTCCCGGGCAATTGATGTGATTTTGAACGGAGAAGTTCTTCACGCCGCTTATGATTTCTAGTAACACCATCCCGTAGTTGTACACGTCCGTCTTGTCTGAAATAGCCGTGTGTGTCAGCCACGCCGCTTTAGACAAAGTGAGTTGATTTTTCAAGGCTTTGAACATGTCATTGTTTTCACATTAGATGTTGATACATGATACATGGTTTTGGTTGAGGCCTTTCTCTCTCCTCCACTAATCTAATCTCTATTATACACAGGTGAAAACCTGTGACAGCTAATGCTATCTGGGACCAGAGACTTCTTGTGATGAGATGTAAGAGAGAGAGTTGTATGAAGCAGTGGTAGAAGTTTTGGAGGTAGGCTGTCTGCAGAACAAGAACTCATTCTGCTCACTGTTGTCCGCCAACGTCGACACCTCCGTTAATCTCCGGCCGTAGAACCTCAAGAAGTTCAGCGACTCCAACCGGGGTTCGCCTAAAGGTACTGCCCCTTCCAACATGCCAACCACATTCGACATGCTCGGCCTCAAGTTGGGATCCTCCTGCACGCAGCAGAGAGCCACGCGTACCATCGTCTCCACGTCGTGGCTGCTTACTCGGTTTACGAGTCTCGGATCCACCACCTCTGAATACCGTCCCTCCTCGTGCATCTCTAAGGCGAAGAGAGGGAAGTAGATGGGTTGCTGGGCTTCCGAGGAAGGGGAGGATAGGCTATCGCTGTTGCTTCGTGTTTGAGGGGATGAATTCTTCTTCCCTCTTATGATTTCGAGCAAAACCATACCGTAGCTGTAAACATCGGTCTTGTCTGAAATGGCGGAGCTCGTGAGCCACTCGGGGGCTAGGTACCCCCGAGTGCCTCTCATTGTCGTGAAGAGCCCCGATTCCTCTGGCGTGAGGAGCTTCGAGAGGCCGAAATCGGAGATCTTTACCTGCGATTTATCGTGGAGGAGGATGTTCTCCGGCTTGACGTCGCAGTGGATGATCTTGTGTTCACATCCGGAGTGTAGATACGCTAGCCCTCGCGCTGCTCCGAGCGCGATTTCGCGTCTCTCCTTCCAATCCAAAACCGGCTCGCCTTGGAACAACGTACGGTCCAAGGAGCCACGTTTCATGTACTCGTAGACCAGCAGCCGCTGCCCGAGGTGCGCACAGAAGCCTCTGAGCCTAACCAGATTGACGTGATGGATGTTTCCGATCACGGCGATCTCGGTTAGGAATTCTCTCTTCCCTTGCGATCCTAAACAAGTGATCTTCTTCACCGCTACTTCGCTTCCGTCGCGAAGAACCCCTTTATACACCGTCCCGAATCCTCCGGAGCCGATCGGAGTCTTGAAACCCTCCGTCGCCTCCGTGAGTTCCTCGTAACTGATTCTCACCGGTAGGCCGGGAATCGATACCAAGTCGATCTCCTCATCTTCGGAGGCGTTGGAATCCAATTTCTTCGATCTTTTCCGCCTCCTCTTCCTCCTCAGACAAACCACCACAACCGTGGCGATCATTAGAACCGCCGCCAACGGCAGCAATACTGCTGCTATCGTCGGAAAATCCGACTTCCTCTCCATAACACCGTCTCGAGTCCCGACAGCTACCGTTTTGATGTATCCGAGTCGATTCGTGGAACCGGATATGAGCGAGCCGACATAGTTCCTCACCATATGACATGATTGAGAGCTTGGAGAGTAGAAAAAACCCAAGCAAGAGCAGTTTCTCGAGCAAAGATCTTGGCAGAACGACACGTTCACGCCGTGAATCACCGGCTCGGTGAACTCGTTCGAGAAGTAGTCCAAATCGCTCTTCAAACTCAGATACTCGAACTCTGATGAAGAGGTGTTGGTGCAAGAATCTGGTAGAGCTAAAGAAGTCTCAGTTGGTACACAATCCATATCACCATTGTTGCTCTTGGGATTGTTATGAAAGCCATTCGCACACCAGCAAGAACCTCCATTACTACACACACCGAGCCTCCCACATATGATCGGAATCCGGCACCGATCTTCCGGGGCCTCGAACTCTTGTTTGCTAGTTCGATCTTTAGACTTTGAGCTGATAACACTAAGCAACCCTTTGTAATCAAGTTTTGCAAGCAAGAAATCTGAAGAATTCGCGTCGAAGTTTCTCTTCATCACTACCTCTCCGCCCTTCCCTCCGATGAGAAACACCCCGGTCGAGTTCATCATCATGAACTCGACCGGTGAACTCGTGTCTTTGAAAGCTCCGTCGTCCATCGAAAGCTTCCAGTAGACCATCCCGTTCCACGTCAGCATCGCGTCGTCATCTCCGATCACTAACCTATAGCTTCCTTCCGCCATCTCTTCATTGCTCGAAGACGATATTAAAGATTTCCCAACGCGTAACTTCTGTCCGGCGAGAAGGACGTCGGTCGGAGAGTCGAATGACTCCCACACCACGTTCTTTAATCCGTCGAGTAGGATTAGATTACCGGATTCGAGGAGGCTCATCGAGGAGATCGAAGATCGGTTCCGGGGGGTTGACCAAACGGGGTGCGACGTGTCATTGTAGAGAGTGAGGCCGTCGGAGGTCAGCCGGAGCTGCGACGACTGTGAGATGGGGTGGTTGCGGTTGGCCGACCATACGACCGTGTTGGAGGCGGTGTGGACGACGACGAAATAGTAGGATGTCGATTCGGGTTTCGAGTTCTTGATCAGGGCTTTGAAGGATTGGTCCTTTGAGATCAAGAAGACGCCGGAGTTGTCTATGAAGTGTTGGTAGGAGGCGGTGAAGTTGGCCGGAATGGAGGAGACGGCGATGGGGCCGGCGAGGGAGGGGGAGTTGAAGAGAGAGCAGAAGATGAAGGAGGAGAGAAGGAGTGGTAGGCCGGAGGAGGAGGAGCGGGATGATCCCATGCATACGCCGCTGCGGCGGTGGCGGAGGTGGCGGTGGAGGTGGAGGGATTCCCTTGGAATTCTTGATTGTGGATCTTTATTGAAATTTGGATCATTATTCTCGTTGAATTGGCTGGCAATTGATAAGGTGTAGTTACTGTTTAATTTCCTTTCAAGGAAGAAGTGATGGGACTGATGTTATTTTTTCGGCGTTGACCAAATCTGTATGTATATGTGTATATATATATATATTTGTGCGGTGGGACCGCGGGGGTGGGCGGGCGGATGGTACGGACGGTGGCGTGGCGTCGTGGTAGGGGCCAGCCGCCCCATTGTAGTCTTGATTCATTTTTCGTCCTCTTCCATGTAAATAGTGTCTTTAGAGGGCGATTGGTAGAAGGGTTTCAGATTCAGTTACCCGTATAAATCTCATAAAATGTACTCCATCCGTCCCACTCATTTTGATGCATATTTTTTTTCGGGACGTTCCACCAATCTTGACGTATTTTCAAAAAAAGAAATAATTTATCCTTCTACTTTTTCATTTATCTCTCCTACTTTTTCATTTTTTTATTTCTTTCTCCTATCTTTTCATTTCTCTCTCCTACTTTATCCCTCTCTCATACTTTATCATTCACTTTCTTAATATCCGTGCCGAAAAGAAATACGTCAAGATGGGTGGGACGGAGAGAGTATTTGTTTATATATATATATCAAAATCAAGATTTTGAAATCTAGATGTCTACTGAGTTTCATTCTTGCGAACGTACTCCCCAGGCCGGATACTTAACGCGTTAGCGTTAGTTACAGTACTGCACGGGTCGATACACACAACGCCTAATATCCATCATTCCCCAGGCCGGATACTTAAAGCGTTAGTTACAACACTGCACGGGTCGATACGCACAACACCTAATATCCATCATTTTACAGGACTACTATGGTATCTAATCCGATTCGTTTCCCTACTTTCGTCTCTCAGTGTCAGTGTCGGCCCAACAGAGTGCTTTCGCCGTTGATGTTCTTTCCGATCTCTACGCATTTCACCGCTCCACCGAACTCTTATAGGGCAACGTTGAGACACATTCTATAGGACAAGTAATCTCTTACCTTAAAACATGATCTTCATTTTAAATCCTACAAAATGGTGTAGACCCGAATCCAATTTCAAGATATACTCCTAATAATTGAGCAATTACTATTAATACATGTGGTAAAATTAAAAAGTCAACTATTGAATTGGTCAAAAACCGGCTACAACACTCGTGATTCTTGTCAAAATTTTGACCCAAAAAGTTACTACACGTTAGATAGAAGAGAAATTGAGCACCAAGAAAAATAATTTCATATTGTTGAGGGTTGAATTAAAGAGAAGATGAAGCTGGCTGGTAGTTGTGACGATGAGACATTAATTTCTGATAGAGAATAAATTATTTATATGTAGTTAATGTATAAATTATATTAGGGTGTATTATTAAATCAAAATAGTCAACGAGACAGCAGGGCGTGTCGTAACGCTATCCACCATAGTGCTTCCCATTGCCATCTATGATCTTTTGTTTGTTTGTGTAGGATTAGATTTATTTATAATTCTTTTACTATTTTATTAGATTAGATTATATACATTGTACAGCTATCCCATTTTCTTCAGTGAATTTTAAAGAAATTTATAAAATTGTTTTTTTTTTTAAAAAACTCTCTAATATATCTCTATCTATATCTATCTATATGTGTATATACATCAATATTATACATATTCCACTAATAATTTCCCTTATATTTCTCGCACATGATTTAAAAAGAGTGGTTGATTGTGAGTAAATGTGGTGGGACCCTTAAAAAAGGGGTTGATTGTGTTTAATAATTTGCTATTTTTTAAAAGAGGACTATTTGTGGGACGGTACGGAAATGAAAGAGGGACATTATTTGTGGGATAGAAGGAGTATATATTTGGGGTAAATGACAAAAAAAAAATACGACGTGTTATTATGAAAATGCACAAAACTACGATTTGTTTGTTTTATTGAAAAAAAAACACTCCTGTGTTTTATAAAAATGTTGTAAGAATGCCCTCATGTCAAAATTAACAGCGTGTTTATCTCAATCGCTCTTAAATCTTTAACAATATTAGGATTTAAATGATATTATTAAACAAGACTGAGGCAAAATTTAAAAGACTATAAGAATGGGGAAAACATGAACTTTAAAGAACCGAGAATGAACCGATCCTAAATGCGAGCTAAATACCGACGCCTTTGGTTGTGAATTTATCAAGATTAAACATTATATGCACATTATAACAATATTTCACACATTTCATATCAGCAAAATGTAAAAATCTTGTTCAAGTACACTCGAAGCAATTGAGATACACATGTTTGATGTTACAGATTTTCCTTGCAACAAGTTTAAGAACGCAATTGTGTTTTTTCTCAATAAAACCAACACGGATTAATTTTACGTATTTTCACCTGAACACATGTTTTTCTTTTTGGGTCCTTTAAACTATATATCAGTTGGCAAGGAACGTCCGAAGCTAGGGAAGAGGCATGCAAGTAATATTGGAATCTGGAAAACAAGAAAGAGAAGAAATGGTTTAAGGATTGCTTTTTCATTACAAAAACTTTGCTTGCACTCAACAAATTTATACATACACATATATATACACATTTATACATAATACACAACGTATTACTTTTAGTATTTGGCTATTTGCAGATTGCTTCGATCCAATTAAAGAGCCATGGACGAGGAAAGAAGAAAACGAATGAGGAGAACAACGTTGGACCAACTCGAAGAGGTTAATAGTATTTTCCAATTTCTTCATATTTCAATTGCATGAAACAATTTCATTTCTCTAAAAAAATTAGTCATATTTCTAAGCCTTGATGGTTCTTTTCTGCATGGCAACAATAATTTTTTTTTAAAGAATAATTCTTGGCCTCAAATTCAGAGAGAATTATTTATTTATTTATTTGAAAAAAGCTGGAAACTCATGCATGCAGTAAATTAAACATCGTCAAATTGTGATCGTGGATTTCCCTCGTCACACAATATGATGCGACTTTTTTTTTTCCGACTTAGGGGAGGATTTTTCCTGTGCTGGAAACTATAGAAAGTGAAGGTGAAGCAGCAAGTTCTTCTTCTGCTTCTGATGAAGATTTTGAATACAGCGATGATGAGTTTTTATATGGCCCCATTAATTGTAAGTATAAGATTTTGATTAATGATAGATTTAATTAATTATATCCATAATTGGAATATTCTTATCTTCACACTGCAGCTGGGATAGATTTCTGGGAGGATGAGAGTTATTATGACCGGGAGATTGAAGAGGATGATGTTGATCCAGACGAATTATCGTATGAGGTAAACCAAAACCGAGGTCTGAGGGGCGTTTGGTTAACAACTTGGAATCGGGTTTGAGTTCCGGTTCATTCACCAAGGGAATCAGATATGAGTTTCAAATAATATCTTAATTTCGATAAGCTTAATCTAAATATCTTTATACGGAATTTATACCAGCTTATGATTCCGAACCCTCTTAATAATTTCATTTTAATATATATTATATTCATTTTAACAATGGAATAAACAGGAGCTAATTGCCCTTGGAGAGATGGTGGGAGTAGAAAACAGAGGATTATCAGAAGCTGAAATTGGCAAATATTTACACCCACTTTCATGCAATTCTACCTCCAATCTGCTTATTGACAGGTGACATATTTTGCATTGCCCTT
Organism: Lavandula angustifolia; assembly: GCA_028984105.1. NCBI lineage: Eukaryota > Viridiplantae > Streptophyta > Magnoliopsida > Lamiales > Lamiaceae > Lavandula > Lavandula angustifolia. The sequence goes on along the minus strand of CM054805.1, from coordinate 36,780,381 downwards.
CATCTCATTCTGATTGTCTAGTATTCATTTTCGGACTGTTCCACTTCAACTGTTTATTTTCCTTTTTTAGTAAAGTAAAACTCTACAGTTAAACTTCGATAAAGTAATAACATTAGGACCGAGAAAAAATATTCATTTAACGAGGTTATTACTTTATCGAACATTATTTTAGTACATTGACCCATATCGGGACCGGAAGAAATTATTATCTTAGCGATATTATTACTTTATCGAATATTACTTTATCGAGGTTTAACCGTATATAATTTAGTGGATCCCACTACTTTATTACTCATTTACACACAACCAACAACTATCTTAATCTCCGTGCCGGAAAAAAAATTGAACAACTGGAGTGGAACGGAGGGATAAAACCGGCTAATCCTTCACTAATCATTGGATTATAAAATTCAAAATATAGGTGTGTGGTATGTCAAGTGGAGTATGAAGTTGGGGAAGAACTAGTTACCCTGCAGTGTAATCATCCTTACCACAAGGATTGTATATCCAAATGGCTGCAAATCAACAAGGTAAAAGACTTCGCAGAAGCCATTTCTCTAAGTTCTTGATTGTGATTATACTTCTATTTTTCGTTTTTCGTAGATTTGCCCAGTGTGCACCAATGAAGTCTCTTCTCAAGAAAAGACCGAAGTCCCGTCTAAAGAAGCTTCCAAGAATGGAAAGGCCTATTCTTAGTAGATGAACTATGTAACAAGATGTAGTAGAAGTAATGTGTAAATTTATAATGAAGAATTTATTCAATTTCTTTCATATCAATTCACATCAAAACTGGATTAAGGGCTTTCTGCAACAGTGTAACTTGGGAGCATAATCTCAAGATTATGGCTTTCATCTAATCATCTTCCACCCTTTATAGTGTTTTTCCATATACTATAAAAGCATATATCAAGAACCCTAATTTAATCTAGTTTCCTAACCTGATCCTCTCTGTTGGATATACCCCTTTGGCTACACTTCTTGTTTGTTGCTCCCCGGATGAGGCCTTTGTCGAAGTCTGAGGGTGTTCGCGTATACTGATCCCGTTGCTTTTTCTGCATTCAAACAAGGATTTATAAATACTCCGTCCTGCTATAAGTGGCCACCTTTCACGATTGGGATGTTCCACTAAAAGTCGCCACTTTCTGAATTTGGCAAATAATTATCATCGCTCTCTTTCTTACTTTCATTATCTTACTCATCTTCTCTTTCATACTGTCATCTATTCTCTTAATTTCCGTGCAGAAAATAATATGAGCACAAATAGCGGGACGGGAGGGAGTATTACATATACCAAAATATCACAATCTTGATTCAAGATTCATACCTTATGTGTAGAAGGAGAAACATGATACCAGCAATGGCTGTCCCTTTGACTACTGTTTTCAGCAATGGCCTTCCCTTATGCTTCTTAGGTGGTTGAGAAAGATTCCCTCTTTCCTCCTATACAATAAAAACAATCAAACATCAGAACAAGCTAAAGTACAATTAATTGTATAAATCTTGTGGCATGACAATTTCTAGAAGATAATCACCTGCCCACCCTTCTCATCAGAAGAAGAAACACCATTTTCATGTATATTTGCTTGAAGAATAGAAGCAACATCTTGGATTTTAGAATCTTGAACAACTATGATCTTCAATTGATCACTAAATCTTTCACTATCTCCAACTGATTTACTCTTGCATGAAGCTTCTAAACAGTCTGATGTTTTCTGAATCACATCTGCATCTGCACGAATCATAGTCCCGTCGGGCTCTTTATCGTCTTCGTGAAAGAGAGGTTTCTCAAAATTGCCATCTGCAACCTTGAGTCCAGATTCTTGAGGATCAAATAGTGGGGTGTGAAGTTTTTCCTCTTTATAGAGTTCTTTAGACTCGGGTTCTTTCGATAGAGACGAATGGACATTCGTACTAGACGAATCATCCTCGTCAAAATGGCTATCGAACTCCAAGTTGAGCAACCGGCCCAGTACGGATGTCATACTAGTGGTGGAAGAAACCTCCATCTCTTCGTCATCCGAATACACTCTCTGCGATCCCGTGTGGAAACTCTTCTCGCCTGGATCCACATTCAGAAAGAAATCGAACATATTGTTTTCCTTTTCCCCATCAAGAACCATAGAATTTGTGCTGGATTCATTCGCATGCACCATTAAATCCGAAAAGGCCAAGTAATTAGCAATGTAGTTATTCTCTCCCACGTCAATGCACGAAGAATCTCCCATGTGTCCTCGAGTGTCTCTTCACCGTTAACAAGCGACTTCTCCTTATATACGCTGCAACAAGAAGCCTTATCGAAGTCTTCTAGGTCGGAATTCACTCCATCACCGTTATCCGAATTGCATTGAGATGAAAAGGAATTTTCACCCATGTATCTACTTTCCGCTTCATCCGACCCATCCGAGCTACTAGAATCATCATCTCTGTTATCTTGTAGATTTGAAGTTTTCTACATCAAGCCAATAAAATATCGATCAGCAACTTTCAGTACTTGTCACTTGTAACTAAAAGAACAAACAAATGGCTTACTTGTTTAAGCTTCACTTTTGAGCCATTAGGTGAAGTATAACTAGAAGAACTTGAAAGTGTGAATTGTGGTGATTCTAAGCTCCTTCGAATCACGCCTACCATATCGGTCGGCATGGTTACCGAGTATATAACCATGTCGAAATCCGGGGCCTAAAAATATAGCAAGATTAAAAAGGCAGAAGATAAGCAAGAACTCCAATTGATCAAGAGATATCTTACACTTAGTTGCTTAGACCTTGCTTTCTTGGATAGACTTCTTATGCAAATGCAGACTTTTCTTATGTTTCTCCTCTCAACAACATCAGATGGAGAGAAAAGATCAATCCCACTCAATCCCATAATTTTGCATATCTGAAAAATAAGAAAAAAAATAAAAAAAAACAAAAAACAAAAGAAGAAGAAGAAAATTGAATCAATGAATTATGAAGATTCGAGCGGAAAATGATGTATTACCTTTAGAAAGGAATCGACGTTGGAGTAAGGCCGGTACCTCCCACTACTCTTCTTAGAAGCAAACGGACCGTATTTGTTTTTTAAGTGTCGGAGCTCCATGCATTTGGCCATCAACAAATCCCACACTACTTTGGAAACTTGAAATCTACAAGGACAGAAAGATAGTGAATTTCAGAAAGGCTTCTCAAAGCTAATGAAGAATGTATCACCTCCGTCTCGCTATTCTTGTCTCACTTTCCCGAAATGGACATCCTACTATTTCTGTCTCACTTCCCAATTTGGAAATAACTATTATCATCTCTTCTACTTTATCATCTTCTCTCTTATTTTATCGTCTACTCTCACCCATCTTCTCTCTCCTACTTTATCATCTACCCATCTCTCATATTTTATCATCTAATCTCTTAATTTCCGTGCCGAAAAAAAAGTGAAAAAGAAATAGCGAGACGGAGGTAGTAATATACATATGTGTTGTTCCACTAATACATAATGGAGTGAACATTCTTGTTTTCAGATGCAGCTTGACAAAATCCAAGAACTACAAATATAATTAGTTTAATATATGGGTTAGTTAAGAAATCCACACATCTCTTCCTTCCCCTTGTTTCATCAAGTTTTTACACTAGAGCAAGCGAATTCAAGAATGAGAGCAACATAACCAATCCGGATCTTTTGACCCATTTTATGAGGACCACTCGGTGGCCCCCAATCACACGGTGCCGGATATGTTCTTACCGATAAACAAACACTTTAATATTAAATACATGACCCATCAATACACATGTGACCCCGTGTGATTGGTGGGCATTGAGTGATCCTCCCCAAAATGGGCCAAATGATTCTGTGCGCAACGTAATCGAAACGTATTAATCTTGAAGAGCAAGCATGCCACATATAAATCTCTTTCATCCAAGTGAGCATAATATCTTCCAACTCAAAAATCACATCTTTAATTTTGCCATAAATAAACTGGATCCACACGGATGCATTCAAAATTCAGTTATAGCAATAGCACTTAAAACAAGCATTCTAATACTTTGCATAATAGCATTGCCACCCACATCTTCTACAACATCAATATCAATTCTTGTGGCATCCAAATATAGGAAAATGAATTAAGGGGTGTTTGCAATAGCTTAAACTTTTTTTAAGTGCTTAAATTAAGGAGAAGTTGGTAAAAGTGACTTATTAGAGAATTTGGAGTGTGTTTGCAAAAACTGCTTAAAAGAAGAAAAAATTGAAAAAATAGTGTTTGCAAAATTTATACTGTAGTAGCTTATTTTGTGATTTATAAGTAAAATGTCAAATCATAACTTATACGAAATTACAAATATGCCATTAAGTTGGAGAAGTTGGTAAAAACCAACTTAACCAACTTCAACTTATTTGACTTAGATGTAGAGAATTTTTACGAATTTAAGCTGTTGAAAACACTCAAAAACAGTTTTTCCTTAAATTAAGGTATAAGTTGAATAATTTAAGAGTTTGCAAACACCCACTAAGCTTCTAACCTCACTTAATTAATACTACCTCCGTCCCGCTATTTCTGACACACTTTCCCGAAATGAACGTCCCGCTATTTACGGCACACTTCCTAATTTGAAAATATATATCATCTCTCTCATACTTTACCATCTTATCTCTCATACTTTTTCTTACTTTATCATCTTCTCTCTCTTAATTTATCATTTACTCTCACTCATCTTCTCTCGTCTACTTTATCATCTATACATATATCATTCTTAATCATCTACTTTCTTAATTTCCGCGCCCAAATGAAGCGTGCCGAAAATAGCGGGACGGAGGTAGTAAGTATCAAAAGGTAAGAAAACCAAGAAAATGTAGTCAAATTGATCAAGAATTCAAGATCCCATCAAGAACTGAAACCAAAGGAAAAGAAAAACACCCAATTTCAAGAATCACAAAAATTCACTATACTAATATTCTTCAGCTCAAAATCACATCCTAGAACAATGCATTCAAATTCAGTTTTAGCATTAACACTTAATAGAAGCAATAGCATAACTGCATTGCCACCCACACCTTGTATAACATCAATATCAATTTTTGTGGCATCCAAATATAGGAAGATGGGTTTAAGCCATTAAGGTTCTAACATCACTTAATAGGTATCAAAAGGCAAGAAAACCAAGAAAAGGTGGTAAATTGATCAAGAAATCAAGATCCCATCAGAAAATAAATCCAAATAAATGGTAAGAAAACACCCAATTTCAAGAATCACAAAATTAACCTACCAAAAAAAAAAACAATAATAATAAAAAAAAAATTAATATAACTAACAGTATTTCTCCATCTTGAAGCAAATCTGGGAGAGGCAGATCCTCATCCAACCTTGTGTTCAGAACTTCGCCCAGCCATATTCTTGTTTGAGTCTGAATCAATGAATTTTCAAATCAAGAAATAATCCAACTAACACTAAAACTCAAGAAAATCGCAACAAATAAGAGGGTAAAAGAGTTTGAGCTAAGAAAGCGACCTGCAAGAAAACGTCATCCAGCTCCCGGAAGCGATTCCGCCGACGAAGACGGCGGCGACGATTCGACCATTTTCAGATTTCCCGCTTTATAATCACTCATCTACAACTCGAAAAAAAGTTTATAAAATTTGTTCTATTCTGAGAAAAGGCTGAACTGATTAAAGGAGGAGGAAGTGTGAGCGTATATCATGTATGATTTGTACACATCATGTATGATTTGTACACTTCTGATTGAGGAGAGAGAGAGAGAGAGAGAGAGAGAGGGGACTAATTTGAATTTTGCTTCCCAAGATTACGTGGGTAATTTACTTCCTTTTATTGCTCGTTATTTCATCCAACCCAGATGAAAATTCAGACGCTGATAATCACACACGAATCTGTGAAGATGATTTTTTTCGAATTTCATGAAAAGGATTATCTTTTTCTTCTTCGATTTTGTGGGGATTTGGGGACAGTTCTTGAAAGAGACAAAGCCTGCGGATTATGGGCGATCACTTTTTGTATTTTCTTACTTCCCCCCCCCCTTTTTCCACTCCATATGTTTTAATTATTTTTTGTCTGTTTCCTACTTTCCTACTCATTTGCTCCATTTGGTTCTATTTTATTTAACATAAAATTATTAAAAACAATTTTACAATTTTATACAACTCTATACACAATTAATAGTTCTATTTAAAGACCTTGCAAAAAAATAAAATGGACAAATATAATTCGGACGGATGGAGTATTATGTAAAGTTGAGGCGCCCGGGACCGACAGGTCATGGGTTCAATCCTCACTGAAGCCATTCTGTGTGAGCCTGTCACCTTAGGGTGGTTGAACCTCCTGTGTGGTTTGCAGGCTACTGCACAAGGAGTTAAGGTTTACCTGCAGGCCCCGTGAAGGTAGCGGCTGCGGGTTCCTCAAATCAAAAAAAAAAAAAAAAAAAAAGTTGTTTGCTACTTCCACCCGTCTTACTCTAATTATTCAATATTCATTTTCGAGTCATCATATTTTAGTAAAACAATACTCTACATAAGTTAGTGGATCCCAACATTTTGTTATTCTTTTCACACAACGACCAGACAATTGATGTGGTATGGAGAGAGTAATTATTTTGAGTGAATTGTCATTTTTGTCTAAACTTTCAAATTTTTTTTTGGTACTTTTACTTTAAAAATTGTATAAACTTAATAAATGTTTGCTACTTCTTATAATAATTTAATAATTAAATAATATCAATGATAATTTAGAGAGAGATAGAATCATAAATCTGCGCGTAAGATTTTCTTTACATAATTCATTTTTATGTTATACTACCTCCCTCCCACTATAATATGCCAATTTCTTTTCGACACATGAGTTAAAATAATAGATGATAAAATATGAAATAAGAGTAGATGATAAAGTAGGAGAGAGAAGATATCGCCAAATTTAGAAAGTAGCCAATTATAGGGACGTCCCAATCAATAAATATTGGCTTATTATAGTGGAGCTGAAGTAGTAATTTTTTTGATGATTTATAATTAAATATATTTAATAATTGAATATTCTTAAGAATTAAAAACTGACTGTATTTAAAAATTTTGTAATACAATTTTTTTTTTATTAAGAAAGCATATGGTTTGATTTTATATAAAGACATAAATTTTAGACCTTATTTTAATATTATAATATTTGTGTAACATAAAAAAATATACTATTATTTACAAAAATTAAACATATATTTGTCAGAGATCTTTGAATCGGATTCATTCCTAATTCGTTCGAATTAATTTTCGTTAAACAACGATTTGTATGATTTTTTTGAGGTGTATATACAAGCACACGGCGGTTGACTTGTCGTCGCCGCCGCTAATTGAAGCGGGAAAGAGACAAGAAATGAAGTAGTTCGATCAGCTTAAATTATTGATTTTTTTTAAATAATAAATGAATTCCACCGCCTACCGGCTGCCAACGCCAAATTTCATCTCTCAATTTCCCAATTATTCGCCACTGAAAGAATCCACAGTTTTTGACTAGTCTCCGCCCTTCCAATTCATCTCTCTCGCACACAAAAAGGGGAGAGAGAAATCCGATTGAGCGGCGACCAATTCAATTCCTCCATGGCTTTGCTTGGGGGTAACAGTTCGAGGAATTGATTTTGTTGATCGATCGAAGTGAAGCTCGATCCGCTATGTCGAGTAACGGCGGAGGTAGTAGTAGTAGTAGTAATAGGAAGGAGATAGCGATGAGGCTAAGGGGGGCGGCGGAGGAGGCGGTGCAGTGTATTGGATTGGGCTACGACTTGACTCTTGACCTAAGGTTGAAGTACTGCAAGAAGCAGCAACGGCTGATCGCGATCGACGACGGTCAGGTCCGAGATATTTCAATCCCCGGTGGAATTCTGGTGCAGAATGTGCCTAAGTCGATCAATTGCGATAAAGGCGAGCGCGTGCGTTTCAGTCCGGATGTTCTGTCGTTCCAGCAGGTACTTGTTATTTGATAATTTTAGGTATAGAGAGATTATTTGATACTCTGTTTGAAAGATTATAGAAATGATGAATTATTTGATGCATTGAGAAATACAAGTTGTGATATGGCTTGATTATTTGTTTATTGTTATGTGTTGGGAAGATTTACAAGGGTGAATTTGAATTTGAATTGGATGGATTATGAGTTTGTAGGAGGCTTTCTGAGTGAGATGGTAATGATTCTTCTTCGCTTTTCTAGATGTCGGAACAGTTCAACCAGGAATTATCACTTTCAGGTAAAATCCCAACCGGCCATTTCAACGCGGCGTTTGAGTTTACTGGTTCGTGGCAGAAGGATGCTGCCTTCACGAAATCGCTTGCTTTTGATGGGGTGTTCATTAGCCTCTACAACATTGCATTAGAAAAGACACAAGTAGCACTGCAAGATCATGTGAAACAAGCAGTGCCTTCTTCGTGGGATCCGGCTGCATTAGCAAGGTGAGGGGAAAACATTGTTTGTTTTTATCCTTGTGGCTAATTTGATTGCTCTTTTACTTATTACATTGCTCTTCATGACATGATTGAGTATGTTCTAAGTGGACTTCATATGAAGTTAGTATTCTTTTGGTTTAATGCTCATTACCTTGTAACTGGGAAATTGGATGGAGCTTGCTCATCTGAAATAAGAATTTGGTTAAAGGGTCAAAGGGTTGTGATTTTACTTCAAATTCACTTTGTCGCCGTATTTTCATTAGTTAAAGATCTTAATCATATTATTGGAGTTAGCACTGTGAAACTCCCTCCGTCCCATTTTTATTTTTATTTTATTGTGCGGATTTTAAGGAGATATGTTAATTGTGTGAAAAGTTGTGTAAATTGGTGGGTATTTTTTAGCGCACAATCTCTGTAAGAAAAGAGTAGCACGTTTGGGATCTAGTTCCTGCCTTGCCTTTTAGCTCTCCAAGTGGAGTTGCCGTATCTATTGTGATAAGAAAGCGTTCTTAGTTCAGTTCGGTAGAACGTGGGTCTCCAAAATCCAATGTCGTAGGTTCAAATCCTACAGAGCGTGATTCTTTCTTCGTAGATCAAGAAGCCTATAAGCCATGTAAATTTCGAGACCTTTCTCTCATTGTCCCGACTCCCGGTCATTGATGCGCTTTAAAAAAGTCAATAGTATAAAAAGGAGGAAAAAACCCGCGTATACATAATATGTATATATCACCATTTCTGTGTTTTCTGTTATAAAGTCCCTCAATAAAGTTATGTGTAAAGTGGTGGGTCCCTCAAAAAAGTTATATATATAAATTTACTAAAAGTAGAAAGTGGACAATATATTTGGGACAACCCGAAATGGTATAGTGGACAATATCTTTGGGACAGAGGGAGTAGTTTCTAAACTTGACGTGTTATAGGTAACAATTTATTCTTTACAATTAAAACGATTTATGCAGGTTCATCGAGAAGTATGGAACCCACATCATTGTTGGTGTGAAAATGGGAGGGAAGGACGTTGTATATGTGAAGCAGCAGCACTCGTCGCCTCTTCAGCCTGTCGATGTACAGCAACGATTGAAGGATGTGGCAGACAAGAGGTTTACTGAAGTTACTGGTCAATCAAGTGTGAATCCTGAGAAAGCTTATGGAAGGCAAATGGTTTGTTCTTACCTACACTCAACTTACAAAGACATTGTTGCAACATTTTAATATTTCCGCTTCATTTATTTCAGCAAGAGACTAATGAAAGAGGAATAGCATTCTTGGATCCCAGTACACCAAGCTTTCACTCTGACCAAGAGGTAATTGTTTTGCAAAATAAATTGATCTTTTGATGAATGTTAGTTTAGCATCCATTTACTTACTGTTAACATAGGTTCTTGAAAGCGGACTTCTTTTCTTAGCCGGATAATAGTTTTTTGCTCGACTCGTGTTTTGGAAGTTTATGCTTGTTTGTTATGGTAATTCCAGGAAATAACTTTCTTCTGGAGAAGGAGAGGTGGAAGCAGTGATAGAAACATGCCTCACAATAAGTGGGCTCAGACTGTTCAGCTTGAGCCTGAAGTGATATCCATGTCTTTTATCCCTATTGCTTCACTCTTGAGCGGGATTGATGGGAGTGGATTCCTTGGTCACGCTATAAATCTGTATTTGCGATGTAAGCAACATTGCAGTTGATTAAACACCTACCCGTAAACAACATTTATATTTTTCTCACCTCAGCGAGTATTATTACATTTCAATCACCTAATTTAGACTGCAATCTCACTGCTTATCAAAATGGCCAGCTCTATCTATTAAGCATCTTTCACCGTCTGATCAGAAAGTTCTCTGTGTTTGCAGACAAGCCACCTATTGAAGAATTATATCAATTTTTGGAATTTCAACTTCCGAGGCAATGGGCACCTGTATTTGGTGATGTTCCCCTTGGTCCTGATCGAAAGCAGCAAGGCGCTGCTTCGTTGAAGTTCAGTTTGATGGGACCCAAGCTTTACGTCAACACTGATGAGGTAAAGACTGTAAAATACTATCTTGTCTTCATGAGCCTGATCTTCTGATCATGCATATAGTTTCGGAAGAAATTACGACCCTGAAAAAACAGATTAAGTCCTGCTTGCTATTTTAAACAGCTTCCCTTTTCTTTTAAGCAATCCAGTACTGATTATGATGCTACTATTCAACCAGAGTTCAGATAAGAATCATGGTTTTAGATTCTGAAGTTTTTGAGCATTTGATTTTCTTTTGCCATGTCTTTTTATGGATAGGTGATGAAGCAGATTATCCTTCCACTCATCTGTTGATATTTGAAGTATCTTAATTTACTTACTTCAGAGATGATTGTTCATTTTTCCGTATCGTCATTTGAATAGGTCGATGTGGGAAACAAACCAGTAACCGGGCTGAGGCTGTATCTGGAAGGAAAAAGAAGCAACTGTCTAGCAGTCCATTTGCAGCACCTCTCATCCTTGCCGAAAAGCTTCCAACTCCGTAACGAATCGAATGGGAGAAACAGTAGCTCAGTGGACCGGAGGTACTACGAGAAGGTAAAATGGAAAAGCTTCTCACACATATGCACTGCCCCGGTCGAGTCCGACGACGACCTCTCCATAGTCACTGGAGCAGAATTCGAAGTCAACGAATCGGGCATGAGAAACGTCCTCTTTCTCCGCCTCCACTTCTCCCGGGTCACCGGAGCAGCAGTCGTGAAACAACCCGAGTGGGACGGTTCACCCGCCCTCGGTCAGAAGTCCGGCATTATATCAACCCTGATCAGCAGCCACTTCTCCAATGCACAGAAACCTGCTCCAAAGCCATCTGATGTTAACATCAATTCTGCTCTGTATCCAGATGGCCCTCCCATGCCTGCACAGACGGCTAAGCTTCTGAAGTTCGTCGACACGACGGAGATGATTAGGGGCCCGCAGGATCCACCCGGGTACTGGGTCCTTTCGGGTGCTAGGCTTGTTGTCGATAAGGGTAAGATTTCGCTTCGGGTGAAGTACTCTCTGTTGGCTGTGATTTTACCTGATGAAGATGTAGCTTTGCAAGGGTGATGGAATCTTTGTTTCTTGTAAAGAGAAGGGGATTAAAGAAAAGCATGTTGTAGGGTTTTAGTAGTGTTTCTTTGTTGAGATTTTGGTTTGTATCACTGCTACATTGTTTTAGCTTGTATATGAATTCACTTATTGGTGTGTATCAAGTTTCCTCAAGCTTCTTGTGAAATTATCAAATTATTGATCAAGAATAACCATTTTCAAGAAGTATTATGATCAGGGGCGGATTCAAGATGCAAAAAATATAAAGAAAATCCGTGTACGGAGGTGAACGAAATCGAGCTCCATCAGATGGCCGGTGATGGAGGTGAACGACATCTCAAACTGCCGGTTGTTAATCGCGCAGTTGGACTCGAAGATCTTGTTGTATCTCGACCGGCCCTCTCTCGCGTCCTCATCCCGCCGCTCGACGGATTCTTCGAGAGTATACTCGCCACCTGCTTAGCTACCGAAGGCTTCTCCGCCACGTTCAGAATTTTCCCGCCCTTTTTTTATTCCGACTCCGATTTCCCAAAGAATTTTCGAAAAATTTAAAAATTGATTTCCTAAATTATCATCTTTCTCAAAATATAATACTCCCTCCGTCCCACTAGAAATGACACGTTTTTCTTATTGGGACGTCCCACTACAATTGACACGATTCTAAAAATGGTAAAGATTGTGTGGACCACATTTAACTTATCAAAAAATCAAACAATCTACACCACATAACACTACTTTCTTAATTCCCGCGCCCAAAAGAAACGTGTCACATTGGGTGGGACGGACGGAGTAATAATTTTTTATTTGGCGTCTGTATATATATATATATACCGGCGGAGATAGAGAGAGAGGAGAGAGAGGAGAGAGAGAAGAACGATTTCAAATACCAACACTTCCAAAAAGAAACCGGCACCGCTTTCTTCTACGTCTCTCTCACTATTAATATTTCTTTAATTCAAATCCGATTTCGAATACGTTTCTAAAATTCTAACTAACCCAGTTTCTCATTCCATCAATTCCCTTGCTCCTGCGATTCAATTCAATACCGTCTCAATTTCAATTTCCTCTAGAACAAGAAATGGAGGATTCCAATGCCAAAGCTCCCGCCGACGCCACCGCTTGCGCCGACGGAGACCAAAACCTTACGAACAATCATCCATCGGATGGTGGAGTCGGAGATGGCGCCGCCAATCGCCGCCGCAGAACTCCCTTCACCGACCTCAGTCAAGTCGATGCCGACCTTGCCCTCGCCCGTACTCTTCAAGAACAGGTTCTTCCTCTCTTTATTGGCCCTTTTTGTCCTTTTCCACTATGCTGCACAATTTTAATTAGAATTGTTTTTGGTTTCATATTGGCTTTTGATAGTGGAGTTTTATTTCAATTACGGCCGTCCCGCTATTTACGACACACTTCATTTTGACACGGAAATTAAGAAAGTAGATAATTAAAAATGAGATATAGGTAGATGATAAAGTAGGAAAGAGAAGACGAGTGAAAGTAGACGGTAAAGTAAGAGAGAGAATATGGTAAAATAAGAGAGAGAAGATGATAAAGTAAGAAAAAATAGGAGAGATAAGATGATAAAGTATGAGAGAGATGATAGTTATTTTCAAATTTAGAAGTGTGTTAGAAATAACAGGACATCCATTTCGGGAAAGTGTGACAGAAATAGCGGGACGGGGTAGTATAAGTTAGATTAACAGTTCTTGAAAAAAAAAATTCAATTTGCTGAGTTTCTGATGCATATTGTGTGTTTGTTTGTAGCTTCAACTATCTGGAATTGAGTTTGTCTCGTGTTGATTATATATCTTCGGCTCCGAGTATAATTATGTAAATAACTCGAATTCGTTTTTCGTTCGGAATAAATGAAGCTTAGTTTTACTCTACTATGGAGACATTGTTTTGAACTTTTGATTTGTTTTTGGTTCTTGTTGGTATTCGGATTGCTTGTTCTTGTGTCCGTCATATCATAGCTGTAATAACTACAGTTAAACCTCTTTATAGTAATAACCTTGAGTTACGAAAAAAATATTCATTTAAGGAGGTTATTACTTTATTGAAGATTATTTTAGTCTATTGATCCAACTTGGGATTGAAAGAAATTATTATCTAACATCATCGAATATTACTTTATCGAGGTTTAACTGTAGTTCTAATTGAGTTTGTCTGGTGCTCATTATACTATATCTTTTGGTCCGAGGATATGAGGATAACATGTAAACAAATTGAATGCATTTTTTCATTTTAGTAAACGAAGATGTATCCTAGGGAGTGCAGAAGTCACACTTTATGTGTTGTTGTTCTGAAGAAGTTGAAATTTCTATGTTGTGGAACAGGAAAGAGCTTATACGATGTTGACACTGGGTGGCGGTGGTGATGCCGTTTCTTATGTAAGTTGGGGAGATGAAAGCTATGGGCATGGAGATGAGGTTTATGATGAAGATGATGATTACGGCGATGCTAGTGAAGAGGGTTACGATGGTTCCGATGTGGAGGTGGCTGATGAAGGAGAAGACACTCTTGACGTGGAGGCTCGTGGTGAAGGAGTAGAGAACGACGATGAAAGTGGGGAGTTGGATCCCTCTTCGTTTCCGAGTGACGAGGCTTACGCTAGAGCGTTGCAAGATGCTGAAGAACGGGAAATGGCAGCAAGAATGCTAGCACTATCAGGGATAAATGAGAGTAAGAGTTGTGTATATATTTGTTAGTTTGTTGCTTTACTAATTACTCCCTCCATCCCATTAAAAGCGCCCCCTTTCTCTTCGGTATGGCACGGAGATAAAAAAAAGTAGTGTTTTGTAGTGTATATTGTTTGACTTTTGGCTAGTTGATTTATGTCCACACATTCTTTGCTTGTTTTAGAAATATAACACTTTTAACGGGACAATCTAATTAGGAAAGAAGAATGTTTATAATGGAACGGAGGGAGTATCACTTTTATCGGAACTATGTAATGATTAAGTTTCTCTGATGATCTACAGTGGTTGTCGGGGAAGATGAAGATGAAGACGAAGATGTTGATGATGATGAGGAGCATGGTGGAAATCATTCGGTACTTCTGCTATGTTTTTTTTCAATTTCATTTTTTTCAGTTACAGTTAAATCTCGATAAAATAATTATCTCGCTAAGATAATAATTTCTTCCGGTTCCGATATAGGTCAATGCACTAAAATAATGTTCGATAAACTAATAACCTCATTAAATGAATATTTTTTCTCGGTCCCAAAGTTATTACTTTATCGAGGTTTAACTGTACATGACAAGTTTATGGTCAATGTTATTTATGGTGAATGGGAGGATTTTAGTACTAATAATTCGGCATCGGAAGTCATATAAACACATGGTGCAAAATTTTTCTTGTCATACGTAAATTCTGGATAAATTTTCTTGCATTCATATCATGCATTTGGACAAGAAGAAGATGTAAGAGAATGAATCATCACAGTCCAGAGGATTATTCAACCTAAGGAAATCTGTACTGCAAAGGAAGTATGAAAATAGCTATAGATATTGTATAATTATGCAGGGAACCGGTTAAGAGTAGGAAAAGTATGATAAAATCTTAGCAGGCACGTAATTAGTACAGAGCGGTTTCGAATCAAGAGTCGTTAACATGTGCTACTTATGTCTAGGATGTATGGGAAGAGGTTGATCCCGACGAACTCTCGTATGAGGTAAATTAGGATACTCTACCCTATTCTCTTTCTCATCCGGTGCATTTTACTCTTATATCACAAATGGCTTCATTTTGCAGGAGTTGATTGCACTAGGCGACGTCGTTGGAACAGAGAGTAGGGGTCTTTCTGCCGATACTATTTCCTCTCTACCTTCCATAACCTACAAATCTCAAGAAACTCAAGAAGGGATAAGTGATGCGTAAGCGAATATCTCCTTCTTTTACCAAGCAATCCTCGTCTATCTACCTTCAATATGTTGATAACAAATTACCCGTTCGCCTCAGCTGTGTTATATGTCGATTGGATTATGAGGACGACGACTCATTGACCGTTCTCTCTTGTAAACACACGTATCATCCGGAGTGTATTAACAATTGGTTACAAATAAACAAGGTACATTCTTTTTAATCGGGCTTGTTCGTTATATTGTTTTTTACGATTCCTAAACTCCTACGCGTATATTATGGTTGTATACTTGTATGATCAATATGTGTAGGTTTGCCCAGTATGCAACGCGGAGATCTCGACACCCTCGGGGAAGAGTTAGTTGAGATGAAGAAATAATGGTCTACTTTGATAATGTGTAGCTTATTTGAAATGGTATACGAATTATGTTTGTGTTCAGCCGAAATCAATCAGTAGTGCTCATTCGTATGGAAGAGATTCGTGAATAAAACTCGAGCTCGACTATATATATATGTTATATTTTTGCCTATTATGTACTATACCTATTCCATTATAAGCAAGATGAAGAAATAATGGTCTGCTTTCATGATTTGTAGCTTAATTTAATAATATTCCTCTACGATTATAAAGTAGTAGTTGATTATATATATAATGTATTGTCTATTAGGCAAAAATATACTACCTCACATTTTTCCGTTATTATAAATCTAAGAAACCAACACTACAAAATTTGATACATATACACAACTTGTGTATATTTTTGAGTAGTTTATATTTAATATCTATATTAGTTTTATTAATATTTTTGTTAGATGGCAGCAATAAAGATGATCTAATTTCTATGATGTAAGTCACCTGACTAATCATTTTTAGGAGTACTATTAAATTTATTAGATTGATTTTTTTACTTATATAATTTTTTAAATTGGATAGTACTCCCTCCGTCCCACCCATCTTGACGCATTTCTTTTCGGCACGAGAATTAAGAAAGTGGATGATAAAGTATGAGAGAGGGATAAAGTAGGAGAGGGAAATGAAAAAGTAGGAAAGAAAAATGAAAAAAATGAAAAAGTAGGAGAGAGAAATGAAAAAGTAGGAGGATAAATTGTTTCCTTTTTTGGAAACGTGTCAAGATGGGTGGGACGTCCCGAAAAGGAATACGCATCAAGATGGGTGGGACGGAGGGAGTATATGAATTATTGATTCCCAATATGTATTATTTTTTAATTTTTTTTCCGAGTGTGTATTATTTTCGTATATCATTATATGTACTATACCATAAGAATATTGTCATGTGTTAAATATGATCCATATGAAAGTAGTACACTTCGCTCCATTTCTCTTCCCGATCAAGGAGAGCAACTTTTCTTGCATGAGCAATGCGCTACTATGCTTTCGGAGCAGCTGGTCCACGAGCTTCACCCCAATCACACTCTCATCCGGTGCGACAACAAATACCGTTCGCCGGAAGAGTCTTTGCCTCGATCTCAATTTAGCAAAAAAAATTATATATTCTCTCCTACTTTTTAATATTCTCTCTCCTACTTTCTACTTTTTAATATTCTCTCTCCATGATGTGTAGCTTAATTTGAAATGTAATGAAATTTACAAACTATGTTTGTCTTAAGCCGAAATAAGTAGTTGTTGTGTTCATTCTTGTCTCATCCATTTTCACTTGTTGAGTCCAATTTTTGGTTTTTTCATTTTTATCAAACACTAACTCGAGCTTGACTATACATAAATTATTATAAATTTGAATTGTATTAATTATTTGATGGAATTGAGGGATTATTATATATTTCTATTATGTACTACTCATTTCCGTTATTAGCATTGCTCAGATTGGTAGGATACGATATTTAACCACATCGAGTAATGAGCTGCGCCTATAAACTTACATAGCCACCACTATTAAAATGAACGGTCATGATGAATTTGATCTAAGGGTATATATCAAGCATCTAAATTCTTTTATCTATCTATCTAGAATAATCTACAACTATCTAAAAGCCTAAACCCAA
The DNA here is from genome assembly GCA_028984105.1 of Lavandula angustifolia. NCBI lineage: Eukaryota > Viridiplantae > Streptophyta > Magnoliopsida > Lamiales > Lamiaceae > Lavandula > Lavandula angustifolia. The sequence continues at coordinate 36,763,055 of CM054805.1, read as the reverse complement.
GACTAACTTCTAGAAAATCCCGACCCAACACTTTGCAACGTACGCAATAGCCCCCTCGAACATGTGGTTCATGACAACATGCACTCACTACATGTTGATTCAAAATCCAAAAACTTAGTTTTAGAAAGAGAATGTGAACATGTATATATAATTCAATATACGAATAGTTTAGTTTTACGAAATCTGATTTGTTGATAATATCCCTACTCTATTTAAGGATCGATACCTAGTAATTAGTATACACCTTATAATATGTAATATTTTTTGTAAAGTGCAAGTTACCTTTGTAATATTCGAACATTGGTTGTCAATTAACATCGTATTAGTCTAAAGAATAAGTTGGCACAAGTTATACATTTCCTCCTTTAAAAAAAGGGAAGATAAGCATCTACGAGATAATATATATTTATAAAAATAGTCGTTTCTCGCAGTCTCGTTTTAATTATTTATCTTTTTTTTAATGGAATTTTTTTATTACAAATAGTCCCTAATGGGAATCAAACCCAAGACCTTACACAAGATCAACCACTTACGCAGAAGTGGGAATACCAACTACACTACATGTGAGTCGGTTCGTTTTAATTATAATAAGGCCGACTCCTTTATTAGGGACATAATTATTCTCTTAACTTTTAATTATTAATCTCGACGCGAATAACACTTTATTCTTATCTTAACTAGCGGTTAGGGTATAATTATTATATTATATTATTTATTTATTTATCCATTTATTGCAGTTTTATAAATAAAAGTGCATGCGTGCATGGCCGGCCGTGCCCTAACTTGATATCCCTCTCTCTCTCTTCTCTCTCTCTATGGCTGAAGCCGTTGAAAATCCCAAACCCAAACCCAAACCCAAACCCAAATACCAGATTGGCAAGGATCTCCAGTCAAGATTCATGCAGCCTCCACAATACGCCGACGCCTATCTGCCTGAGGACGCCGGTGATCCTTACGGCGGCCTGCTCGCGCCGGTAATGTATTTTGTTGTTCTACTGTACTTACTGCTCAAGAATTAAGAATACTATCGGTTTCCAATGTTTTAAAAATCTAATTTATGAATCGATAACTTTTTCTATGGTACTGTAAAACTATGGACCCATACGTAGTTATCGATAAGCCACTAGCAAATCAAAAGTGATATGGAAATTAAAGTTTTACTCACTATATCACCCACTTTGTTTGCAAAAAACTGAAAATACAGTACAGATATTCAAATTTTATGCACTAACTAATATAACTACATCTTCACAATAAAAAGTGATTACAGATAAAAACTTCAACCAAATTCATGCAATATATAAAAACTTTACGTAAAATCCAATCCTAATCAATAAAAATTTGGAAGATTACGTTGATTTTTTAAATAAGAAAGAAAAAAAGATACTTGCTAACAAAATAGGCAGGGGCGGACACAAGGGATGCGCGTGGGCACGGCTGCACCCCTGAAAATCAAAGTTTTTTTAAAAAAAAAAATCTTCGAAAATTTAGTGATCCCCCTCCCCCAAACAAAAAATTGTATACCCCCACCTACCCTAAAGTTAGTTTTGCACCGCCGAACAATAAATTCTGCATCCGCCCCTGAAATCATGACTCGAATCGCAAGGTCTTAAGAACCGGTGCTCAAGATTGATTCGTAGCTTTTGATGAGCCATTTTACTGAGGAATCGATGAGAAACAATAATTATTCGTCGGCGTCAATGGTTCTTTATCATTGCCTTCGAGGGTTTTATTATTTTTGTAATTCTTTTATTTTTTATTTTTAATTTTTATCGATCATATGTTTTACATTGTACAAATCAAATAAAGCTTGTAATTGAGTTTTTGATAATTTAACTATGAACAAAATAACGGTGAAAAAACATAATGTCACTCTTATTTTGTTCATGTTGCTACGCTCGCCTGATTGCAGATGGGATACGGCTACCAATTCGGGGATCTTCTAGATCGCAGTGGGAAACCTAGGTTTATTGAAAGAGAAAGATTTGACAAGAACACAGAAAGAGATTCCGATTCCGATTCTGGTGATAGATTCTCTAGCTATATCTACAAGGTCAAGGAAAAAATGAGGCATTCATCTCCAGGTGGATACGCTTCTACTTCGAGAGTTATTAACCGGAAGGAAATGGTGGTTGATCCGGACGGCGATAGCTCTTCTCTCTGCACCGCTTGTAGGATACCAATCTTCTCCACACCCGCCATTTCCTTCTCCCACAAAGGCGAGCAGCTTTTCTTGCACGATCAATGCGCTACTATGCTTCCGGAGCAGGTGGTCCACGAGCTTCACCCGAATCACGCGCTTCTTCTATTCAACAAGCTTCATCATCTCCCGACATCCGCTACTACTACTGCTGCTACTTCGTATTGTAGTAACTGCAATGAAGTTTGTGGGACTATGTTTTACGTATGTCCGCTTCCCGGGTGTGATTTCCGGCTCGACTTGATCTGCGTTACGCAGATCAAGATCATGCACAGGAGCCACCACCATAGTATGGTGGTGATTAGGCAGAGGGACTCCGCTTCTTTAACCTGTAGCGCCTGCGACAATAGACATGAGCCGGCCTGGTCGCCGATGGAGCCTGCGCTGGCGGTGGCTACTCTGTCGTATTTGTGCAATCTCTGCGGTTACTGGATTCATCCGGACTGTGCTTCGTTGCCTAATGCGATCGTGCATTATGATGAACACAACCATTCTCTCTTTCTCACGTATAATCTTCGAACTACTATTTATTCGAAGTGTGTGATTTGTGATAATGTTCTTAAGATGACTTCAGGGGGGTATATTTGTCTCAAGTGTGATGATTATCGCGTTCATATCAGATGTGCCCTCACTCGTCCCGAGAGTTTCAAACCAGGTATAAATTGCTCCATCGCTCTCTCTTGTAGAGTAGTGAAAAATCGACGGATAAACACCGAATTATTAATCGTAAAATTAGCGACAACAATCTTGTCGCTAACTTTAGCGATGGTTTTCTCCCATAGTTTATTATCATCAATTTATTATTCCTTGTTCATTATATTAAATATAGCGATGTTGGGTCTCATCGCTATTACGGTTGCTATATACTCCCTCCGTCCCATTCATAATGTCTTGTTGGGTTTATTGCACGAAGTTTAAGATAGTTGGTGTAAAGGTTAAAGTAGTGGTGTAAAAGTATAAAATAGTGGGTCCACTTATTTAGATGATTGTGGTCCACTCATTTCTTGTCATTTTAGGTATAAGACAGTATGAGTGAGACAACCCAAAATGGTATACATGACAGTATGAATGGGACGGAGGAAGTATTTAACTTAGCGACGGGTTGGTCCGTCGATAAATTTTGATTTTATTTATTTTTCATTATATATTGAATAACTTACATTTGGTATGGATTACTGCAGTGTTTATCCGAGATGCAGAAGTTTCCGACCTAGCTCGTTTACCAATGCCGGATGAAAACACAAGTTTGATTCCATACATAAAACCTTTTACCAGAAGTGTTGTTATGTTTGTGGTCAACAAACCTTATCAAGAAACACTGCATGAACACACATTGAACTTACATGGAATCGGTGATGGCGATCAATCAATTTCGATTTCTCGCGTATGCAACGCTTGCGTTCAATTCATTTCTCATCGGTTCCTCAGTTGCTCTCAGTGTCCATCATTCTCCCTCCACACTTCTTGTTTCCATCTTCCCAACAAGGTTGTTCATCGAGTTCATCAACACCCTCTTTACCTCTCCCCAGAGGCTCCCAAATCCGACGTTTCTAGAAGGTTCTATTGCAAAGGGTGTGGGGTTCGTAGCAACGGGTTCGCCTATTCTTGCAAATTTTGCGATGACTACAACTTGGATGTTGTTTGTGGTCTCTTAAACCCAGCAATCACCCACGACGCTCACAAGAAGACACACATCCTCTTCATGTCACGTGAAGCGAACTTCGAAAGCGATCAACTCTGCAACTGCTGCAGTTCGCCGCTAAGTGGGATTTGTTACGAGTGCAACATCTGCCCTAAATTCAAACTCCATGCCAGATGCGCTCTGCTTCCGACAACCGTTTCCCACTCCTTCGACAAACACCCTCTCCAGCTAACAACAATCCCACCCACGAAGAGAACTGATGCTACTTCTGAGGGTGATGAGATATGCGAAGTTTGTGAAGAACAAATGGAGAAGAAGAAATGGCACTACAGCTGCGGAGAATGTGATCAGTCGTTTCACATCGATTGCATCCCAGCCGTTGATCGACTCTCTAGGATCAAGTTAGGTTCCACCATTTCTGTCAGTGGCCATGGTTGTCCCCTCACGCTTGTTCGAGAGGAAGAAGCCGTTTGTCTCGGCTACCGTTGTGGAGTTTGTAGCGAAGTCTTGAAGTCTTCCGACGACGGTCTGGCATATGAGTGCTCCAAGTGTTTCTTTGGGATCCACCATGAATGTGTTGAAAAATAATACTTGTAACACATTAGTATAATATGCATAGCAACTATGAATTTCTTCGTCATGATGCAAAATAAAAATAAATAAATAAATAAATTACGAGTTTTTACTTAAAATCTACAAGTAGCGAATCATACTATTGAACTTTCTCCTTAGATCTTAAAAAGTTGTGACGATTGACATCTACTCTTCCGTCCAATTTAACATGACGCGTTTTCTTTTTTGAGACGTTTCATTTAAAATGACACGTTTCCTTAAAAGAAAATAACTTTAAAAATATTATTAAATTATCTCTTACTTTTTTATTTCTCTCTCATACTTTTTCATTTATTTATCTTACTTTATTATTTCTCTCTCATACTTTATCATCTACTATCTCACAAACTCATTTATCTTCTCTCTCTTACTTTATATTTTATTCATCTTTCATACTTTATCATCCCTTTTTTTTAATTCCTGCGCCGAAAAAAAACGTGTCATACTAAATGGAACGGAGGGAGTATTATTAGATATAGAAGTGTTTTCTCATTTCTTTGATAGGCCTTGTCGTTTTACTCGTTGTACCAACTCCTTTTTAGGGACATAATATTTGCATTCTTTTCATATAACACTTAATTTATTCTTATCTAAACTAGAGTTTTGGTATAATGGATGTATGATCAATGTTTGTGTACGTGTAGATTTACCCAGTATGCAACTTGGAGACCTCGACGCCGTCGAGGAAAAGCAGTGGACTTCATCAACAAGAAGAAATAATGGCCTACTTTCTAGATGTGTAGTTTATTTTTACTTGTTGAGTTTAAAGAAAACAATATATTACTCCCTCCGTCCAAAAATTCTTGCCCACGTTGTCTTTTACACGGCTTTTAATGAAAGTTATTAATTGTGTGTAGAATGATTTAAAATTGTGGGTCCCACAAAAAAGTACTCCATCCGTCCCGCTATTTGTGGCTCACTTTCCCGAAAGGGGCGTCCCATTATTTGTATCTATTTTTCTAATTTGGTAAAAAATTACTCCTACTCTATCATCTTCTCTCTCCTACTTTATTATCTTTCTCTCATACTCCCTCATTATCTTACTCATCTTCTCTCTCATACTTTATCATCTACTCTCTCTCTCTCATACTTTATCATCTACTCTCTTAGAGTAATATTTTGGAATGGAGGGAGTAATATTTTTTTAAAGTGCAAGTTACCTTTGTAATATTCGAACATTACTTTACTAAGAAAACATTATGTTACCTAGTATATACCTTATAACGGATTGTCGATAATCATGTTAACTTTACTAAGAGCACAAGTTAAACACTTTCTCCTTAAACTAGATTAGGTATCATCCAACTTTGAAAAATGGGAAGAAAAGCATCTATTTAATTATGATACCAATTAGCAACTCTTTTATTAGGGACATAATTATTCGTTTTTTGATTATCAAGCTCGACGCAAATCACATTTTATTCTTATCTTAACTAGCGGTTTTACTACATTCTATCTATTTATTGCTGCATGGCTGGCCGTCCCAACTTCAAATCTGAAAGCCCACCATCCTCTCTCTCTCTCTCTCTCTCTCTCTCTCTCTCTAAACCCACAGGTATGACGATCACATTCAGAGCGCCCAAACCTAAAGACGAACCCATCATCCCTGAAGCGGATCTCCGGAGACTCGTACTGTCTTCCAGACATGAAAGGCGCCCATACATAGATTACGTTAACGAGGAGGCCGGCGATAATCCTTACGGCGGCAAGCAGCGCGGAGGCTTCATGTATGAACTGGTAACGTATTGTGCTACTTAAACTTACTCCTAAAGAATTACTTCATCCGTCCCGTTTGACTTGTCATCTAAAATGAAAAATAATTACTACACACTTCCACTCTTCTTAGTGGGACCCACACATCTACACGCAACTAATCACTTATTAATCTCTGTGCCGGAAAGAAATGAGACAAGTCAAACGGGACAAATCGAGTAAGACAAAACGATCCTTCATGCTACACTCTCGTTTGCAGGCGGAATATAGGGAAAAACCGTTTTACCTTGGTTCCGAGGAAATGAGGAGACTTGTTGATTTTTATGGTAGAGAAAATAAGGCAAAAACGTCTATTTTCCAGAGGAAACCAAGCTCCGGCTATGGCATGGGCAAGAATAAAGAAACAGGTTATGATTCTGATGTTCCACTTCCTGAAATCTCTACCCCTCCAAGAGCTATTAAGAGGGAAGAAATGGTTGTCGATCCGGACAGCGATAGTTCTTCCCTCTGCACCGCTTGCACCATCCCCATCTTCTCCACTCCCTCCATTCCAATCACCCACGAAGGCGAGCAGCTTTTCTTGCACGAGCAATGCGCTACTATGCCGGAGAAGCTGCTGCACGAGCTTCATCCCGAGCACGCCCTCCTCCTACTCAACCACCTTCATGATCTCCCAACAACACCCATTACTACTACTGCTACTACTAATTGTAGCAACTGCAAGAAAGTTTGTGGGACCATGTTCTACGAATGCCCGTGTCCCGAATGTGATTTTCGGCTCGACTTGATGTGCGCTTCGCAGATCAAGATCGTGCACAAAAGCCACCACCACAGCATGATGGTCCTTAGGCTGAGGGACTATGCTTCTTTAACCTGCAGCGCCTGTGACAACAAACACGGGCCCTCGTCTTCGTCTTCGTCGGAGTTGGCTACTCTGTCGTATATGTGCAACCTCTGCGGTTACTGGATTCATCCTGACTGTGCTTCGTTGCCTAACGCCATTGTTCATTATGAACACCACCACCATTCTCTGTTTCTCACCTATAATCTCCAAACCACTACTGATTCAAAGTGTGTGATTTGTGATAATATTCTCAAGAAGACTTATGGGGTTTATACTTGTCTAAAGTGTAATGATTATGCTGTTCATATCCGATGTGCCCTCACACATCCCGAGACTTTCAAATCAGGTACTCCTCCGTCCCGAATGAAATTCCTATTTCTTTTCCTAATGTATAAAACATATAAAGATTATACATAACAGACTGAGAGCACATTTCTATGCAGAGTGGAAGTTCTCACTTGATCCACTCCCCTTATGTACATACATATATTTATTAAACTATATTGGTATGAAATGCAGTGTTTATCCGAGATGCAGAAGTTTCCGACCTAGCTCGTCTACCAATGCCAGATGAAAACACAAGTTTGATTCCATATTTAAGAAGTAGAAGTGGTGATGATCAGAATCAAGAAGAACTTCATCAACATTCACTGACCTTACATGAAGCCGGTGCTGGCGAACGATCAATTTCCGGTGTATGCAATGCTTGTGTTCAATTCGTTTCACCTCCGTTCTTTGGTTGCTCTGAGTGTCCAGATTTCTTCCTCCACACCTCTTGTGCTCATCTTCCGAGCAAGATCGATCACCGAGTCCACAAACACCCTCTTTACCTCTCCTCAAAAGCTCCCAAATCCGACGTTTCTAGAAGCTTCGACTGCAAGGGGTGTGGGGTTCGGTGCAACGGGTATGCATATTTTTGCAAATCTTGCAATGATGATTACAAGATGGATGTTGCTTGTGCAATCTTAAACCCTGCAATCACCCATGACTCCCACGAGAAGACCCACATTCTTTTTATGTCTCGTGAGGCCGACAATTTCGGAAGCTATCAGATCTGCAACTGCTGCAGTTATGCGCTAAGTGGGATTTGCTACGAATGCAATATCTGCCCCAAATTCAAGCTGCATGTGAAATGTGCTCTGCTTCCGATCACCGTTTCGCATTCGTTCGACAAACACCCTCTGCAGCTAATAACAACTGCACCCAAGAAAAAAACTGCTATTGCTACTGATGATGATACTGAGATATGCGAAGTTTGTGAAGAACAAATGGAGAAGAAGAGATGGCACTACAGTTGCGGAGAATGTGATCAATCGTTTCACATCAATTGCATCCCAGCCGTTGATCGACTCTCTAGGATCAAGTTAGGTTCCACCATTTCTGTCAGTGGCCATGGTTGTCCCCTCACGCTCGTTCGAGAGGAAGAAGCCGTTTGTCTTGGCTACCGTTGTGGAGTTTGTAGCCAAGTCTTGAAGTCTTCCGACGATGGTCTTGCCTATGAGTGCCCCAAGTGTTTCTTCGGAATACACTATACCTGTGCTGAATAAAACATACAATTCTATGTTTCTATACAGACAAATAACGAGACGGTGCAACCGAGCAAGGGAGCATGAAGTTTCTAAGGAATATATACTAAGTTTGTTGAACAGAATAAATTGTCATTTGTGCAAAATATAAATCTGCAAACTCTTAAAAGCACATTACTGGCTCTCTAGAGCCTTATTTAGAGAGTCGAATACAGTTTGCAAAGTTACCTCCTCCAATATCACGATCTTATCCCTCGACTTTGAGCCCGAACCTATCGAAACTTGCCTCTTTTTCACCCCAATAACCTGTTCACAATATGATGGTAAATATGAATAACACTCCAAAATCGCAGCTTTATTCCCGAAAAGAAGGAAAGACTAAACATTCAGAAAGAAGTAACACTATCTTCACTGTATATCGAAGTAGCCACTCAGAACTTCGGTTGAGTACTGCTGATTATATCAATATTCGAAGCGAAGTGACGAAAATCTCAATTGATTTATGAAGAAGAACAAAAAGGAAGAAAAATGGCCATCAAGATTTCACTTTGCCTGAAGTTAAAGACATAAATTCTGATTCCTAATATTACTCAATCCTGCTAAAACATGAAAAGGGGATTTCTCAACAGCATGGTCATCTATCTCGAGCTACAATTCGAGGAGAAGATTGCAAGCTTGTATTTATAAGCTAGTCCACACTTCAAAACAAGCTTTCAATTTATCTAACAGACAAGAATCAGTAATACTAACTGGCTATTACGAAGTAGAAGAATATGAAGAAAGAAATGAAATTCGTTCACGAATTCGAGCTAGTACACAGACAACAATGATATAAACTCGTTAAGAACAGGTTCTTCAGTTCTTAAGCAAGTGAGCAGGATGAATGTTTGCTGGATTTGGAAAGAAATATGACACGTATAATGCAAATAAACAGAATCCGGAATCTCTGCTGAAGCATGAACTCAGAATTTTATCCAAATCAAAAGAACGAAAACGAAATTGATTAACGAATAAAGTTTCAGGAAGAAAGGGGAGAGAATTACAGAGCTTATGTAGTCGAGAAGAGCGGCATTAGCTTCGCCGTCTTTCGCCGGAGCATCAATCTGGACGCCTAACGCATCATCATCCATATGTACATTCCAAATTCACAACGGAATGTAGAATCACAAACTTGATAAAGATGTTCCGACTCTGATCAATCGAATCAAATTCTGTATTTCCCCAAAAATTACCTAAAAAAAGCAAGGATTAAACGATGATTATTACCGGTGATAGTGGCGATTCGGGACCCCGGCTTGGCATGGATAGTTATAGCGACAGACGATGGCGATATGGAGCGGAGGCACGCCGGATATCCGGTGGCGACGGGCTGCGGCAGCACGGCGCCGCGCCCTTCGATTTACTCTTAGTCGGAGCCATTGAATAAGTATCACATTTGTTCATTGGGTTAAAATATAATATTGAAATTAAATTTTATTATATTTTTTGCATTTTATTATTAATTAATATATTAATATATATACTATAATATTACCAACAAATTTCAGGTGATAAGAAGTCAACCTCGATTACCAAAACCAGAGCTAGAAGAAGAAGATGATGATGATGATGAAGCAGAAGCATCATCCCCAAATCACAGCTCTCCTCCTACTCATCCCAATTCTTCTCTCCCACGCACACTCCCACACAGTCTGCATAATCGGCGGCGGCATCGGCGGCGCCTCCGTCGCGCATTTCCTCCGCCGCTACTCCCCACCCGACACTGTCGCGAAGATCGCAATATTCGAGAGACATGGCGTCGTCGGAGGGCGGATGGCCACCGTCACCATCGGCGGCGAGACTTTCGAGGCCGGCGGATCGATTCTCCACCCGAAGAACTACCACGCCTCGAATTATACCAAGTTTCTAGGTCTGAAAGCCAACAAACCTGATCTCGCCGACGATTCTCTCTCTCTAGGGATTTGGGACGGCAGTAAATTCGTCTACAAGACGCTGAGCTCCAACTCCAAGTTGCCAATTGTCCAGCGCATACTGTCGATTGCGAACTCGATCATCATGGCGTTGAGATACGGCGTCGTTTCGCTCTTCCGGATGAACAGCTTCATCGAGGTAGGTATTGCTAATTAGGGTTTATCTGCATATATTTTGTTGGATCATAACAAAAATCTATACTTGCTGGAACTAACAATGTATATGGAGTATGATTTGGGGATTATTTGGGGAAATTCATGCTTGTTAGAACTTGAGAATATGAAATGCTTCTATGATAACTTCTCACCAGCATTATGTTGTTATCGAGCTGCTCAGTTAAATTTTCCATTTTTGTTTGTTGTGATGATTTATGGTTCCATTGTGGCTTGTAGGCGACTGTAAATAATTTCTTGAGGTACTACGAAGGTTTCGAATCTCGACCGGTGTTTGAGACTGTAGAGGAGATGCTTAAATGGGCTGGCTTGTACAATCTTACAACCTTGACTTTAGGAGAGAAACTGGTGGAAGTTGGATTATCTCCTATCCTTATTCAAGAGCTTGTGACTGTAAGATGTTCCTTCTCTCTTTTATCAGTATGTGTTTTTCTTTCTATCAGTTGCTGATAATGATGAACTGTGAATAACTTCTGATTCGAAACAATTGTGGTTTGCTTCTTCCATTTTATGGCTCTGTCTTCGTTTTCGTTATGAATTTACCCTATTATGTGGAAAAGATATAACTTTGATAGTTGCTGATAATGATGAACTGTTAATAAGTTCTGATTCGAAACAATTGTGGTTTGCTTCTTCAGTTTTATGGCTCTGTCTTCGTTTTCGTTATGAATTTACCCCATTATGTGGAAAAGATATAACTTTGATAGTTGCTGATAATGATGAACTGTTAATAAGTTCTGATTCGAAACAATTGTGGTTTGCTTCTTCCGTTTTATGGCTTTGTCTTCGTTTTCGTTATGAATTTACCCTATTATGTGGAAAAGATATAACTTTGATAGTTGCTGATAATGATGAACTGTTAATAAGTTCTGATTCGAAACAATTGTGGTTTGCTTCTTCCGTTTTATGGCTCTGTCTTCGTTTTCGTTATGAATTTACCCTATTATGTGGAAAAGATGTGGAAAAGATATAACTTTGCTGCTCTAGTTTGGAGTTTAGATATGTTTTCTTGTTTACTTTCTTGCTGGTAGAAGTTTCTGTTATCTAGCATATCCGATTAGCTCGAGTTTGCTGCGTTAAAATGGCAAAGAACCATTCCTTCTTTTCTAGTATATTGTTTTAGAGCATTTTCATGGTCTAAACGTTGTTCGAATATGATTCTTATAGCACCTAACCATACATGTGCATTATAGATCATGTAGATCTTCCTATTAGAGCCTTTGAATTGTGGGTTTGACTCGTTTTCCTTTGCTCCGATCATCTCATAATTTTTTCGGAAATCTTGATTCTGGGCTCGTGCCTATCTATCAAAAGTTTAGTCCCTTTTGCTCCGAAATCATTTCATGTTTTCAACGGAACACGAAAACTCTATTGCCTGTGCAGGTGATCACTAGAATAAACTATGGCCAGAGTGTGAACATCAGTGGACTTGCTGGTGCAGTTTCGTTAGCTGGATCCGGAGGCGGTTTGTGGTCAGTTGAAGGAGGGAACTTTCAGATGGCTGCTGGACTGATCAACACCTCAAACGTCGACTTGCATCTTAACGAAGAAATACAATCCGTCTCTTACCTTCACGACGTTTATGAGCTGAACTCCACAAAAGGAAAAAGCTACAACTGCCAAGTTACAGTAGTGGCGACGCCTTTAGATGAAGTCGACATTCTTTTCAACCCAGAAATATCGATACCGCCTAGAAAGCTACAGCACACGCATGCCACTTTCGTTCGGGGCCTCTTAAATCCTGTGAGTATTTATCATAAATTGGTAGTTGAATGATTTCAAGAAACCATCTTTCTGAATGAAGTGTTTGCTTTGTTAGGCATACTTTGGTCTGGACTTGGTATCTGATATCCCGGAACTAGTTGGCACCATTGAGTCTGCTGGTCTACCATTTACAAGCATTAGTGTTCTAAAGGAACACGAGAAAGATACGACCTACAAGATCTTCTCCCGCGAAGCAATGACAGATGCCTTACTGGACAAGATATTCAGGTAAGTCCTAACCCTTTATAAGGTCGTTTTCTTGTCGTGTAAGATCTGCAAATGATGTCTAATTTACTCTGTTTTACTGAGTGTTTGTGTTGCGGTTTGAATTGCAGCGTGAGAGGGGAGACGATCAAGATCAACTGGGGCGCGTATCCTCATTACCGTGCACCGGAGGTCTACGCCCCCTTCGTGTTGGATGGCAAGCATCTGTACTATGTGAACGCGTTCGAGAACGGAGCTAGCACCATGGAAACAAGTGCTGTTGCAGCTGAGAATATAGCAAGGCTGATCCTTTCAAGACTATCTAAGAAAGCAGAGAGAAACTCACCGAACTTGAAGAGCTTCAGCTCTGATTCATCAGAACTGCATTCAGAACTCTAATGTTGTGCAATTTGGTGGGGCTATTAATGTGGTGTAAAGAGAATGTATTACTCCCTCCGTCCCGCCCGACTTGTCTTGTTTTATTTGGGCACGAAGATTAAGATGAGTGGGTGGTTGTGTGTAGAAAGGTAGCCTACAAAGAAAAAGTGGAAGTTTGTATAGTAATTGTTTTCCTATTTATGAAACAAGACAAGTCGGTGGGACGGTCCGAAAAGGAATACAAGAAAGTCGGACAGGACGGAGGGAGTATATTGTAGAGAGAATATGCAGAATATGGAGTTCTATGTCAGAATTAATCTGTTGAAACTTTAATACGTGGATTGTTCAAGAAAAGTAAGAAAAGAATCGAGCATTAGGTGGTCGTCTTGTGGTAAAAAAAATCACGAGTTTGAATCTCACAAGAGTGTGTGATGTGTTCAATTTAAACTATTGGTCCGTTTTCTGAAAGGCATTTGTAATAGCATTTTTGAATTCAACTCCAACGATTATATTATAAAGTGTTATGTAACAAACCATGGAACGAAGGCCATTGATGGAGCTCCAGGGAATCAATTGGGGGCTGAAGATGATCAAGAGGACAGAAGTCTGCTGCTGGCAATTGTTCATGTGAAGGACGATGAAGAATCAGAAATAGAATTGGGTGAAGATTTGTCGTTCGTTGATGCGCAAGAGGAATTCGAAATTCTGGCCATTGATTCTATTAGTGGCTGACCCGCGAGAGGTGGATCGGGTGGCTGGGCGAATCGGGTTGTCCAGAAATTGTTTACGTTTTGTTAGTAATCGTAATTCTATTAAGCACGTTTTGTAAGTCAGTCTATATGTACTGAAGTAAATGGTTCTGAAAAGTAAGCAGAATTTTCTACCAACTTCTATCTTTCTTCTCTGTTACATCTCCCTCCTACCTACTCTTATCTCCTATCTATCTTCTTCTTCTTCATCAAGGAAATATTACAGAAAACAACAAAAATATATTCAGCTTAACAACTCGTTTGTTACACTGGTATCATGAGCTCGGTTGCGGCCAACCAAACGCCCAGGGAAGGGGAAATAGAGCAAGTGCCCGTCCGACGAGGGAGACCAAACACGAGCACCATTGCCGATCCAAGAACCTCCCACTGCGAGTCAACAACACCACCACAACAAGAATGGATTCAGCAAGGTTTCACAACTATGAATAATCAATATCAAACCCTGGTAAATGCTTTAAACACAATGGCCTCTAACATGGCATTTTCAAACCCTGGCCCGTACTCACCTTATACCCCACCTTCATTTACATTTCAAAACCCTACCTTTCAACATCCTAACTTTCCTAACCCAAACTTCATAAACCCACCCTTCACCTTCCCAAACCCTAACCCTAACTTAAACCAAGTACACCAGTACATTCACTCCCCAGACCATACAAGACCCCAGACCTCAACCTTTAACACACAACACCATCAACAAATAAACCCTAACCTAAACCCAGACACCACCTACACAAACCCCAGACAACACATGACCAGAAATTCTAGAGACCACTACCCACATGAAAGAGAATCCAGGGAGAATAGTTGGACAGAAAACAGGGGGGGAGGAAACACAGGAATCATGGCTTCAAAAGCCAAGATTGACTTTCCACGCTTTGATGGAAAAAATCCTAGAGGGTGGATTCAAAGATGCAGAACTTTTTGGAGTATGGTAACTAGTGTTCCTGTAGAACAAATGGTTTCCTATGCTTCCCTACACTTAGAAGGGAAGGCTGCAGAATGGTATGACAATTTACCTATCAAGGGGGAAATGATTAGCTGGGATCAATTTATTGGGATGGTGACTGCAAAATTTGGGGATCTACAAGAAGCAACTATAATTGGGGAATTCAATAAATTGGTGAATGAAGGAAACTTTGAAGAGTATGTAGAAAAATTTGAACAACTCAAATCATTTATGATCCACTCTCAATGTGGACAGTTTGGGGAGGGCTACTGGACTGCCAGTTTCCTAAGTGGGTTGGATAGAGATACAAGAGCAGCTGTCAAGATGTTCCCTATCCCAGATTTAGAAACTGCCATACACCTATCTAGGCAACAGTGTTCGAATAATGAAGCCTTATCCAGGAAACTGAAGGAGACTACTAGAAGCTACTCAAAGAAGATGGATAACTATGGTTCCATCAGACCAACACCACAGAAAACTCAAACACCAATGAAAAGGCAGGATTTCAAGCTACTCACACCTGCTGAGATGGATAAGAGAAGAGAAAAAGGATTATGCTACAACTGTGAGGAGAAATTTGTACCAGGTCACAGATGTAATAAAAGAATCAACTTTATGATAATGACTGGGGAGGAGCAAGATGACTATCTACACAGCATAGATGCAATGGAGGAAGAAGAGGAATTTGGTGATGCAAAAGAAGAGTTGGGAATGGCAATTATCGATGCCGGGATCACTAGTAGAGGAGTCGGGAGGGGGTATTATGAGGTTATTAGGGACGACAAGAAATCGAGGAAGCCGAGAATATTAGTGGACACAGGAAGCACCCTTAGTTTCCTAAATTCAGAATTAATTAAGGAGTTTGACTACAAGATAGATGGAGCCAAACAACTGAAGGTTATGGTAGCAAATGGCAACAAAATGATCAGCAAGGAGAGGATTATGGGATTTAAGTGGGAAATACAGGGATATCAGTTTGTATTTAACATCAGAATCTTGGCCACCAAAGGTTATGATATGATATTGGGTAGTGATTGGTTGAAGTTAGGGTCTCCTATCATGCTAGACTATGAGGAAATGTTTTTATCTCTAAAGCATAGGGGGAAAGAATTAAATTACATGCAGCCAAGGGAAAATTGGGCTGCAATCAGATCACTTCCCTTGACATGTATTAATACCTTCAAGATAGAGCTGCAAACCAAGAAGATCCGGAAATCGGCAAACGGAGAGAGAAGGACCAGAAAAGGGGAAGGAATTAGCCTTACTGCTACAAGAGTTTAAAGGGGTCTTTGAAGTACCTAAGGGATTACCCCCACAGAGAGGGGTAGAGCATCAAATTGTGCTAAAACTAGGAAGCAGTCCTAAACAGCAAGCACCCTACAGAGTGTCTCATCATCAGAAAAATGAGATAGAAAAAACAGTAGGCTGAGCTAATGGACAATGGAGAGATTCAGCACAGTAAAAGCCCTTTCTCTTCTCCTGTGTTGCTTGTAAAAAAGAAGGAAGGCACATGGAGGATGTGTGTTGATTACAGGTACCTTAACAGTCTCACAATTAAGCATGATTACCCTATACCATTAATTGATGAATTGTTGGATGAGTTATTTGGAGCTAGATATTTTTCTAAAATAGATTTGAGGTCTGGATACCATCAGATCTTAATGGCTCCTGAATCCAGATACTTAACAGCTTTTAGAACCCATCATGGGCATTTTGAATATACGGTAATGCCCTTCGGGCTCAGTAATGCACCGGCAAAGAACTTTTCAATCACCGATGAACCGGATTTTCGGGAAAAGTTAAGAAAATCGGTGCTTGTGTTCTTTGATGATATCCTAGTTTATAGTCCCACCTGGGAGACTCATATGCAGGAAGTGAGGGAAATTCTAGAAATTTTAAGGGAGAACACCTTGTTTGCAAAACTCAACAAGTGTTGTTTTGGGGAAGAATCTGTGGCATACCTAGGCCACATCATATCTCAACAAGGAGTGGCTACCGATCCGGAAAAGATAAGGAGCATGATGGAATGGCCTTCTCCGGGTAATATCAAGAGCCTAAGAGGGTTTCGGGCCTTACAGGGATACTATAGAAAGTTCATTAAGAACTATGGGATTATCGGTAAACCACTTACCTGAATTGCTAAAGAAGGGAGAATTTTTGTGGTCCCCAGAAGCTGAGGAAACCTTTCAGAAGCTCAAGCAGGTGATGATGTCAGCCCCTGTCCTAACCCTACCAAATTTTACCAAGGAATTCACAGTAGAAACAGATGCTTCAGGGACTGGAATTGGTGCTGTGTTATCTCAAGAAGGAAAGCCTATTGCTTATCTGAGCAAGGCCTTAGGAATCAAACACATGGGGTTATCTACCTATGAGAAGGAGTTTTTGGCTGTATTAATGGCAGTGAAGAAATGGAGGGGATACCTACAGGGAAAACACTTCCTAATTCAAACAGATCAACAAGCCCTCAAGCATCTAATGGACCAGAAGATTACCACACCTCTACAACAAAAATGGATTCCAAAACTTCTAGGGTATGATTACTCTATCAGTTACAGAAAAGGGAGGGAGAACAAGGTGGCTGATGCCTTGTCCAGAAGAGTAAATGATGAATCAGAAATTATGGCTGTGTCAGTAGTCATACCATCATGGGTTAACAAGGTGACAGAGAGTTACAGTTCAGACAAGGATGTTGCAAAAATCATTGAAGCAAAGACTGTTGGGGGTGAGGATTACCCAGATTACAAGTTGGAAAGAGGGCTTTTGAGGTATAAAGGCAGAGTAGTGGTGGGAAATCATAAGCAGTTGAGGAATAGTATCATCAGAGAACTGCATGATGCTGCCACTGGAGGGCACTCAGGAGCAGAAGGCACATATCAAAGGCTGAAAAAGTACTTTTTCTGGACAGGGCTTAAGAGAGAAGTCACTGAATGGGTAAACTCTTGTGAGGTGTGCAGCAAATGTAAAGTTGAGAGGGTAGGAACCCCAGGTTTGATACAACCATTGCCTATTCCCCAACAACCTTGGACCCATATTTGCATGGACTTTATAGAAGGATTACCTAAATCTCAGGGTAGGAATGTGATCTTAGTGGTTGTGGATAGACTAACTAAGTTGGGTCATTTCATTGGGTTAAGTCACCCCTACACGTACCGTCAAAAATAGCCCAACTATTTTTAGACAACATTGTTAGGTTGCATGGTCTACCGGTTAACATAGTTGCGATAGGGATCCTATCTTTACCGGCACCTTTTGGGACAGAGCTTTTCACCCTAATGGGTGTAAAACTAGCCCTAACCTCCTCCTATCACCCTCGGGCGGATGGTCGACAGAGAGATTGAACCGGTGTTTGGAAACATATTTGAGATGCATGGTAAAACGAGAATCGAAACAATGGTTTAAATGGTTATCCTTAGCCGAACATTGGTATAATACCAATTACCACACTAGCCTCAAATTGACTCCTTTTGAGGCTATGTATGGATATAGTCCCCCAGTCCCTATTCATGGGACCTTTCCCATCTACGAGTCCAGTGGACAGTGAAGAAATGGTGAGGAAAAGGCGGGAATTACAAGCAAACCTTCAAGGAAAACTTGAAGTATGCCCGAGGAACGAATGGAGAAATATGCTAATAGGAAAAGGATCGATAGGCAATTCAAGGTAGGCGACTACGCTTATCTTAAATTGAGACCCTTCGGCATGCAATACCGTAGAGATGCGAAGAAACCAAAAACTCTCTCCTAGATACTATGGTCCCTACTTAGTTCTAGCAAAGACGGGAGAGTGTACTTACGGGTTAAAGCTTCCGCCAGGGGCCAAGGTCTGGCCGGAATTCCATGTCTCCCTGCTGAAGAGATCGATCAAGCCGGGAAAGAGTGCGATCGAAACCCTACCCCACGCCGACGCCACTGGAGAGCTCCAACTCCAGCCACATGTCAAAGGAAGACGGAGTAAGATGAATCGGAAGGGAAGAGAGATCCATACCTTCTTGGTAGAGTGGAACAATAACGGTGCAAAAATCGAGTCTTGGATTGAGGGGAATTACCTGTCGAAGCTCTTTCCTAATCTCCAGCCTTGGGGTCAATGCTTAATTGAAGAGGGGGCGACTGTAACAAACCATGGAACGAAGGCCATTGATGGAGCTCCAGGGAATCAATTGGGGGCTGAAGATGATCAAGAGGACAGAAGTCTGCTGCTGGCAATTGTTCATGTGAAGGACGATGAAGAATCAGAAATAGAATTGGGTGAAGATTTGTCGTTCGTTGATGCGCAAGAGGAATTCGAAATTCTGGCCATTGATTCTATTAGTGGCTGACCCGCGAGAGGTGGATCGGGTGGCTGGGCGAATCGGGTTGTCCAGAAATTGTTTACGTTTTGTTAGTAATCGTAATTCTATTAAGCACGTTTTGTAAGTCAGTCTATATGTACTGAAGTAAATGGTTCTGAAAAGTAAGCAGAATTTTCTACCAACTTCTATCTTTCTTCTCTGTTACATCTCCCTCCTACCTACTCTTATCTCCTATCTATCTTCTTCTTCTTCATCAAGGAAATATTACAGAAAACAACAAAAATATATTCAGCTTAACAACTCGTTTGTTACATGTTATTTCTCAAAAATCTAAAATATCCCATCTTCTATATAAAGGTAACAAATGTATTCAACAAGTTGGAGGATTAAGGACAATTAGCAAACCATATTTTGGAAATTAATTTTCCTAAAATTTTATTGTATACATTTAGTAAAAAGGAAAATTGATTAATGAAATCCCAAAAAGGTGTATCCTTCTTAAAATTTACACACCTTTAACGGTAATTATTAATATTATACTAATAATAATTCAAGTTAACATCTACCATACATTATAATTTCCCCGCCATAATCTATTTCAAATATTTATGTATGTTGTATGATGTTATTTTCCATTAAAATTTTCATCTAAGTGAATTTATGAAATAAGATTGCAACTAAGTTAGCTAGAATTACAAATTACATAACATTTTTGTGCGACGAGAATAATTTGCAGAAGTTACTAATGTACACGTCTGGTAAAACAAATTAATATCATATCATATAATAAATGTCTAATCATACTGACTATATAGTTAAACTTCGATAAAGTAATAACTTTGGGACCGAGAAAAAATATTCATTTAACGAGATTATTACTTTATCGAACATTATTTTAGTGCATTGATCCATATTGGGACCGGAAGAAATTATTATCTTAGCGAGGTTTAACTCTAAGTCTAAAATACATCAATACAAGTTTTTTTTTAATGATGGAAAAATTCTACTGTAGCTATCATAAATACACACTTTGTAGGTCCCACTCTTTTGCAATGGCGTGTAAATCACACATAATATAAAAATAATTCTTCATAAATCACAAAAATGACAAACTCAGGCATAAATTCTGTCCCGAGACAAACACGTCAATTGCTATTAAATCGAAATTCATGTTCATTAAATAAAATAATAAAACAAAATGATAATAATGAATTCACTATTTTTTTTTTTTTTGATTTGCCGCTCAACTTCTTGTGCAGTAGCCTGCAAACCACACAGAAGGTTCAACCACCCTAAGGTGATAGACTCACACGGAATGACTTTAGTGAGGATTGAACCCATAACCTAGCGGTCCGGGCCACCCCACCTTAAGCACTACGCCATTCCCTAGGACAATTCACTATAAATTTGCCTTGGCTAGAGGGAGAGCATTCCATGAGGGAGAGCACCAAACCGTGCAAGTTCCTCACTGGCGAGAAAACGTACAACCACCGCCTCTCTCTCTATTACACGCACGCATTGCACGCGGATTCCATCAAAACCCTACCAATCCACCCCAATCCGATCGATTTCTTCTCCCCGGTACGATTCTGCACTCGTTTCTTCTTCAAATCAACTTTGGCGGGAAATAAATTGATCGCATGTGGACTGGTGTCAATGTACAATTTCTCTTTTTCCCCTTTTGTTCGAACTGTATGATATTCCTTTGCCCTATTTTATACTCTGTTTTTGTGCTGGAATTGTCTGTAGAATCGCCATTAACTCGTCGCCTGAGCTTCAATCATTGCATGCAGACATGTTAATTTTGCTTTTTTTTTTACATGTGATTTTTGTTTCATTGAATGGTGTTGATTAGTGGAGATTCGATCATATCTTGATTTTTTGCTGATTCTAGAACTGTTTATCTGTTCTTGATGCTTTTATGTTTGTGTTTCATCTGAGCTCTCCTTTCCTCTTTTTTGGCTGATTCTTGCTGTTTTTGTGATTTGTCCTGGTTTTATGCTTCTAGAGTATTAGTAGCCAGTTTTGTACTCGGCGTAATCGATCCATGTTTTTTGTTCTTGTTGTACAGGTTATGAATTTGAGATTTCAAAAATCTTGAAACCAAAATGCCTCTTTTGAAAACAAAGCCATTTTTTCCCATTGAGAAGCCTCAGGATTTAAACTCGGAAGAATTTGTCTTTCAGATCAGATTCACAAAGGAAATCTTCAGGAGTTATGAGTAAGTCTTGTCTATTATTCTAGAGTAATTGATTATAGAACTCACTAATTGTTGCTATTTTCATGATACCTCGATGTCAAATCTTGTAGTGATTATTTGAAGAGAATCAACTTGTACCGAAATAGAGTCTGGACTTGCAAAGCTACAGGGGAGGGAAACTTGACCTATGAAGAAGCATTGGCGTCGGAAGAACAAACTTCCAAAAGAAAACAAGATACTCCGACTTCCAAAAGAAAACAAGATATTCCTGTCCAATACGTTGCTCCTATTCTTCATGAGATCCAATTCAGTATGTAAAGTGCCATTCTTCTTTATCTATCTATTTGCATAAATTTTGATAGTCATTATAAGAACTGAATGTTTCAAACTTGTCCAGCCATATTGCTTCTTATTTATTTAAATAATGCAATGCTAGCTATTAGCTCTTTTTATCTGTGTGTTTATATTTATATTGATATAGAGGTGTTAATCCATGGTGATGGACATTTAAGTTGGCTGTGACATGTCTATACTATTGATATTTCTTCTTCACGGTGTACCTATGATGCTTGCTTGACTTGCTGCACGCCGGCTGTTTTGTTCCTGGAAATGTATCTATGTTACTCAGGTTAATAATGTGTGATCTGTAGTGAGTTTTTCGAGTCATTATACTGCATTCATTGAAATTACTTGCTACTTTACAGTATTCCTTGATGTGGGAATTGATATACATATCATCATGATTTGTTGTTTCCTGACAGGCATGCTGAATTTAAAAGATCTGGTCAATTCAATAGCTTCAAAGTTTCAAGGTCCCCTTACTGAGGGTGATGAATCATATGGAAGAAAAGATGGCTGGTTACATCCGTGCAAAATTGAAGAGGTTACTGAGGTTGCTGACAGAAAACAATATGAAATTGAATGGCTGAGTAAGGATAATAAAACGAGTGGAAGGGCATTAGTTAACGGTGATGAATTGACAGTAAAGAATCCACCATTTAGTAAACAGGTTCTCAAGTCTTTCATCAAAGATTCAACTTACCGAAGTCTCCCTTGGGTTTTACATGATAGCCTGTCAAAGAAGCATGGGATATCGACTAACCCTCCCAGAGAATTGAAAAGTAAAATATCGTCACAAAATGGGATTGTTGTTTGTAATAGGAAGAGGAAGAGAGGTGAAGAGGCAGAAGGCGCCAAGGTGAATATGAAATTATGTTTCATTTATATATTTCTTACTTATCCTGGAAGTTTGTCGATGAGATTGATTTTGTCGATTGTACCAAGGTCGGAAGTGATATTATAGTATATATGCGGAGGAGTAAACTTGCATCGAATGGAATGAGTGCTGATGGAGGTAAGGCGAGTGATGACGTTGAAGTTAGCCTCTTGCATTTTTTTTTTATTTTTTATTTTTAAATCAAATATGTGTTTACACCCTTTTCATGTGGTTGGGCCTTAACCTCTATTATATCGTACAGCTGTGTATGCTTTTTCTTCAATAAATATTTAGAATTTTACAACATTAGAGAGTGCAATGCTTCAGTTGAGGATGTTTATTAACATATGATCCTCTGTTCCTTTACATGTGTTGCTATACCAGTGAATGAGCATGAAGGTCAGAACATTAGGTATCCAGTGGACGACTTGCTGGTTCAACCTACTGCGGAAGATCGACTTCTGATGGAAAGGCCTCCGCCATGCATGGATTTCAATCTGCCTACGCAGTGTGTCGGGGATCTGTTGATGGTGTGGGATTTTTGTACTTCATTTGGGAGGCTGTTGAATTTATCTCCTTTCTCCCTAGAAGACTTTGAAAATTCCATTTGTTATAAAGACTGCACTCCAATGCTTATTGTAGAATCTTGTTCATCTCTTCTTCGCTTACTTGTGAAGGACAACCTGAAGTTCTCAACGGTGGTGGAAAATCGGAAAAGGAGGCCTAAGGTGAACTCTTTGAAAACATAAGTTTCTTCGAATATAAGTTGATCCATGAGTAGCTTGTTTTGCCTTCTCTTTTTGGAGATTTGAAATTTGAATACATCTTTCAGATTACGCAGATTACCTGGATTGAATATCTCACCGATTTCTTGGAAACCTTTTCCGCTGCTGAAATTTCTGCACACACAAGTACCATCAAACGAGGACATTATGCCCTGTTAGAAGTACACATAAAATTGGAGATTTTCCGCGAACTGGTTGCTCAGGCTCTAGAGACGGAGACCGTAAAGGACAAATTGGATGAGTATATTGAAGAAGGACAAGCACTCGCCGCTACACGGAGGGATGAAGCAATGGATGAAGGTAGAAAAAGAAGAGAAGAGAAAGAGCGTAGAAAGGCACAAGCTACTAGGAAAGGAGTTAAAGAAGAGCATATTGAATCTGGTGAAGTCACACGCAATGGAGTTATTCCAGAGAGTAGTAATGATAAAGCTTTTTATCAACCAAATCATTCATCTGGAAGCAGGTTAGAACTAGTTCTCATTTATAGATTTTAAAATTTTGAGCTTATATTCTTTTTCTCTTCGTCACCCTCTCATGTCTTGGTGACAGTCAGAATGAAGGAGCGAGCAGCGCTAACAAAAATGCTAAGAGAAGGAAGATTGAGATGATCACTACATCTGAAGATGTTAATCATCCATCTAAGAGGGAGATCCATAAATTGATGAAAAATGAGATTAAAGAATCAATAGAGATGAAGAGTGCTGAAGAAAGGGTAGGCTTTCTCTCTCTTTCTCTCTTGCAGTTTGTGTGTCTCATTCCATGCCACACTTTTGTTTGTCTATTGAATTTATCCTACAAAGGGAGGAAAAGATAAATAGATATCAAATAGGTAGATATAACGCGACATTCACTGTGATGCATCAACTACATGCTTCTGTTGCAGAAAGAATTTCTTGAAAAGGAGATTGAGAAGAGAGTTATACGCACTAGTCCGTTAGGGAAAGACCGGAACTACTGCAAGTATTGGTTTTTTCGACGCGATGGGAGAATATTTGTTGAGAATGCTGACTCCACTCAGTGGGGCTATTACCAAACCAAAGCAGAGGTATAAATGTATAATGTTATGGTTAGCACTTGACTTTTTCTTCTCCTTCTTGTACTACATTGACGAAATCTTCCTCTCCTTCTTAAAAAAGCTTGATGCTCTGATTGGCTCTATGAATCCGAAAGGCGTGAGGGAGAGAGCTCTCAAGAAGCAGCTGCAGAAGCTCTACAACAAATTACGGTAAAGACAATTTATCTATGCCTATTATAGATGCTTGAGATGCTTCTTATTTAATACTTCCTCCATCCCATTGATATTGGCCCCTTGACTTTCCGACACGAGAATTAAGAAAGTAGAGTAAGTGATAAAGTAAGAGAGAGAAGATGAGTGAGATGGTGAGAGAGTGAATGATAAAGTAGGTGAGAGAAATATAATAAAATATAAGAGAATGTAGTATTCCCTCCGTCCCATTATTAATGTCTCACTTGCTTTTTTTGGTTGTCTCATTATTTATGTCTTATACCAAATAAGGAAATAAATAAGTGGATCATAATCAATCTAAGCAAATGGACCTCACTCCTTTATATTTTTACACCACAACTTTATATTTTTATCTCCACTATCTTAATTACCGTGTTCAGTCCCAGTGAGACATAAATAATGGGACGGAGGGAGTATTTTTTTTTCTTTTTTTGGAAAGGGGACAAACCGAAAAGGAAAAAGGGTCATTATCAATGGGACGGGGGGAGTACATGGATAAAAGCATTAGGCCAAAATGGAGTACAAGCCAAACTCTATAACCCACTAGTTATCTCTCTCTTTAATTCAATTATGCAGCTTGGAAATACAGAAGAGATCAAAGGAGGATATGGTTGCAAAGGACTCTGTGGTACGGAGGTCGACTCGTGTCCGTGCCTCGCCGAGGGAGAACACTGCAAACTTGTTCCTTAAGTATGTGAACAAGTGGAAAGATATGTAGGTATTCTTGATTGGAGGTATGGATGCAGCTAACAACATGGTTACATGGACTATCTTGTTGAAAGATATTGATGTTGATTGAGATTATACAGTAGATAGTTTTTATATGTGAAAATGAATTCCCAACACATTCTTTGTTTATACAGACTTCTACTGCCATCATTCGATGGGGTTTTTGGTAATAAAGCCCAAGAGGATGGTCCAAATTCTGTACTTTTTATGAATTACAATACTCCCTCCGTGCCATAGAAATGTCTTCTTTTTCCTTTTTAGGTTGTCCTATAGAAATTGTTGTTTCTAAAAAAATCAAACAATGTGTGAACAAAAATTAACAATCCAAAAGTCAAACAACACACACCACACAATATAAATTTCTTAATATTCGTGTCCCATAGAAAGAGGACACTTTCTATAGTGCGGAGGGAGCATTTAGTTACATTCCCTTCTGTATCTACATAGACATACATGGTATTTGTATAAGAACACACTTAGAGTGGGAATTAAGAGTTGCGACACTATTAATATAAATGTCTTGTATTTTATAGATGATTATATATACACCAATAGATGTACTTCCTTCGTTCTATTATTGTTGTCTTGTTTGTTTTCGGTATGAAGATGCGAAGGTATGTTAAAACGTCAACTAGTTTAAGTAGTTGGGGTCCACGAAGTTGTTTTCTTTTTTAAAACAGGACAACAATAATGGGGCTGTCTGAAAAGAAATACAATCTAACAATAATGGGACTGTCTGAAAATGAATACAAGCCAACAATAATGGGACGAATGAAATACTCCCTCCATCCTATAGAATGTATCTTGTTTTCCTTTTCGGGTTGTCCCATAGAATATATCCTATTTCTATAAATGGAAATTTATTAATAATATTTTATTTGTGGGACTCATCACTTTACACAACTTTACACACAACATTCAACTCTCCTTATTAATTTTATGTGTGGGACCCATTACTTTACACATTTTCACACACAACTTTCAACTCTCCTTACTAATTTTATGTGTGGGACCCATCACTTTACACATTTTTACACACAACTTTCAACTCTCCTTAATAACCGTACCTGAAAGAAACAAGACATATTCTTTGGGACGGAGGGAGTATTAATTAGTAGATACATGAGCACAGGCATGGTGGATCCCGAAGAAACACTTGGAGCATTCATAAGCAAGACCGTCGTCGGAAGACTTCTTCAAGACTTCCCCACAAACTCCACATCCGCGGCCGACACAAACAGCGTCGGCCTCTCGAACAAGCGCGAGGGGACAACCATGGCCGTCGATGCTAATGGTGGAGCCTAACTTGATCCTAGAAAGTTGATCGACGTACTGAATGCAATCAATGTGAAAGGACTGATCACACTCTCTGCAGCTGTAGTGCCATTTCTTTGTCTCCATTTGTTCTTCGCAAACCATGCTTATCTCACCATCACCAATACCATCACCATCACCATCACCATCACCATCACCATCACCATCAGTAGCAATGCTTCTTTTCTTGGCTGCAGTT
Source organism: Lavandula angustifolia (assembly GCA_028984105.1). Taxonomy (NCBI): domain Eukaryota; kingdom Viridiplantae; phylum Streptophyta; class Magnoliopsida; order Lamiales; family Lamiaceae; genus Lavandula; species Lavandula angustifolia. The sequence goes on along the minus strand of CM054805.1, from coordinate 36,736,334 downwards.
GTGGTTAGCTGAAGAGGGTGTTTGTCGAACGAGTGCGAAATGGTTGTCGGAAGCAGAGCGCATCTAACATGCAGCTTGAATTTAGGGCAGATGTTGCACTCGTAGCAACATTTGATGAAGCATGCCAACACATGTGAGGAGCAGTTGCATTAGATGCATATATCCGGGAAAATAGTACATTTTCTTAGCGGCCACTAATTTTTTCTTCCCTTTCCTACTAGATTTCGAATTATAATCTAAACATCGCGAGGTACCGCAAAACTTACAACTCTCCAGTTCATTATCTTCCCGCCAATAGATCATGCAGGAATTTGACAACAGTGAATCTTCTCTATCGGCAATCCCATGCCACTAAGCAATCTCTTAGACTCGCTGAAGTTATTAGGAATCAAATTTCCTTGGGGAAACATATCCTTGATCATTTGACTCATCCTGTCATAGCCCCTCTGCGACATATGATTCTCAGCCTTCAAGTTCATCATCTGAACTGCTGCAGACAATTGTGAGTAGGTCTCACAACCAGGTCACAACTCCGTGTCGACTGCCTGCAACTTTTATAGATCTTGCTTGCTCATTATTTGGCGCCTCATCAATATCCGCATCATTATAATTTGGCCCAGCATGATCCATTACCATTCTCTGATAGGAGTTCGACGTGTCATTTTGCACATTTCTCGTAGCTTGCTCATTTATGGTTACGTGTTTTTTTCCCATTAGATGACCAAACTTTATAATTTTTAACGAAACCCTTCATATAAACGTGCTCTCTTACAACTTGTGTAGTCAAAAATAACTTATTCTTACAATTTTTACACGGACATCTAATTTTTTCCCCGTCCGTATAAGTTGTCTGGCTACTTGCCCAATCAATGAAATCCTCAATGTCATTCACAAATTGAGGATTCAATGAACCGTCTACTGCCCACCGTGTATACATCCACGAATGACTCATTATTTCGAATCCTGATTAATATTGTTCACTAAAAGTTCTAGACTCACTCCAATCCTGTGTAAACACACGAGCATCAAAAGCTCTATATCTAATCTTTAATCCATTACTAAGTTGAATGTAAAAGCAATAGCATCAAAAGAATTGAGTTATATGATTGCACCCAATCATCAAAAGTTCATTTCAAACCGTTAAAGATAAGACGAGATGTTAATACAACAAAAATCATCCAATTAATTTTCACTTCACTAAGAGATAGGAACAAATTAAACCAGAAGGTTTTGTATTCATGATTTTTTAACAATTTTAGTTGGCATAAAAGCAAATAGGTGTCAGAAAATTGCAGCTAAAATCCTAGTTGCATTCTAAGACTTTGAAAGGCATGTCATATTCGCATAAAACAACTTTGAAAGTGAGAAAGCAAAAGCAAATTACTTTTGAGTTGGAAACATTATGAAAACCCTGTGATCATTAACGCATTCTAAGACTAAAATAATCGCACCAGAGCAGCTAATTGAAACATAATTAAATGTTTCTCAAATTAACTTTGAGTTCTAAAATCTTATGTTGGAAAGATTGAAGTATCACTTTGATGATCAAAACACATAAATAATTTCACATTAGAGAACTGAAAACTTAAACCTTCCAAACTCAAATCTTGCTCAACCAAAATCAAAAATTATTTTCAAATTCGATGAAACTTAAGGGACGAAAAGATGGCGTGGGGGCTGCGGAGGCGACGGCGGCGCGACAACGGAGCGAGGGCGACGGCGCGGCAAGGGGCGACATCGGCGCAGCAACAGCCGAAGGGGAAAAAATGTTGTTCTGGTTCAGCGGGCTTCTGCCCGTAAATTAATTTAGGTCTCACCGACGAATTTACCGACGGATTTTCCCGTCAGTAAATTCTTTACTTATTACCGACAGAATATTCCGTCGGTAAATGTTTGTTCAAAATTTAATTAAAGAATCAATTTGAATAATTTAAAATTTACTTTACTGACAGAATTTTCCGTTGGTAAATTTATATTTTAAATTTAAATACAAATATAAATAATAATTTAATTTTGCCGATGGAATTTTTCGTCGGCAAAAAAATTAAAAAAAGAATTTTGGAAATTCAATATTTAACGACGGATTTTTCCGTCGGTAAGTGGCCGACAGAAAAAATCCGTCTTTAAATTGTGCGTCTCACATCCGTCGGTATTCCGTCGGTAAGCCGACCCGTGTTTTTTTTCCGTTGGTAATTTCATCGGTAAATTGCATAATTTTTGTAGTGTTATATGCCCTAACTTGGACTACTTAACCCTAGGAGAAAAACATGTGTCATCGTTTCATTGGTGTGATATTGAATGAGACATGAAAAATAGGGTAAACGATCTTGAGTGATTTTCATATGTACAATAATCATGCATATTACAAGTAAAGTTTTTTTTAAATTAATCAATAGATACAATTGAAGTGGTGGTGCAATTTTCAGCACATTCATAGTGGATTCCGAAGAAACAGTTGGAGCACTCATAAGCAAGACCGTCGTCGGAAGACTTCAAGACTTTCCTACAAACTCCACAACGGTAGCCGAGACAAACGGCGTTGTCCTCTCGAACAAGCGCGAGGGGACAATCATGGCCGTCCACGTAAATGGTGGAGCCTAATTTGATCCTAGAGAGTCGATCGACGGACGGGATGCAATCGATGTGAAACGACTGGTCGCACTCTCTGCAACTGTAGTGCCATTTCTTTTTATCGAGTTGTTCTTCGCAAACCTCGCATATCTCACCATCACCAATCCCATCAGTAGCAGCAGTGCTTCTCTTCTTGGCTGCAGTTGCGGTCAGCCGGAGAGGGTGTTTGTCGAACGAGTGCGAAACGGTTGTCGGAAGCAGAGCGCATCTGGCGTGCAGGTTGAACTGTAATTGGGGGCAGATGTTGCAGTTGTAGTAAATCCCGCTTACGTTATAACCACAGCAGTTGCAATTTACGTAAGCGATGCGACGTGGCATGAGGAGAATGTGGGTCGACTTCTCGTGAGAGTCGTGGGTGATTGCAGTGTTTAAGAGCGCACAAGCAACATCCATGTTGTAATCCCCGCTGCAAGATTCGCAAGAATACGCGAACCCATTGCACCGGAGCTCGCAGCCTCTGCAGGAGAAGCTTCCAGAAACATCGGATTTGGGAGCTTTGAGGGAGAGATGAAGGGGGTGTTCGTGAACCCGGTGTTTGATTTTGCTCGGAAGATGAGCGCACGAGGTGTGGAGGAAGAAACCCGGACACTCAGGGCAAGTGAAGAACGGAGGAGAAATGAATTGAACACAAGCGTTGCATACGCGAGGAATGGAAATTGATCCGTCTCCATCATCGATTTCATGTAAGATCAATGGATGCTCATGCAATTTTTCTTGATAATGATCATCAGCACTTGTAGAAGGTTTTATATATGGAATCAAGCTTGTGGTTTCGTTCGGCATCGGCAAACGAGCTAGGTCGGAAACTTTTGCATCTCGGATAAACACTGCATCAACCCATTCAAATTAATGTAATTTAACGACCTAAAAAGCAAACAATCTACGCTACATTACACCACTTTTACTATTCTCTTACCGAAAAGAAATGAGCTGCAAATACCGAGACATAGAGAGTAAGACATACTTGCAGCATTAATAAAATCTTTAAAGTTTACTCACTCCGTCCTAAATTTATATGCCCTACTTTTCTTTTTCGTCTGTCCAAAATTTATATATCTATTGACAATTTTTTTTTGTCTGACTAAATGTTTCACTAACTTTAATAGGTCTAATTAATATGATAACATCGAAAAAACTATTTTATCCAACTTTTATAATAACAAACACAATTATGTCATTAACTTTTTTAGTAATTTACTCAAATTCCAATACCAACATTTATCTAAGTTTCATATCATTAAACTTTTTCTAATATGTGTGAAAACACAAATGGGCATATAAAATAAGGATGGATGAAGTATGATATTTGTCTTAAAAGTGCAGTGTTATTGGTGTTCGTGCATACCTGGTTTGAAAGTCTTAGGGCGAGTGAGGGCGCATCGGATGTGAACAACATAACCTTCACACTCGAGACACATGTAAGCCCCGGAACCCTCCTTCACCACTATAGAGCAAATCACACATTTCCAATCACATGAATGAAATGTGAGACCAAGGGAGAGAAGGCGACCAAGGGTGTGAAAGAGAGAAAGTTTGGATGCGAGATCAAAGGTCAGAAAGAGAGAATGTTCGTGTTCTTCATAACGGACGATAACATTAGACAACGAAGCACAGTCCGGGTGAATCCAGTAACCACAGATATTGCACAAATAGGAGAGAGTAGCAAGCTTGCCCCCCTTCGGCTCGTGCTTCGCGTCGCAACCGTTACAAATCAAAGAGGAAGAGTACTCCCTCACCCTAACCACGGTCATTACGTGGTGCTCGTGGCTTTTGTGCACGATCTTGATCTGCGAAATGCACAACAAGTCGAGCTGGAAATAAGCACACTCACGGCACTGGTAAAACATGACCCCACAATCTTCCCCGCAGTAGTAGCAAGTAGTAGTAGTAGTGGGTAGTGTTGGAAGGTGAAGGTGGTTGACAAGGACAAGGGTGTGACGGTGAAGCTCGTGGACCACCTGCTCCGGAAGCATAGTAGCGCATTGCTCATGCAGGAAAAGCTGCTCGCCTCCGTGGAAGAAGGAAACCGACGGAGTGGCGAAGATGGGGATCCTGCAAGCGGTGCAGATCGAAGAGGTACCGCCGTCCGGATCAACGGCCATTTCTTCACTATCAACATCATATGTTTTTGCTTTATTCGGGACAACATAGTCTGTTATTGGATTCATGATAATAGCTAGGATGAATGAGGTTTTGATTTTAAATCGGATTTTCTTGGGAGGAAAATGAAATAGGGCCCTTCATGTATACCTCAAGAATAATAGATAACCTAAATCCCCAAGGAAGTGTGATTCCATATCTACCCTTAGACGTTAGGTATCCAATGCTTTTATTTCTTTATTACAAGATAAACTCGCAGCCGATATTAATTCTCATTAAAACTAGTTTTATTAGCTTCCAAAGTATTATAAAATAAAAAGAGATTTTCTATTTAGGGTGAGTGTTAAAAAATAAATTTATCTGTATCTTAGTGTTTTGCGTTATCGCGAATGTACCTTCGAATTTTTATATTCATAAATTAATAAAATAAAATGATAATTATGAGACACCAAAAGTTTTAGTTGGTGAAAATACCTTGAGAAAAATAAAACGGTTTCTGTCATGCATACATATTAGTACAATATTGTATTATATTTTTATTGTGGAAATATATGATTATACCAAAACTACTACTTAAGACAAGAATAAATTTTATTTATTCCTTTGAACTTAAAAAACGAATATCATGTTTTAACAAAAAAAGCAATGCGTCATTGCTGCTCTTAGTTTAATAGCATGATTCCTTGTTTGTATATTAGAAAGTGAGATTCGTGATTTCTTTTTTCACGACGAAGAAAATCATAGCTATATGCGAATTCCGTTTATGTGTTATAATATTACAATGTCAGCGTTTTTGGACCCGCAAAATGTGACGAATTGGTTCTTGGAACCCAACCGAAATAATAACAAAGAATTAACACAAAGAGTAACAAAGAATTAACACAAAGAGAAAAAGATATAGGCACATAATTTAACGTGGTTCGATCAATGGATCTACATGCGGAGGAGAAACAATCTACTAATAAAGAGGATATTACAAAATGAGTCTTCGGAATATGGTTTTAGGCCCAAAAGCACATGCCCACAAAAATATGGGCAATTAGTTTAACTAACTAATCCTATAATATGTGTGGGCTATGATGCGTAGAAGTACACTTAAACAATTAAAAAAATCTACCTATTTATAAGTAAAATTAATGATAAACTTCAATAATTATCCTACGTGGGATATGACTCAATTTACTTTAAGAATTATAATTTCAGTCACGTCATAACATACAAACAAACTTACGAATTAATATTGGAGTAGCGTAGGAGTTGGACCAAAGCACAACTCTTTAACAAGCTTTTTCTCATCCATAGACGAAGGTAGGGATATAGCCAGCGATGTCAAAAGTCAAGAAAAAAAAAAGAAAAAAAAAGAACAAATATAAATAATTATAAAAAAAATGAATGAAGATTATACTCGAACTTGTGACTTTTTGGCTGGAATAATGAAAAACTATCGTCGGGCCATTATATTATAACATTTCTATCAAATGTATAAAAAGTATTTTGAGCAGGGTCAACTGTCTCTTTTAGCTGATTATGACTTCGCTACTCGTCCCAAGTACCGAGATCGATCGAAACTTCGACCTTCCCGAATATAAATTTGTATAATCATAAGAAAGAGTGATGGAGCTATAGTATATACTACTACTTATGTCCTATTATTACGAGAGCCGGAAAAATGAACCCGACCCGATGGGCCGGCTCAAGGTACCCGTACCCGGGGCTAGGTTGGACTTCAAATGTAGAGGCCCGAAATGAAATCGGACCTAAAAAAGCACGCCCAGAGAACCCGTCGAATTTATCGGGCTCGGGCCTAAAAACCCTATGGTTTCGGGCCTAAAAAAACCGCTCGACAATTCTTTTTTTATTATTATTTATTAATAATAAATTTAAATTATAAATTATTATTATATTATCTTAATGAGTTTTTTGTGGTTGTAAAATGAATTTAATTTTTAAACATTGGCTAATATTATTGATTACGTTTTTATAAACATAATCTTTATTACCTCTCGATTTTCCCTCTCTTTCACACACAACACACTTCCACAATTTTCTCCTCATGTATATTCTCTTCCATTTTAAGCATAATCAATGTAGAAGAAAGATCTTGACGATTTTTTTAAAAGTTTAGTCAAAATTCGTGGAAGCTCTTCCGAAATTTGTAGATTATAAAAATAATTGAAGGTCGTGGTTATTATTATCAATTATCTTAATTAATTTTTCCTAGTCAGCTAAATCATAATCGTTTCAGAAGTATCTTTAATTTTTTTGTCTCAACTCTCCACTTAATAAAAAAAATTATAAATTACACTGACAAAGCCCGCCCGCCAGCCCGAAAGCCCGAAGCTGGGTTGGGCTTCATATTTTTAGAGCCCGAATGATTTTCAGGTTGGCCCGGCCCGATAAATTTATAAAAGCCCAATGGGCGGACTTGGCCGGCCCGGCCTTCTACTTTGTCAACCCTAATTATTACTAGTCATCTTTCTTGATTGGGACGTCCCATTAATATTTAAATTTGACAAATAATTATTATCATCTCTCATATTTCATCTTCTCTCACTTTATTATATTTGTCTCTTATTTTATCATTACTCTCACTCATATTATCTCTCTTACTTTATCTTCTACTCTCTTAATTTCCTTGTAAAAAAAGTAAATATTGGGAGGGGGATAGTAATAATTTGTGTGCTGTCTACAAACATGAATAATATGATCCAACAATGCTATTGGGATTTAGTATCTTAGAACCGAGGATCCAATATCTCTTACAATTTCTTACGCCTGAGTCTGACTAGGAATATTAAATATAATTGACAATATTATTAAAAAAAATTGATTTGGAACAATCTGGTCCCAGTCCAGCGCAGCAAACAATGAACCTGGTGTCTTGGGTTGTCCATCTCGACTATGATTATCCATAGGATGTAAACTAATTGAATCGAATCAAATAATAAAGTATTTGATTCGATATTCAAATATTCATATTCGTATTCGATTTATTCTCGAATGTTAAAGTTGATTCGTATTTGATTTATTTTTTATTTAGTATTTTATAAATAATATTATTTTAATATTCTATTCGAATTCAGTACGTATTTAATAAAATCGATTCGATTCGAAATTATTCGATTCAAAATTATATCTTTAAGAAATAAATTTATCATAATAAGTTTTAGAAAAATATATTTAATATATAAATATTTTTATAAATATATTATATATTTATATTTAATCAAATATTTTCAAATATCGAATCGAATATCATAATTTTGTATTCGTATTTGAATATTAATCGAATCGAATGAAATTTTAATATTCAAATATCGAACCAAAAAATTTGATTTGTTTACCTACATAGCCATCGTTACTCGCCCACCCAGTGTGGACATGTGGCGGAACTGGGTAACTGCATATTAATCTGTGCCGCATGTGTTTGTGGTCACCTCAACTACCACTTCAGTGCCGACGGTTTAGTTTGCACGACTCCCGACCATGTATCACCGCCCTGTCAATTTAGTACCCTTTCCTAATTCTCGGTTGGCACGCAATGACAAATTTAGTTATCGACTTGATCATGCTTGGCTATAAATGTAACACTTTTATTAATTAAAGTAAATAAGTGACTTGAGGAAAATAAGTAAATAACTCGAGAAAAATTCGATTTTGGAGCGATAAAGTGCCATATCTTGGTTTTTTTGTCTCAAGTGTTGTGAATGTCTAGTGATATACTCCCTTCATTCCATACAAAATGTCTTTTTTTTATGGGATACGGAGATTAAAAAATTTAAACTGTGTGTCGTATATTGTTTGATTTTTAGTTTATTAATTCTAGACCAAACATTTTTTACTTTTTTTAGAAACATGACACTTTTTATGGGACAACCTAAAAAGGAAAGTATAACACTTTCTATTGAACGGAGGAAGTAACTTTTTAATACGTCTGTCTTTTGGTCTCCACGCACCTGTTTTATATTTCATATGTCTTATTCATACTGTCTTGTATACTATATTGAGTTGTCTTGCTTAACTTTTTTTTTTCATAAAAGAAAAAAGATTAAAACTACAAATCACAAAAGTCATGTGAATTTATATCAATTATTCAATTATACACAAAAATTCAAGTTTATTAAACTCATATGTAAATTTATAGAACAATATGAATAGGACTGGGGAATATCGTCTATTTATCAATGAGTTATTTACGTTATTGATAGCTTAAAAATCTTATTGATTACATAATTTTATACACATATTATTTGGGTGTCCAAAAGAGGGTACTCCCTACGATCCATTAGTAATGTCTTGTATTCTCAAAATGAGTTTTGTTAGTAACGTTTTATTATTAAAAAAGGCAAAAAAAATGATTAATATCGTTTTCTTAATCTCCATATCCAACCGAAATCAGACACTACTAATAAAATGAAAGAATATGTGCGAGCTGTGAGTACCTCTCTATCGGAGAACAAAAAACAAATAATTATATTATAAGGCTAAAAGACGGATACCAACCATATTACACGATCAAAATTGAAAATTACCTTATCATAGTACTACTTGGGGTCATTTTAGTTTAACAGATGGGCGGCGTGGCGTTAGCAATTTACTCGAGCCAAACACGACATTATGAAATAACGCCGTTATTAATCGACACACAACCATCCCTTTCATGGAATTTTTCTATTCAGGCACGGGCCTACAAGGCTCGTAGTGCAGGATAGAAATTATTTTTTATTATTTTTTTTTTTACAAACATCCGGTCTAGGATAGAAAAATTCCCTTTCACGGCTCTGCTCGAAAGTCGAAAGTGCGCAAAACATTTACACACTTGAAAGAACTCCAGACAGTGATCTTGTTAGAGTTGTTAAATTAGGAGTGATGAAAAGTTGGAGATCGTGAAAAGAGAATAAAGCCGAAAGAGGGGACAAAAATTAGTGTTAGCAGAGGATCTGATTTTTTTTACTTCTTTACTGATGATTGATATACCTATGTATACAGTTGTATATACGCGTCGTCGATGATAACAGCTGTCCGTACGTAGAAATTGGGGAATTGAGGCTGCTGGTTCTGCTCTTTTACTTGCTCCCCAGGTGGGCACTCTCTCTCTCTCTCTCTCTTGATTAATTGTTTCAGATTTTATTTTTTGTTTTTCAGGAACTTAGGTTTTTTCGATTTTAGTTTATGATGAAATGATGGTTTTGCGGTTGGTTAATTGGAGATCGCGTGTTTGGATTTTTCTGAGATGTGGAGCTAAATGGGTGTGATAATGGAATTCAAGAATTTAATTTAAATTATTGTAGCCTTTATTTTGGTAATTGAGTGGTTATTAAGGAAAAAAAGGGTGAATGATGGAGATGGAGATGGATAATCTCATTTTGTTTCCTTCTAAATTTCTTGAAATTGGTTTTAATTATCACGAGGAGATGAAAATGATTTTCTGAATCCACCTCTCTCTCTCTCTTCCTTTTTGTGGGGATTTTCAAGATTGTGATACTTTCTGCTAAATTTCTAGACTTGGAATTGTTTTGAGTAATTAACAGCTTATCACAATTGATCAAGGCTTAGAAGGATTATATTTACCACAGTGGTAAATTACTTGTCTGAAGTGAATTTCAGAAGTCTGAAATGCGAAATGTGCTAATTTGATGAACTGTAGTATCTAGTGATTATGAATCTATCGTTATCGTCTCGGATGAAGCCGACTTCTTTCATATATTTGCTTCTTTGATTGAGAATTAGGATATAAAGTTCTCGTGGTTGTTTTATGGTCCACCCGCTCTAGCGGACTTAACGATTTATGCTACTGTGCTATGACTGATTGATCGTGATTCGTGAGCATGTAAATGTTTTAAGAAATGTAGTACTGGATGTTGAATCAGTAGGTAGCCCTGATTAATTTCCTTTCATTTAAATAGTAAGAAATCTTGTTCTGCTTGTTGAAGCTTTGTGGGAATCCTTACAGAAGGGATAAATCAATATGGCATCTGAACTTGTAAACGCTGCAACAAGCGACAAACTTACTGAAGTAGACTGGACAAAAAACATCGAGATTTGTGAACAAATCGCACGTGATCATAGGTACGTTTTATCATATGATTATGTATAATGCCATTCTGCTTGATGTTTCTGTAGTTGCTGGTTGTAAGATTTTGGTTTCCTGTTTTATCCTGTTCTTGCTAGTAGTTGAATTTGGCTGAGTCATTGATAAGTTTCGTAGATTTGACGCCTTTTAGTCTTTATCTCACTTGTTATTTCATTTTCGTAATTCTACTAGTAAAATACATAAAGAAGTTAAGATCAGTGTCTAAAGTCTAATTTATTTATTTTTTTCAAACTATTAGTCTGTTATTAGACAGCAATCGTCTGTCTTGATGTACATTTAATTTTTTCTGTACTATGTAATTTAACTACGCAGACTTGCTAAAGATGTTGTAAAAGCCATTAAGAAACGCTTGGGGAGTAAAAACTCGAGCACTCAACTCTTTTCCGTAACGGTGAGTGCTGAATTTCAAGTTACTTTTCTATGGTGTTATTACCATTTTTCATTCATGAGTGACTTTCGACCCGTCATTTAACAGTTGCTGGAGACGTTGATGAACAATATCGGAGAAGCTATACATAATCAGGTTATAGATACAGGAGTTCTGCCCATACTTGTGAAGATGGTTAAAAAAAGGTGGGCACTATTGATATTTGTCACTCAGTTCCCGTCTTCTCGGTACAATTATATACGTAACATTGTTTCCCCCACTCTTTTTACAGTCGGATCATCCTGTGCGGGAGAAGATCTTTCTGCTGTTAGATGCAGCTCAGACATCTGTTGGTGGTGCTTCCGGGAGATTTCCTCAATATTATTCGTCGTATTATGAATTGGTGGTAGGTATCGATTACTGATTTTGTGACTTCTTATCACGTTAAAAGTTTAAAAAACTATCGAAGTAAAATTGGTGGACTACTAGTTGAATTTGCACCGAATACTTCTTCACTTGGATAAGAATTACTAATGCTATGAATCCGATAAGCTGAACTTTTATTTGGTTTGCTCAGCTTATATTTTGTATCACGTGTCGAAATTCATTAGTATTGTTCAGAGTGCAGGAGTGCAATTTCCCCAGAGGTCACATGATAATCCAAGACCTCATCCTACCCCACATACGGTTAACCGTCCTCCGCCTACCAAAGAGCCCGTTGTTCCTCAGAGCGAGAAAAATGCTCCACGAGCACAAGCAAATGGTGTTTCAGAGTCGAGGTATAATTTTTGTACCGCCTCAACATGTTGATGGAAGAACTGCATTCTCTAAGCCCTTTTTATGCATGGTGTTGTTTTTCTTCGTTTAATGCAAACAAATTGCAACTTTGATTCAGTATTCTCCAGAAAGCTGGAACTGCTTTGGAGGTATTGAGGGATGTTCTTGATGCCATTGATGCACAACACCCCGAGGTATTCACTGCAAAACTTATATTCTTCGTGTAATGGTTGTAATATCAAATGCGTATACATGATACGTACTGGATAGTTAGCGCAAATTGATGCGCATGGTGGGCAGTAAGTAAAATATACTCACAAATGATGGAATGAAAAGATATCTTTAAAGCATGCGAGTGACAACTTAAGAACGTGATGAATCTTGTATCAACTACAGAACTGGATTATGATCGTTGGTTATTGTCGTCTCAGGGAGCTAAGGATGAGTTTACGTTGGATCTTGTGGAACAGTGTTCGTTCCAAAAGCAACGGGTGATGCACCTCGCAGTTACTTCTCGGTAAGTGATGGCTTGTTTTACTCCCTCTCTCTGCTAATGACCTCTGTTGGCAGCAGCTATAGGTTGTATGTTTGTTATAACTTATACACCCTCCGCCTCATTAAACATGATACGTTTTCCTCTTCGGGACGTCCCACTTAAAATGACACGTTTCCTTAAAAGGAAATAATGTTAAAAAATATTAATAAATTATCTCTTGCTTTTTTTATTTCCCTCTCCTACTATTTCATTTATTTATCTTACTTTATCATTTCTCTCTTCTACTTTATCCTTTACTCTCTCACAAACTCATTTATTTTTTCTCACTTACTTTATTATTTATCCCTCTCGTACTTTATCAACAACTTTCTTAATTCCCGCGCCGAAAAAAAACGTGTTACGTTAAATGGGACAGATGAAGTACTACTTCCGTCCCGTTATTGTTGGGCACTTTCTTTTCGTTACTGGAATTAAGAAAATAGATAATAAAGTTTGAGAGACGGCATATGATAAAGTAGGAGAGAGAAGATTAGTTAGAGTAGATGATAAATAAGAGAGAGAAGATGTATGAGAGTAATTATTTGCCAAATTCAGAAAGTAGCCATTATTAGTGGGACGGAGGTAGTATTAGTTACATCAGTTCCAATTACCTCTTACAAAATCTTGACATGGTTGATGTAAGGTTATTCAGATGGTTAATGTAATCTCAACTTGTATCATTGCAAGCTCAATTTGTTCGTAATTCATAGGGACGAAAGACTCGTTACACGAGCAGTGGAGCTTAACGAGGAGCTTGATAGAGTACTCCGGAGGCATGATTCTCTTCTAGCCGGCAGGATCATGTCCGCTACAACACATATCAGCCATGAAGAAGACGAGGAGGAAGAGGCCGAAAAGCTTTTTAGGCGGTATGCGTACCAATGATCTTTTTCATCGTTATGTTTTCTCATATTTTCGCCGGGAAAAGACAAAATATTACACTATGTTCGGGTGAAAATGCATAAAACTACTATATCTTTTTAAAAAATGTTGCACGATCATATTTAACTCTATGAAAAATTAGATGCCCTCAAGTCTATCAGTTTGTCGATGAAATTACGTTTTTGCTCTTTATTCACATAACTAATAATTTTTGGACATGCCGCTTTCGATATTGAACAGGATAAGAAAAGGAAAAGCTTGTATACGGCCCGAAGACGAAGACTACGAGGAAAACCGGCCGATAGCCTTGATGGGGCTCCATCTTCACGATGAAATGCTACACCGCCCACTCATACGGCCCCTACCCGTGGAACGCCAGCAAGTAGCCACACAGCGGCCTAACATGGAGCAGCCTAAGCAAGAAACCGTTACCCCATTGCCTCTAGCAGTGAATCTAGGCAACCCGGCCGTAACAATCCCTCCACCACCTGCCAAACATGTCGAGCGTGTGAAGTTCTTCCAGGAGAACGAGGCGGACGGGTCAGCTCTCAATGGCCACATGAGAAGCCTGTCGTTACACAGCAGAAACGCCAGTAGCTCGCGGAGTGGGAGCACGGATTTTAGCGACTGAGCTAAAATGAGGTTGATGTTCAATCCTCTTTGTTCAAATGGTGGTGTTGAGCTAAAGTATGGGATGTTGTAAGAACAAGAATGTTGTGTATGGGAACAGTGCTTGTTATATTAAGGTTAAATAGCTTGAATTTTCTTTAAAAAAATTATATTTTTTACTGATCTCTAGTGTATAACCTTTTGATTTGGTTCTCCGTACATAGTTTGTATACTTTTCTTGTACTCCCTCCGTCCCATTCCATTAGTCCATTTATTAATAAAGTTGTTAGTTGTGTGTAACATTTTCTTGCACGGAGATTAAGAAAGTTGTTAGTTGTGTATAAAGTAGTATTCCCTACGTCTCATTATTAATGTCTCACTTGCCTTTTTTGATTGTTCCATACCAAATAAAAAAATAAATGAGTGGACCACAATTAATCTAAACAAGTGGATCTTACCCCTTTATATTTTTACATAACAACTTTACATATTCACCTCCATTATTTTAATTATCGTGTCCAGTCTCAATGGGACATAAATAATGGGACGGAGGAAGTATAAAGTAGTAGAGTTCACTAGAATATATAAGAGTGTTATTTTAAGTTAAAAAAAGAAAGTGAACTAATGAAGTAAGACAATCCGAAAAGGAAAACTGGACTAATGGAATGGGACGGAGGGAGTATCTTTTAGCAATAGTGGTGGTGTTGACACCATTTTCTTTTGTGCTTTTAACATATGAACATGGGAAGATTTTGGAGAAGATGTGAAGCCACAACACCTTTCAAAAAGTTTACTTTTCTTAGAAAAAATTAAAATTGTATTGGTAGAATATCTGTTAATTCGTCTCTCGAAATTATATACTCGTATGTGGTGCTATAAACACCATATAAGTTATTTTGTGCTTTTAAAGTATTATAGAGGGGGACGGTTTAAGAGGCATGCACACCTTTCAAAACATGTACTTATCTCTCTTGAAATTGTAAAATTTATATTTTAAAATACTCAATTCGTCTCAAATATATATGATTACCTCTGTCCCAAATTTATATGTCTATTAACAGTTATTTGTATCTAATTAAAACTTTCATTAACTTTAATACGTCTAATTAATGTGATAATATAGAAAAATACTACTTTATCAAATTTTTTTAATAACAAATACAATTATGTCATTTAACTTTTTACTGGTAATTTACTTTAATTTACTCATATTTCAATACCAACATTTATCTAACTTTCATATCATTAAATGTTTCCTTAATTTGTATAGAAAAGCAAATAGGTATATATATTCGTGCTTAACTTGGCTAATTAATCATTGTATTTTAAGTAATAAGTCATGTTGGGAATGAAGATGTAAGCAGATGGCAAACAGTGCGAGCTTGTCCGTGCTTCTGTCTTGTAATGGTTAAATTTGTTTCTGCAATATTTCAAATAAAGTTGCGTGAAATCTGGCCCAATGGAAATCTCAAGCCCAACACCAAGACCTCAAACCAGGGCATCTTAAAACGAAGGAACGAGGGCTCTTTTTTTCACCCCCAAATCCCTCGTTCTCGATCCCTTCTCGCTTGCGCTCGTAAGTTTCTCTTCCTCGCGATTTCTTCCGATTGATTTCAATTGAAAAGTGAAATCGATGCTAAAAACTTTTGTATGCTTCTGTTCCGATTTCGACTTGGAAATATCGATCACGAATCTCTCAAGCTTAAATAGTTGATATGTTCCAGATTCGTGCCCAGTTTAGAATCTATCGCTCTTATTTTCGCCATCAAATCCCTAATTTTCTTCCCATTTTCGCTTGAATTCCGGTTCTGTTTTTCGATTCCTTCAAAATTGGAACGTGAAATTGATGGTAGAAACCTTTGTAAGCTTCTTTTCGGCTTGTAATCTTGTTCCACTGTTTCTTCTGCAGGCACGAAATAATGAAGGAAATCGAATACGACGAAGACGCTTTGTGTGAGGAAGACAGAGTTGAGTATAAGAAACGCGGTGCGATGTATAAATATGGGTACGTGGTACACTACCTGAAAGAGCTTCCAAATGAAGACAAATTCAGCGAAAAAAACAAGAGGTTTCTCAAACAAGTCCGCGAAAGCAATGTAAGCAAACCCAAACCCAAACCAAAACTATTTTATTGATCAACAAAACAATAATTTCGACTAATTGAATTGAATCTGCATGTATATCAGGGGTACGACGTCGATTGTCGTCCTGATTCATATCTGTCCTCACCTTTCTATCCGTGTAAGCCGTATTTGTTTAATGATAGGCTTGATTTCATAGCAAATGAGGCGTTGACGTTGATCAATGAGGAGGAGACGGTATTATTTCATTAATCTTGACTATTTACTTCATTGATTAATACATTGTATTGGTATTGCAAGTAATACGTTATGTTTGGGAATGAAGATGAAAGCAAATGGGAAACAATATGAGTTTGTCCGGATCAAGAGATTTGTTCAAACTCGCGGCACTGCTAAACTATTCACACTTCGTGTAAAGGATGTTGGTGATTCCTCCCTTCAAACACTTCGAGTCTGTGTGATGGTGCCTATGCAATCCGATTTCGAGTGTCGGGTTGAAGAATGGATGCTTCTTCCTTCAGGTTATGGTTATTCCTTCCTATCTATCTTCGTAATAATAAAATAAATGAAATGTTTGCTCAAATTATTCTGATACGACTGAACCCTTAGATGGAAAGGAGCAGGAGGAGGAGGAGGAGGCTGAACGCCGAAAGGAGGAGTTTGAGCGCCTAAGGATGGAGCATGCGGTTGAGAGTGCAATGAGGAAGGCCGAGCGCTTAAAGAAGCGGTTCCGTAGCCTATATGGAGGTAATAAGTGAGTGTATCGGCTAAGTAGAATGACTGTGTAGGGCTCAAGTAAGGCTAGAAGTAAAATACTATCTGCAGAGCAGAAAACTATATATGTTTACTCTATGTATATGAAGTTTTATTCTCCCCATGTTTCATATGTTGTTTGGAAGGTTTGGTATTGAATTTTGCTAATACGACTGACCCCTTAGATGGAAACGAGCAAAAGGAGGAGGATGAGGAGGCTGAGCGCCAAAAGCAGAAGCATAGGCAGAAGCCTGATAGGGCATGTAAAAGTAAGAAGCGATCCAAATTAAAATACTACTGTAGAGGAGAAAACTGTATATGTTATGTCCTATGCTATGCATCTTTCGTTTGTTGGGAGACTATGTTTACTTCAAGTTATGGTTATTCCTTCCTATCTATCTTTGTAATAAAATAAATGAAATGTTTGTTCCAATTTCTGATACGACGACTCCTTAGATGATGAGCAAAAGGAGGAGGAGGAGGAGGAGGCGGTTCAATGCCAAAAGGAAGAGGCTGAGCGGTAAAAGCAACGTCCGATTAAGGCAAGTAAGAAGCCGGTTAAGTATAATAACTGTGTAGGGTTCAATTCAAGGTTGTTAGGGTTTGGAATTAGGTGCGGTATTGATGTTTCAAAGTAAATGGTGGAATTCTTGTTCTTTGGGTTTTTAACCTTGTTATAATTCAAAATGCGGTATTTATGCCCTCTAATGTGCTCAAGAAGACTTATATCTGTCTTAAGTGTCTATCATATGTTGTTTGGAAGATGTGGGTTTTGATATTCCAAAGTAGGATGGAATTCTTGTTTCTTTTGGGTTATAGTTCAAAAGGAGGAAACAATTTTATTGCATTAATTTCGGCTAATTATTTAATTAATTTGTGTTGTAAGTTGTTTGGTTTTTTGAATGAAGATGAAAGTAAATGACAAATGCTATCCTTGTTAACTCCTTCATTATTCACTCACACTTGGTGTAAAGGATTCGTCCATCAAAAAGCTTCGAGCATGTGCGATGGTGGCTAAAGAATGGATGCTTCTTCCTTCAAGTTATGGTTATTCCTTCCTATCTATCTTTGTAATAAAATAAGTGAAATGTTTGTTCCTGATTATTAAGAAAGTAAATAAAAATAATATTTATATCAAAAAATGATTGTTCCTTCAAGAATAGGTTTATACTTATTGATACCTTCTTATCGAATGTCTTTTAATAAAAATAAAATTCAATTTTAAGAATGAAATAAATTTTTTTAAAAAATTATATCAAAAAATCAAAAAATTTGTCAGTCCCCAATGGTTCCACAGATAGGAGCCGTATGAGTGGGCGGTCTAGCATTTAATATAGAAAGTGGCATGTCCAAAATTATAGTTACGTAAATAAAGAGCATAAACGTAATTTTATTGATAAATTTGATCATACAATTTATGCATTTTCATGAACATTGTGCATTATTTTGTCTTCTCCAGATATTTTTTATGAAGATATAGTAGTTTTATGCATTTTCATGAATATTGTGCATGTCTTCTCCTGGCCAAAATATGAGAAAACCTAATGATGAAACATATGATTAGATGATTATTTTATATCAATAGAAGTTTATTAACATTAAAATCAGTTTCTAATAAAATCAAAATCGTAATTAACAAAAAAGAAATTTAACAAAGTATTTTTCAGACTTTTTTATTAAAATGTTGCACAAATATATATTGATGTGTTATTTTAAGGTTGTATGTTTTTTCTTGTCGTAAGTACGTCTTCTTTTTATTTTCTTTTTAATTTTTTTTAATGTAGTATATTAAAGTTGAAATGATGCATCAAACACCATATATTTTACAAGATCAAAAAAAAAAAAAAAAAAACCACCAATGTTTCAAATAAAGTTGCGTGAAATCTGGCCCAATGGAAATCTCAAGCCCAACATCAAAACCCCAAGTCACCCTAAAACGAAGGAACGAGGGTTCCTTTTGTACGTAACTTCCATACAGATTTTCATCAATTCCGGATCTGTGGCTCTTTTTTCTCATCCCCAAATCCCTCGTTCTCGTTCCATTCTCGCTTGCGCTCGTAAGTTTCTCTTCCTCGCGATTTCTTCCGATTGATTTCAATTGAAATGTGAAATCGATGCTAAAAACTTTTGTACGCTTCTGTTCCGATTTCGACTTGTAAATGTTGAGCACGAATCTGTCAAGCTAATTTGTTTTTATGTTTTTTCACATCCCTAGTTTTCTTTCCGTTTTCGCTTGCTTGTGTATCATGAATTCCGGTTCTTTTTTCGATTCCTTCGAAATTGGAACGTGAAATTGATGGTAGAAACCTTTGTACGCTTCTTTCCGCTTCTAATTTTGTTCCTCCGTTGCTTCTGCAGGCTCAAAATAATGAAGGAAATTGAATACGACGAAGACGCTTTGTGTGAGAAAGACAGAGTTGAGTATAAGAAACGCGGTGCGATGTATAAATATGGGTACGTGGCACACTTCCTGAAAAAGTTTCCAAAGGAAGACAAATTCAGCAAAAAAACCAAGAGGTTTCTCAAGCAAGTCCGCGAAAGCAATGTAAGCAAACCCAAACCCAAACCAAAACTATTTTATTGATCAACAAAACAATAATTTCGACTAATTGAATTGAATCTGTATGTATATCAGGGGTACGAGGTCGACTGTCGTCCTCATTCATATCGGTGTATGCCGACCTCACCTTTCTATCCATGTGAGCCGTATTTGTTTAATGATAGGATTGATTTCATAGCAAATGAGGCGTTGAAGTTGATCAACGAGGAGGAGACGGTATTATTGCATTAATCTTGGCTATTTACTTCATTGATTCATACATTGTATTGGTATTGCAAGTAATAAGTTATGTTTGTGAATGAAGATGAAAGCGAATGGGAAACAGTATGAGTTTGTCCGGATCAAGAGATTTGTTCAAACTGCCGGCACTCCTAAACTATACACACTTCGTGTAAAGGATGTTGGTGATTCCTCCCTTCAAACACTTCGAGTCTGTGTGATTGTGCCTAAGAAATCCGATTTCGAGTGTGGGGTTGAAGAATGGATGCTTCTTCCTTCAGGTTATGGTTATTCCTTCCTATCTATTTTCGTAATAAAATAAATGAAATGTTTGCTCAAATTATTCTGATACGACTGAACCCTTAGATGGAAAGGAGCAAGAGGAGGAGGAGGAGGCTGAACGCCGAAAGGAGGAGTTTGAGCGCCTAAGGGTGGAGCATGAGGTTAAGTGTGCAATGAGGAAGGCCGAGCGCTTAAAGAATCGGCTCAGTAGGCTATATGGAGGTAATAAGTGAGTATATCGGCTAAGTAGAATGACTGTGTAGGGCTCAAGTAAGGCTGGAAGTAAAGTACTATCTGTAGAGAAGAAAACTATATATGTTTACTCTATGTATATGAAGTTTTATTCTCCTCATGTTTCATATGTTGTTTAGAAGGTTTGGTATCGAAGTTTGCTGATACGACTGACCCCTTGGATGTAAATGAGCAAAAGGAGGAGGATGAGGAGGCTGAGGGCAAAAAGCAGAAGCGTATGCAGAAGCCTGATAGGGCATGGTAAGAAGCGAGCCAAATGTACGTGCTCGAAGTAAAATACTATCTGTAGAGGAGAAAACTGTATAAGCCTATATGTTCACCTATGCTATGCATCTTTCGTCTGTTGGGAAACTATGTTTACTCTATGTTCAACTATGCTATTTGTCTTGACTCTTGAGAAGCAAGCGGAACATATTTCTACGTATATGAAGTTTTATTCTCCCCGCGTTTCATATGTTGTTTGGAAGGTGTGGGTATTACGATTTTGATTTTATTAGAAAAAGAATTTTAATTTTAATAAACTTCTATTGATATAAAGTAACCATCTAATCATATGTTTCATCATTAGGTTTTCTCATATTTTGAATCATTAGGTTTTCTCATATTTCTGATAAAAAATGATACACAATATTCATGAAAATGCATAAAACTACTATATCTTCATAAAAAATACTGGGAAAAGACAAAATAATACACAATGTTCATGAAAATGCATAAATTGTATGATCAAATTTATCAATAAAATTACGTTTATGCTTTTTATTTACGTAACTATAATTTTGGACATGCCACTTTCTATATTAAATGCTAGACCACCCACTCATACGGCTCCTATCTGTGGAACCATTGGGGACTGGCAAAATTTTTTATTTTTTGATATAATTTTTTTAAAAAAATTATTTCATTCTTAAAATTGAATTTTATTTTTATTAAAAGACATTCGATAAGAAGGTATCAATAAGTATAAACCTATTCTTGAAGGAACAAACATTTTTTGATATAAATATTATTTTTATTTACTTTCTTAATAATCAGGAACAAACATTTCACTTATTTTATTACAAAGATAGATAGGAAGGAATAACCATAACTTGAAGGAAGAAGCATCCATTCTTTAGCCACCATCGCACATGCTCGAAGCTTTTTGATAGACGAATCCTTTACACCAAGTGTGAGTGAATAATGAAGGAGTTAACAAGGATAGCATTTGTCATTTACTTTCATCTTCATTCAAAAACCAAACAACTTAGAACACAATTTAATTAAATAATTAGCCGAAATTAATGCAATAAAATTGTTTCCTCCTTTTGAACTATAACCCAAAAGAAACAAGAATTCCATCCTACTTTGGAATATCAAAACCCACATCTTCCAAACAACATATGATAGACACTTAAATATAAGTCTTCTTGAGCACATTAAAGAGTATATCACACACTTTGAATTATAACAAGGTTAAAAACCCAAAGAACAAGAATTCCACCATTTACTTTGAAACATCAATACCATACCTAATTCCAAACCCTAACAACCTTGAATTGAACCTTACACAGTTATTATACTTAACCGGCTTCTTACTTGCCTTAATCGGACGTTGCTTTTACCGCTCAGTCTCTTCCTTTTGGTATTGAACCGCCTCCTCCTCCTCCTCCTTTTGCTCATCATCTAAGGAGTCGTCGTATCAGAAATTGGAACAAACATTTCATTTATTTTATTACAAAGATAGATAGGAAGGAATAACCATAACTTGAAGTAAACATAGTTTCCCGACAAACGAAAGATGCATAGCATAGGTGAACATATAGACATATACAGTTTTCTCCTCTACATATAGTATTTTAATTTGGATTGCTTCTTACTTTTACATGCCCTATCAGGCTTCTGCCTATGCTTCTGCTTTTGGCGCTCAGCCTCCTCATCCTCCTCCTTTTGCTCGTTTCCATCTAAGGGGTCAGTCGTATCAGCAAAATTCGATACCAAACCTTCCAAACAACATATGAAACATGGGGAGAATAAAACTTCATATACATAGAGTAAGCATATATAGTTTTCTGCTCTGCAGATAGTATTTTACTTCCAGCCTTACTTGAGCCCTACACAGTCATTCTACTTAGCCGATATACTCACTTATTACCTCCATATAGGCTACGGAACCGCTTCTTGAAGCGCTCGGTCGTCTTCTTTTGGCTCTCAGCCTCATGCTCCACCCTTAGGCGCTCAAACTCCACCTTTATTTTGTGCATACACTTCCACACTATATCTTACAATGAACTACTATTCAGTAACTGAAGTCAATAGATGGAACTCAGTAGATAGATACTCTACCTACGCGATCGAGAAAGCTTATTTAGCTTACTGACTCGTTAAGTAGCAACATTCAGTAGATACTGACTTTCGCGTTTGAGTTGAAATTTGCACTCAGGTGTACACAATCCCCCCCCCCACACCTAAAGGCTCGTCTATGGACCAACAGTAACTTAGTACGTAACACTAAATTATATTGCTCCCTCCATCCCACCGAACTTGTCTTGTATTCCTTTTTGGGTTGTCCCACCGAACTTGTCCTATTTCTAAAAAATTAAATAGGCTCCACAACTTTACCAACTCAGATCAACTCAAAAATATTAATTAATTGCATGGATCTCACTCATTTATCTCACAAACCAATTCTATATAATTAATTATTGTATGGGTCCCATATATTCACCAACCAAAATCAACTTTCCTAAATTACTGCGTCGAAAAGAAACAAGACAAGTTTGATGGGACGGAGGGAGTATTAGAGTACTCTCTTCATTCTGCTATTTTTGTTTTAGTGGATTATGGTGCGGAGTTTAAGAAACTGGGTGGGTGTGTGTTAAAGTGGGTGGAAATATATTAAAATGGTGGAATCCACTATTTAAATTTATTGTGATCTGTAAGTTTTTTTCCTTTTTTGGATGAAACAAGAATAGCGGGACAACCAAAAAATGAAAGTAAGATAACATTAGTTGGACTGAGGGAGTATTATTTTAAGTATGAGCCACTTTTAACGAAACGACCATAAAAGAATACGAGCCCCTTATAATGGGACGGGAAGTATCAACTACTCCCTCCTCAATAATAATATCTTGTATTCCTTATTGAGTCATCTCAATAATTTTGTCATGTTTCCCGGATAGAAAATAAGATAACAATGCAAATGACAAAAAATATGTGGACCCACATTGTCTACATACAAAGAGTTGGACTCCTGTACATCTGGTTGTAGGTGCAACCGAACGTTTATTTAAAGCGCGATTTGTGCAATAAGTTAATAATGCCGTGGTAGTGCAGTTGGCTAAGCTGCTGGGCTCAAATCCCATGTACCCGGGTTCGAGTCCTAGCAGCGCAATTTTGAATTTTTTTTATTTTAATTGATATATTAATTTAAAAAATGATACATTTGTTCATAATAATTAATATTTTTATTTCAATTATTTTTTCAGATTAAGTTTGTCCATTTTTTTTTTGGGTAATATTTTTTTCCCATTTTAATTGATACATTAATTTAAAAAAAGTGATAATTTTTTTTAATAAGTAATATTTTTATTCCAACCAATTCATATTTTTTCAAATCAAGTTTGTCCATTTTTTTATTTTAATTAATATATTTATTTAACAAAAATGATAAATTTGTTTATAATAAGTAATTTTTTATTCCAATCAATTGAAAAGTATCATTCTTCCTTAAGAAAAGTATCATTTTTATTGAGCAATAATATCACGTGTTGTTAACAAAAGTATCATTCTTCCTTAAGAAAAGTATCATTCTGCCTTAAGAAAAGTATCATTCTTCCTTAAGAAAAGTATCATTCTTATTGAGCAATAGTATCATATGTTGTTAACAAAAGTATCATTCTTCCTTAAGAAAAGTATCATTCTTCCTAAAGAAAAGTATCATTCTTCATTAAGAAAAGTATCATTCTTATTGAGCAATAGTATTACATGTTGTTAACAAAAGTATCATTCTTCCTTAAGAAAAGTATCATTCTTATTGAGCAATAGTATCACATGTTGTTAACAAAAGTATCATTCTTCCTAAAGAAAAGTATCATTCTTCCTTAAGAAAAGTATCATTCTTATTGAGCAATAGTATCACATGTTGTTAACAAAAGTACCATTCTTCCTTAAGAAAAGTATCATTCTTATTGAGTAATAGTATCACATGTTGTAAAGAAAAGTATCATTCCTATTGAGGAATAATATTTTTCTGTGTTTTTGTTGGTCCGGAGACAAATATCAGGTGTAGAGGGGGGGGGGGTGTGAATACACCTGAGTACCGTTTCTTTTTCTCGGTGAAGGTCAGCTGAAGCTGTTGGTTGCAACTGATGAACAGTGCCAAATAAACCTTCGATCACGGGACAGAATGAGTCAGCTACTGAGCTCTCCTACTGACTTTGTCAGTACTTCGAAACTCAGTCGGAGACTTAAGTGTGCGGATAAGTGTGGGGCCCGGAGTTTGTCTCTTTTTGAAAACGTGATTTCGCAGATTAAATTCTTTTAGCTGTGCGACTTTAGAAATACGTTTTATGCAAACTTATGATTTTCAAAGGTTTGTATGCAATAAAACAGTAAAGAACACAAGCAGTTTAACGTGGTTCGGATACGCAAGATCCTACGTCCACGGTCCTGAACAGAACAGGATAACTTGTTGATTAGTCTGAGCAAGTCTCAGCAAGGAAACTGTGCACAGGACAGATCCTTCTAAGTTATAGTCCTTAGCGACTTTACAATTCAAACCTAAGTTCGAAAGGGAGCGAAAACAGTTCTCCAACAAATGAAGGAGTTCTTACAATAAGAACAGTTCACTAAAAATGAACTCCTTCGAATCTAAGCTATAAATCTGACAATGAGCTTAGGTAGAGAAGAAAGGGATCTAAAGACTCTAGAGAGAAGAACCACAAAAATATTCTAGTAAATGCGGCATTCTTATTTGGATGTTACGATTGAGTTGCTAGAGTGTTTGAGAGCTTGAGCAATTTCCCTTTTTAATTTCGTGCTTCGCGTGAGTGGAGCTTCGAAATCTTCTCTATTTATACCTGTGAGCTATGGCATATGTCCGTTGGAGACGACGATGCCACGTGTCACAAGCTTCCAAAGAAAACGGCCATTAATTCGAACTTGTTGCAAAGCGGGCGGTTAATTATCGTACATGAGAGCAGCTTTACTTGTTTGGAGCGGTGTAAGGCGTTGTCGGCTTCTCATTGGTCGAGGTTTGTGGTTGGTGAGAATGTCGAGTTGACCGTTCAAACAACCTCGTAAGATCTTCTACCGAACTTTCGAAAAGACTTAAGTAGGGGTCGCTTTTACGTCGGATACGATGAGCGCAAAGTCTCTGTCTTCTTCGACCGAGTCGGCTGACAAGGAATGTAACCTCGAGTAAGTCACGGGGCGACCGCGAAGGTACTTGGGCTTGCATGAGTTCTTCGCGATGACTTATCGGCCCTCTTGGGTTGCCTTCTCCGAGGTCTACTCGGTGATGATCGAAGAACGCAAGCGATTACACTGATGACGTGGGGTTCTGAAAAGTATCTTCGGCAGAAGATCAGTTCAACAATTACCCCGTACAGGACTTAGACAAAAATATAAAAACGATTACAACATGTCTGACCTATACATCAGCTAATCCTAACGACACACTAAACTACTGATATCAGCTCGGTTTTGGGATCTTCAATTCCATAGTACTACTATGATTTTCCCCAATTTTCTTTTAACCACGAACAGTGAGTATCATCTCATCGACTCATATCCAACAATTTCCCCCCTAATTGATGATGCCAAAACCTCTACTTCTAAACTCTAAACATCTTATAAGAAATGCTAACCTACTGACAGCAATTTTCCCCCTTAATCTATCTGAGGAAAACAAACTGATATGATGACTTCAAAACATCGGCGGTGAGAGATAGGCAAAATCGGAGAACGGATTGTGAGTGTGTGTCGGATCACTTAGTGATCGGTTGTGATAACACAAAGCAAAATCGTTGTAAGACAATGAGTAATTGTCTATCAAGCAATAGGAACGATATCATACATGATCAAGAAATTACAGGTTCCTATCACTATTACAAAAGAGTAGAGAAGAGAAAACACTACTGACGCCTGAAGCCTTGAGTGCGTTTCTTGAAATCAGCAGATCTGTCGACAGGAGGTTGCAGACCATAGTATAGGTAGATTCTCTTCCTCAGTGTCTGGACATCCTCGTCGTCTTCAGCTAAGTCGACACTCAGGTCGAAGCGATAAGCTGCAGCTCTGACCTCATCCTCTATTTCCTTTGTACACAGAACTCCACGCGCAGTTCTAGGAGGTGGGATGCGCCTGAAAGCCGGAGCTTTGAAAGGAATGTTCTCTCTCTTCATAATTTCCAGAAGTTGTTCCCTCAGCTCAGAGTTATAATTGAACAAAAACTCGTCAAAGGCTTGTTCGATAGTTTGCTCACTTGGATAGAATTTCCATACGTAGTAGCCTTTGATAAATTCCTCTTTGAGCTCTTCCCATTGATCATTAACCAGAGCAGGAACCCATTTATCAACATGAAGCATAGGGTCCTTTTTGACATAACGCGCTCTTTTCCTTGATCCTCGTGGGATTTGTCTTCTGGGATCAGCTGCTGGCTTTTGAGATAGGCTCATCATCTTAGCCATATCAGCCATTCTCTTCTTCTCTCGAAGAGCCGCTGCCCTACAATCTCCTTTCCTCAGGTTAAGGCCTCGCGGCGTGGCTTCCCACGTGGCTCTATCTTCGGCTTCTGCTTCGAGTGTAAGATGAGTCGATAGTGACTACGAGCAGTAGCTTGACCTGTAGTAGGAAGAGTTTTTGCGAACTCCTCCTGAGCCTTTTTCTTTTCTTCGTCCACAGACTCTTGCTTCTTCTTTCCTCTGCCCTTAACAACTTTGCCCTTAGGCTTCTTAGCAAGTTGAGCTTCTTCCAGCTGACGCTCATAGTCCAGCTTGTCTTGTAGTTGTTGGGCTACGCGGAGGTTGAAGGCCTCTTGTTCCGCTTTAGATTTGAATTTTCGGACCGGGGAGGAAGGAGGAGTAGTAGCAGTAGCAGTCTCCTTCCCCGGCCTCTGCGGAGGAGCATGTTCTTCTTCAGACTCTTGCTCAATGAAGTGAGCAACATCTTCTATGTGGGTAGCAGAAGATGAGATGGGGGTAGGTTCTAGAGGAAATTCAAATAGCAGAACCCCTGAAGTATCTTGAGCATGAGCAGTTGAGGGTTGTTCTGCCTGAATACCTTCCCCCTGAGTCTGAGCATTAGAGGGTCCTTCCTCCTGACCACCCTCTACTATCTGGACATCAGCCATATCCGTGTCAGGTTCATCCTTCATAACACCTTCCCCCTTTTTGGCATCATCTGCCTTAGAGAGTTGGGTACGGATGGCTTGTATGTCTCTTTCCACTTTGTGGACTGAATCCTTAATCTGAGTTGCTGTGGATTCAAAGTCCTTGATGAGATCGCAATATAATTCCCAGTCTTGTTCTTGATCAGCTCTTGATGTTTTAAGCTGTGCAGCTGACTCCTGACGGAGTTTCAGCAGAGCCTGATCCTGCGATTCTGTTAATTCTTTCTGAATAAGCTTCCGAGCCTCTGCCTGTTGGGTAATAGCTTTCTGAAGGCTAGAGGTGGTAATCTTATTCCGCTCATCGATTTCGAGCTTAACAGTTGCAAGTGCTTGAGTCAGCTGCTCTGAAAATATCTTCTGCTGATTCTGGAGCAACTGCTGACTCTGAGCTTCTAGATTGACTTTCTGAGCTGCTAAGGCTGCCTCAATAATCTCCTGAAATTTGGGTTGAGGAGTAGGTACTGGAGTCTTTGAGATGCCAGCATCTATTCTGTCTAAGCTCTGTGTCTGAGCCTTTGTATACTTTGTCCACTTCAGATGGACGTCCTTAGCCAAAAGTCTGTTTTTCTCTCCTTGGCGTCGAATGGCTTTATTTACATACTTTGAAGACACAGAACCGATAGGTTGTATCTGGTACGAGCTAGTTCCGAGCCTCTGCTCAGAAAACGTGAGGAGCTGCTCCCTACTGTACTTCGGAGCACCTTGAGCATCACCTGATGTATCAGGAAGTGGTGATTTGCTCTTCTCTCGGGGAGTTGAACCCTCAGCAGAGCCTCCCAACTCTGTATCCTTGGGTGTCTGATCCTTCCTCTGATTGTTATCATCATCATCTTTCTTATCAGCAGGAGGAGATGGGGACGGAGGAGTGTTACCAGGGACTGACTCTCGCAAGCTTAGAAGGTAAAGCATTGCGGCTCTGAGATCTTCAAGAGTAGCTAAGTCGTTGGTTCTCCGTACCCTATTACTTCTTGTAGCTTCGCTCCTCATCGAGCGGTGGATGATCGAGTGGGTTTTGATTATGTCTTCTAGAATATCCCAACTCAGAAATCTAAGAAGCATTTGAACCCTAGCCCTGATGGCTATGTCGACTAAGTCTGAGTGCCCAGTGATCTCAGGAATATGATCGTGTACGTCAACTGTGGCACGGAGACGAGTGGTGTGAATAGCTGTCCACTCGGGCCGCAGTCTCCTCGGTCGGTTCCCTGACGTCCGACTGTGTCTCCTCAGAGCTAATTACCTAGACTTTATCTTTGAGGGTCGCACCCTCAATGCCAGTATCAGAATCTAAAATCTGCTCTTCTTGAGTAGGAGGAGGAGTGGGTTCAATAACGGAGAGTGGCGGTGAGACCTCGGTGAGTGCAGTCTTAGTCGGCCGCCTCTTCTTAGGCACTTCGGTATGCGGGGGCAGAGCGGATGCTGCTCTCTTCGGCTCAGGCGGCCCCTTACCGATAGACTTCTCAGTCGTTGCTTTAGTCTTGAACTTAATCAGTTTTACATCGAAGAACTTAGAATCAGCAAACGACGAGTGCCTCTGAACAGAGCTTTCTATGAGGACTGACATCTTAGTCCCATAGAGTAATTTCCCTACACTGGCTAACTTCCTTTCCCCAGTGGGTAGGGTTGTGAACTTTTGGGCTTGGGCCTTCATCTCCAAGACATAATAGTCGGCCCAGTTCACTTCAACTCCATCATCTATCGCCATCATCAGCTGAATCATTGGCTTGGATAATTGATCATATGATCCAGTTGAGCTCGTCAGGATATGAGAGACTATGTAGGCTAGTCCTCTGTATTGGGGGAGTAGAAGGTTCTTCTGCAGAGCTGACTTGAATGATATGTCAGTACGTCCGCAGAACTTATGAACATATGCGTTTATCTCCTTCTTCTTGTATCCGATGGGAGAAATACCAGAGTCTGGAAGATCAAACGTCAGCATCAGCGCGTCCCTGACGTTGAAGACTCTCTGAGTAGTATCCCAACAGTTCTGATCTACTTCCTTCATATAGACGAAGGAAGATTCCTCGCCTCCAGACGCGAGTGACCTCCAGTTGTAATAAACTTCTACCACTTGCCTAGGTAGATAAGATCTCGGGTGCTTCGACACCAGCTCCTGAAGACCAGAACGCTCCAGAGCATCAAACACCGGCGCCAAGAAAGAGATATCAACTTGTCGGAAGGCCAGAGTTGGTTCAAACTGAATCCTGGATGCCATTATCTCCTCTATATTCTCAGGAACTTGAGATGTTGCCATTGAAATATGCAAAATAACTTGTTAGCACTTGAAAATAGAGTAAGTTAGTAAGTATTCAGTAGATTCAATACATTACCGAGTATTAAAGAGCTTGAGAGATGCACAAGTGAGACAGTTAAGATGATTTTTGAGAAAGAACTGAACGCTTGAAAATAGCTCTTAAGTTGAAAATGGCGAAAAGTGAGGAGGAAGATAGAAGATGAAAGATTTATATATCTTGACTGATTATAAGTTTAGATCCAACGATCCTATTTTAATCTTTCAAATCTATAGACGGTTGAGATTAAATGTTATAAAAGGAATGATTACAAAAGCCGCCTCAAACATAGACTTGCGTAATAAAGGTAAGTGAGAAGACATGCATTAAATGCGCGACAGACAGCATTAATTACTTAGTTTATGCGAATGAAAAGGTTTCCTACTGACCTTTCCTTAAACTTATTAATGGCGGGAAATAAATGCACATTAACTACTAACTGCGTGCGACTGATATAATAAATGCAGACATGCTTCTGAAAAGAAATTAAGTATATGATACTACGCAAACCTCTTCAGCTGAACTTTCGATCAGCTGGTTACCGTTATATCGCAGGAGGATGATTGAAGTACTGATAAACACGTTCCCCCTTGCTGTGTATAGTGTGATTCTTCCCACTGAATCACTGTACGGAATCTACTGACTTGTCGTACTAGTTCGATATACTGATACCAAATATTTCCAATTGTCTCCTCGGGCTACTATCAGTAGTTGTCTTCTACTTATGCATTTCAGTAGGATCCAGTAGACCTAGCTCAACTGATAATTCTCTGAATCTGTTCTCAGCTAGTGGTTTGATCAGTATGTCTGCCCTTTGTTTGTCAATATGGATCTTCTCCATTCTGATATCCTTCTTCTCGACATGGTCTCTGATGAAGTGGTGTCGGATATCCACGTGCTTGCATCTCGTATGTAGAAGTGGGTTCTGAGTTATGGCAATAGCACTTGTGGAGTCACAGTAGATGGGCACTTCATTCTGAATGATACCATAATCTCTCAGTTGTTGTCGAAGCCAAAGGATCTGGGCACAGCAACTTCCGGCGACCATGTACTCGGCCGGTGAGTGGACGTTGCTGCGAGTGTTGTTTCTTTAAAAACCAAGATATCGACTTGCTTTGCCTAAGGAACCGACACGTTCGGAAGTTGACTTACGATCTATCCTGCATCCTGCATAATCAGCATCAGAATAACCTGTCAGTATTAGATTATCATCAGCATGATACCATAACCCAGCATCAGGTGTTCCTCTCAGATAGCGCAGAATCTTTTTAGCTGAGTCGAGATGACTTCGCTTGGGATCCGCTTGAAATCTTGCGCATACACCTACAACATAAGTTATGTCAGGTCGGCTAGTTGTTAAATATAATAAAGAACCAATAATAGCTCTATAATCAGTAGAGTTAACAGAAGCTCCCTCTTTGTCTAGATCGATTTTAAAATTCGGATTCATGGGGATTTTGACTGGCTTGCAGGAGTCGCAGTCGAATCTCTTGAGAAGGTCTCGAGTGTATTTGGCTTGATTGATGAAGATTCCTTCAGGTGATTGCTTCACTTGAAATCCAAGGAAATAATTCATCTCTCCCATCATGGACATCTCGAATTTCTCTTTCATCATCTTCTCGAAGCTGGCGACATATGATCTCGTTTACGCGGCCGAAAATGATGTCGTCCACGTAGATTTGCACCGGTAGGATGTCATCTCCTCGACTTTATGTTGAATAGGGTGCGATCTGTCCCCTTCGAAAACCTTTACGAAGTAGAAAGTCGATAGGGTATCATACCAAGCCACGGGTGCTTGTTTTAACCCATCTGAGCTTTCCTAAGTACGTACACTTGATGTTCTATTTGAAAGCCGGGCGGTTGTTCCACGTAGACTTCTTCCTTGATGCGACGTTCGGAAAAGCTGACTTTACATCCATCGATAGACTTTGAAGCCTTGATGTGTTGCATAAGCTAGGAATAGACGAATGGCTTCCAATCTAGCGGCCCGGAGCGAACGTTTCATCAAAGTCAATTCCTTACGCTTTGTTGTATCCCTTTGCAACTAGTCGTGCTTTATTTCGACAATGACGTTGTTTTCATCTCGCTTGTTTTTGAAGACCCACTTAGTACCAATGACATGCGATGTCTAGGTCCGTCTACAAGCTCCCAAACTTCATTTCAAACGAAGCTGGTTCGGCTCTTCTTGCATGGCGATGATCCGGTCAGCATTATTAAGTGCGTCCTCTATCGGCTGAGGTTCTTCTGTAGACAAGAAACAAGAATATAGTGAGCTTTCGCCTTGATTTAATCTAGATCTTGTTCTTATCGTTGCTGATGGATCTCCAATGATGAGATCTGAAGAATGAGCATCTAGCCATGATCGTGCAGTCCGGCTTCTTCTTACGATACGACTTCGCAGAATCGGTAGGAGTGTTAGGCATTTCGGTAGTGCGTTGCGAGATTGCAATATTTCGGTAAGAAGGTTAGGATCCACTGAGTTTCTAGGTTCAGGGGCATTTAGCTCAGGAACATTAATCGTTCCCCCTGAGTTTATATTGCTAAGCCGCCCTCTATCTTTGAGCCTTTTTGAGTGGTAGTTGCCCTCCTACCCATTGTTCCAGTTTTAGGTATAAGATAAGAGTCGGAGTCAGACCGTATTAGTCAGTAGAGGTCTCAGTTACCACTGGGGCTTCCTCATCGACCAATGTTACCTGTTGTTGATTACGTTCGGGAGAATCAACTAGGTCGCCTACGTCGATTGTTGGTTAAGTCCGAGTTTGTTCATTGTCGACTCATCATCCCAACAATCTTTGGATCTTTTCGGCTTTATCAATAAGTCCGAGATCACGTAGCTTCTGCTGCCGACATCATCGATGTTGATTGTGTATCTTCCCTGTTCTCGGTAACAAATTCATCAAAAACAACATGAGGGCTTTCCTCCACACAAAGAGTCCGATAGTTAAAGACTACGAAGGCTTTCTTGACTCGAGAGTATCCTAAGAAAACTCCTTGATCGGATTTGCTATCAAAGACCTTCGCTGATCTTTCCCATTATTGTGGATAAAGCAAGGACGGCCCAAAAATATGAAAATGAGAAATAGAAGGAATTCTCCCTTTTCATAATTCATATGGTGTCTTCATGTGTTGCTGAGTGAGCAGTGAGCGATTCTGAGTGTAGCAGGCGGTGTTAGTAGCATCAGCCCAGAACTTCGAGGGTAGTCCAGAATCTGCGAGGAGCGTTCTTGCTGCTTCTTTGAGTGTTCTGTTCTTTCGTTCAGCAAGTCCGTTCTGCTGAGGGGTGCGTGCAGCTGATGTTTCGTGTTTAATTCCCTCTTTATCGCAGTATGTCTTAACTACTGAGTTTAGAAACTCTGTTCCTCTATCCGAGCGAATTCTTTGAATCTTGATGTCCTTTTCCACACTGAGCTTCTTCAGCAGATTGGGCAACTCAGTTTGAACATCAGATTTATTGGCGATGAAGATGACCCAAGTATAT
This sequence comes from Lavandula angustifolia, assembly GCA_028984105.1. Classification (NCBI taxonomy): domain Eukaryota; kingdom Viridiplantae; phylum Streptophyta; class Magnoliopsida; order Lamiales; family Lamiaceae; genus Lavandula; species Lavandula angustifolia. The sequence goes on along the minus strand of CM054805.1, from coordinate 36,703,057 downwards.
CTCGAGTAGTCGTCAATAATGACGAGGGCTACTTCTTGCCTCTTATAGTCACTGGAGAGACTGGCCCGAATAGATCCATGTGCAGCAGCTGAAGGATTCCATCAGTGGAAGGTGACGGAATAGGTGACGAAAAGACTTAAGTAGCTGGGTCGCTTTCTGTCGGATACAGTAGACTGCAAAGTCTCTGTCTTCTTCGACTGAGTCGGCTGACAAGGAATGTAACTTCTGAGTAAGTCGGTGCGGCGCTCGAAGGTACTAGGCTTGCATGAGTTCTTCTGGCGATGACTTATCAACGCTATTTGGGTTGCCTTCTGCGAGGTCTACTCGGTGATGGCGAAGAACGCAAGCGATTACACTGATGACGTGGGGTTCTGAAAAGTATCTTCGGTAGAAGATCAGTTCAACAATTACCCCGTACAGGACTTAGACAAAAACATAAAAACGATTACAACATGTCTGACCTATACATCAGCTAATCCTAACGACACACTAAACTACTGATATCAGCTCGGTTTTGGGATCTGTAATTCCATAGTACTACTATGATTTCCCCCAATTTTCTTTTAACCACGAACAACTGAGTATCATCTACTGACTCATATCCGACAGTTTTTACTGTACCCTAGAGGGGAAGTCTAAACCATATTTTTTTCTCCGGTTAAAAATGCTTGCGTTCCTTCGGAATACTCGCATTTTTAAAGGGTTTGGAAAAAGCTAGCGTTCCTTCGGAACACTAGCATTTCCAAACCCTTTTAGTCGTGGAACTGCTACGGTATTTTTTCTTATTTTTACTGTACCCTAGAGGGGAAGTCTAAACCCTACTTTTTCTCTGGTTAAAAATGCTCGCGTTCCTTCGGAACACTCGCATTTTTAAAGGGTTTGGAAAAAGCTAGCGTTCCGTCCAAACCCTTTTAGTCGTGGAACTGCTACGGTATTTTTCCTTATTTTTACTATTCCTAGAGGGGGAGTCTAAACCCTACTTTGATTCATGACAAGTGATACATTAGTTAATAAGAAGTGATACTTTTATTTAAAAAAAATGATATATTCAGAATAATTGATACATTTTTCATATAAAGTGATACTTTTATCATCTCCACATATTTCTCTATCATGTAATTGAAAAAATAAATAAAAATATTGTATTTTTATTAACAAGAATAAATTCTAAATACATATTAATATTTTTTGAGTCATATATTATTTTTTTGAAAATAAAAAAATAAATTTATTATATTTTTTGTATCATAATATAATTTAAAAATAAAAATTCAATTTTTAATTTAAAAAAAAGGTTTGTTGTTGATGTAATTGAAAAAAATTATATATATTATATTTTTATCTCATACATATTCCTCATTATGTTATATCTCTTCTATGACTATTATAAATACAATTATAATTTTTTAAAAATTCTATGACTATTATATATACAGGAATAAATTTTAATATATATATTAATATTCTTTGTATCATATATTATTTTTTAAAAATAAGAAATTAAATTTATTATTTTTCGTGTCATATTGTAGTTGTTTATACAATTATAATTTTTTTATTAATTATTTTTTTAAAAGAAAATTTTAATATACATATTAATATTCTTTGTGACATATATTAATTTTTTAAAATAAGAAATTAAATTTATTAATGTCTAAATTTAAAAAAATTTGAAATGTTGTTACTAAGTTTCAAACCCAGGTCTCTTGAATGAGTGCCCAGTATCAAACCAACTGGGCTATATTAGAATGTATGTAAAAATTCATATTAATATTCTATTTATCTAGGTGCAGCCGGTTGCACCAAAGTTTTTGCGACCTACAAAAGTTAAATTTCTTAATTTTCGTTTTGAAAAGAAAGAAACAGGACAATATTATTTGGAAGGTCCGAAGGGTTATTTACTTCCTACTAATAAAGATATGAGAAATAAAGTAACTAATTTTTTTAGGTCAATATTAAAAAATAAAGATAATAATAATTAATAAGTGAAGAAAAACACGTGAAAACCGCACTAAAATTAGAGCCATGCATGCATGCATGCAGATTCAAAGACAAAAAGGGAGGCTTCCGCCTTCACACCACAGGAGAGAACAAACATTTACATCAAGAAGAAGAAGGCGAACACGCGCAGAGAGAAAATTTTCCACCCTTCTAACAAATCACAAACAAAATTCCCCTCTTCGCCAATTTCGCCTTCTTCCTCCACATCCATCCTTTTCCCCTCGTCGATCCGTAACCTAAAGATGGCCGATAAAGACAGCTTCAAGAAGCCGCTGCCGAAATTCGGATCGTGGGACGTCAACAATCCGGCCGCCGCGGGGCAGTACTCGATGATCTTCGACCGAGCCCGCAACGAGAAGCGGGCCGGGACGGACTCGATGAGCCTCGGCAGCTACAAGGGCTCGTCGTTTAACAAGGTCGAGTCGTTGGGGAAGCAGCCCGCTGCCGGTAAGAAGTGGCTCTGCTGCTCCAGCCTTAGCTACGCGGAGGGATGGCCGCGCCTGCTAATCGGATTAATGTGTTAGTTAATTTGCTTTCTTTATGTTTTGTTTTGATGTATGAGGTGAATGAGTATTCATTCAGAGAAATAATGGAATGTTTTGATGTGGTGTTCCTTAAAATACTATAATTTAAGGCTCATCGTTTCTTGATTTCTGGTTTCTTTATTTTGTTTTACTGCAATCTAATTTATGCACAGATCTAGAATTTATCACTCGAGGGATATATAATCTTGATTTCATAATTTTGAATGGTGTGAGAGTTAATTTTTAGGGACAACAAAGTAGTTATTTCCAAAAAAAAAAAAATTGATAAATTTAGCCCCAACACACCCTTATCCGTCTATAATCGGATTTCCTCATTTCCAATAATATTTCATATCAAACATTTTATCAGTATACACCGAGTGTGTAAATCAAACACACTTTCCTGATCAGAGCTGATCAGGAATTAAAAATTATGGGACAAATCTCCAAAATCAATGGAATTGGGGGCAAACCATAAATTTTCAAAAGCTATACAAGACAATTGGGGGAAGGCAGTCCACACACCCCTTGAATCCGCCTCTGATTCCAAAATACGACATGAGACATGAACGGGTAAAAATTCTCAACATTTAAGATGATAGCATTGGATAAGATTGGTGACTTTTCTTAGACAACAAAGGATTCAAATTCTCAGACCAATTCAAGCCAGAAAGAAACACAGATTGAATCAAGTAATACCAGGAAGTTATATAACTAGTCTTGACATGAAGGAGATGCTAAATAACAAACAACTAGATCAACATTCACTATGTTACTAGCACATAAATTAAATAGACAGATTGCAGGTAAAGAAGCTCCACGGTTCCAAGAAAAAATGTCGACCCTGTTAAAGAAGATCGAATCAGAAGCAGACCCACCCGTATAACAAGCACATATAAGGATAAGAGTAAGAAAGCAAAACCGTATCTAGTTGAGCTTTGATAGAGTCTCCAAATCCTTAACAACTTCTCCAATAGCATGAATAATCATCTTCTTCACCTGCAGATTATGACTCAGATTTCCAATTATTTCTAATATTTTTAATAATATAAAGTTTCCTAGTGCTGGTATTCATATTTATGAGCTCGAGATGATTTTACAATAGACCACCAGCCACAAGAAAACAATCTTTCAAACTTGAATTGATATAAGGCTTAGGTTCAAACAAGTAACTAGAGAAACATGAAAACAAGGGCATACCTCTAGCTTGTCTTCTTTAGCCCTATGATTTTGTGGTAGAACACGGAATTCCTCAGTCAACCGGATGCACTCTTGGACATTTTCCGGTGAAACAAAGTCGAGTGCAACCTTTATGCATGACTGGAATAAAAAGAAAGTCGCAATAAGTTTTAGCATTAATAGGTTAAGATTGAAGTCGGTGGATGCTAGTACTAAAGATTAGCAGTTGGATTTGCAGATAGGTTTCACTTTATTCCCCAGCTCTACATATCAAGATAAAGTACTGACAATTAAGTTATTCCAACAACAAAAACATGCATGATAATACAAATAAAAGACGGCAACTAGAAAACAGCTTCCAACAAAGCACAAAACTGAAAAGCTTTCACAAGATAACTCACTATAGTTAAACAAATTGCGCTACCTTTAAGTTTCTGACTTGATGGGGACATCCAGCGGGTATAAAAACAGCATCACCTAATTTCTGAACAAATGTCCACGGTTCAATTCCTATGAAAACACAAAAAGTAAATAAGATGAGCCTCAAACACATTATTTCTCCAGCCAATAGCAAATGAGCTATATTACGAAGAAACACAAACCATATTCCTCCTTGAGTTTCCTTTTGTGCTCCATAGTCAAGTAAATTGTTTGATCATGACTAGGGTGGACTAACTGTAGGAGACAAGTTAGTAACCAGGTAATACAAGGTGCGTGAAAGAAAACTAGGAGTAACATAAGTACAACAAATAGAGCAGAAAAAAAGTCTCTTGGGGTGATTACCTGTAACAAACATTCACCAAGAATGTGCCTAAACTCCCTGAAGTGCTTCCTCACGTATTCTTCCAGTTTTGGAATGTCTTCCCTCCTAAAAATATCCCATAGAGCAGCACCTTCAGGGTCCTGAAAACTTTCCGACATACTTTCATGCATGTAAGTGCTCTTACTTTCCTCTTTACCATGCTCTTCCTTCCGGCAATCAGAAGCTTCTAACAAATTTTGCCGATCATCACTTGATGCATCTGACTCCTTATTCCTCAGAGTTCCAACTGGGAAACTAAATTTTTCACTACATTTATCGGTGATGTTTGCTTCAAAATAAATATTCTCCATAGCAGTCGCCCTATGTTCTAATACCAGAGATTCTGAAACTGATTCAGTATCTAGTGTATTTCCATTTCCAAGATCAGAAGCCTTCAGTTCCTTGGTTTCATTCCTCAAATTAGATTCATCCATATCAGGTGAACAAGCTAGTTCGTTCATCCTGGATACTCCATTTTCTCTGTTTTGCAGCTCCCCTTCCCTTCCATTTAATATCTGAGTACTGCCAGATATTTCCCTTTCATCCTGTCTGGCATGTTGCTTTTTCAGTTGCTCTATAGTTAAAAGCTTCTCAGGTTCAAGCGCCACTGCCTCTGCATGCATCAACACGTTCACCTAAGGACAGAATCAAAAGAAATAAAAGTTAAATGCAGTAACAGATAACAGCTAAAAAAAAGAAATCATATGGTCCAACCATATTCACAAATTCAAGGAAGAGGACATACTGCATCAGACATATCACAATGTAATTTTGTCACAGAATCTCCCCGTCCCAACTCCTGAGCAACTCCATAAGCAATATATGTTTTTGGCCCCATATCCGGTTTTAGAGACCTCTCCGGCAGTTTAGTAGCAAGGTTTAAGTACCCACTCCGAGGATGTGTATATTCTTTGAAAGGCAAGCAATTAATAAACTCAGCGCCATGACGAGGTAACCGCTCCTCAAACAAGTTAGATGGAGGCCAGTCTTTCAACTTGAGTATCCGCGGCCAACCATAAGTATCGACTTGACTCTTTGAGTACCCATGGAAGAACTGGTGAATGTTTATGTCATCCTGTTTGGCATTTAAAATAATGACCTTTGCATCATCACAATCACAGAATCACTTGTACAGCATGCAAATCTAAAAATCTTTAGTAAGCATGAAGCGACAGGAGGAGCATTTCAGGTGTCAATTCTGAAGAATAACAATACTAAATAAAATGGATCACGAGAAAATCTATCTGTCTTCGTAAATGAGCCATGAGTAGATCAAATGCCTTGCTAAATCTACAAAACTGACGGGTCCAGAATCAGTATTACCACACAGATATAAGAAAAGTTTATGTTGATAAGAAATACAAAAAATGTAAAGCTTGGAGAGTTAAATGTGGAAAAAAATTAATGTCAGAGAAATGACTCGTAAAATAGAAGGTACAATATCAGATCATACTGAAATGTTCCCACTGACGGGCTTATAAGGCAAAGTACGAATGTAAGTATATTTAGCAACTTCTAGCAGTTGAGTAATAGAATGTATGCAGGGCAAGAGATTCTAGAGTTCTCCCTATTGAAGATATAAGAAGATAAATTGATTGACAAGTGAACTGACCTCGCACCAACCTAAGCAATCTATTGCAGCTACATGAAACAGAGAATCACGCTTGCTTCCAGTTTTCTGTCGAAAGGCACGCCACATAACCATGGGCTCCCAGCTTAAACCAAGTGTAGTTTCAAGCACATTACTGACAATCACAGGTTCACCTTTGAACCAATGGCATTGAAAATGCTTTAAATCATCATTCTGAAGGTCTTTAGCTTTTGGACAATACAAAAAGTTGTCATTTGAGAATTGCCGAGAAGCTGTTTTGCGCAGTGTGTCACTTCCAATCACATTACCATCCAAGAATTTCGAACACGAGCACTCATGAGATTTTGTAAGCAAGTTCGCTTTATCTTGTGTCCTGCCTAATTCTTCTGCTCTCAGCAACAAGTTAGATACCCAATCATTTGGGAATATGCATTTCAATTCAAGAATTCCATCGCCGCAACCTCCTAGATTTGGTGGTGGGCATGGAATGATACCACCTTCTGTCGTTCTCCACTCAGGTTTTTCGTCAGCATGATCTGTTGTGATAGCTCCAACCACCTGGTCAGAAGGTTCAGCCTTGATTACACTATCCACATTGCTATCATCACCATGCAAATAACCAAAATTGCGGTTAGAATATTGTACAACCACACCCTTATCACTTCCTTGAAGATGTCCTGCTCGAAGCTCTCGACAACAAGTGAGACAAAGATCATAGGAGCACTTTAGGCAGCTTCGATGAAAATCAAAAATAGATGTTCTGCAGTTGTCACTGCATAGATTCGTAAGCAAAATGATAATTTTGTAAACTTAGCAGACCGCCACTAAGGAGACAACGGTTGTAATAAGACTTACCAGTATATGCGTTCATTCTCCTCAATGTTCGATTGCTTTGGCCTTATTTCCAAAATTGGTAATTCTGCTCAAACAAACTGTAGATAAGAAATTTGAACAATTGGATAGCATAATATCTGTTCCAAGGTTTTAAAAAGCGTAAACTGGTTTCGAGGCGTTTTTTCATGGTTTCATGAGGCGTAAGCCTCGAAACGGAACGAGACGTAAAATTGAGGCGTACTCTCAAATTCAAAATATATGGGATTCAATATTCTCCACAACTAGGATTTTAACTTTTTAGTGAAATACATGAGAATTGGTGGCCAAAATGTCTTTTCTGGAAGAGGAATACAATGAATCTTACTTGCTCATATCTAACCTCTTCGTTTTATTAAGTTAAATAATTAATTATACCCAGCTATCTAATAAAACTTCAGGCAACTAATCACATAAAGAAATGTCTAATTTAATATAACCTTCGTTTCTGGAAGCAGCACTAATAACGGCTGTCTAGATGCAGCAATAATTTCATGGAGGAGCAGCGGCGGCGGTTTTGGCGACGGCTGCAAGGAGGAGCGGCGCGATGCAATTCATAATTCACGTTATTTTCTACTCAATTTTGATTCTAATCTAAATATTTTGGGTTGGGCTGACTGAAAATCTAATTAATGTAATTAGGTTTAAGCCCAATTATATTAATTTCATAGGAATTAGAATTCTGGCCCGATAAAAAAAGGGACCGCCTCAATGAAAAAATGTCTCAAAACCTTGATCTGTTCTACTTCTTTATTTGCATACACATCCCCTGTGCATATTCTTGTTGTTCCAAATAATATATTGGTTTAATCAGTCTGAAAGAACTTACTCATTGTTTTGTTATTTTTCTCCAGCTCCCACCTATCTCTCAGTTAGATGCATACAAACACTTGGTTCAATAGAAAAACAAAGCCCAAACATATAAACCAAAAACCCAAGTGTTGAGAAAAATGGAACCACCCTAAAACTGAACAGACCATTTTGGTTTAGTTTTTCAGTTTCAGTTCTCTCACCCCTATTCCCAGTACTGTCACATGCTTTCCTTTTACATTTCCAATCTTCAACTATATGTCCATTTCTCCCAAAAATAGTGCCTCTTATCTCTCCCCATATTTAGATAGCCAGTACTATACTCCAGAGTTCTAAATATCTCTTTCTCCACTTCAAAATGAGTACGAAAATTTTAAACTACGATATATGCATGGTATTCAAAATGAGTATGAACATTTTAAACTATGATATATGCAAGGTATTGAGGGGTGGGGGGACCTAAGCACAGGCGTCTAACTTTCTATACACTGCCTTTCATAATAAAAGCCTATTGTGACGGTCAATCACATTATGGAACCATTGACTATTGACCCTTGCTTCGACTTCATGAAAGATTCTAGGATTTATTTAAGCTCATAAAGAGGCCTATAATAATAATCTCACAGTAACCCTACAACAACAAAATTCTCACTGAACTTATCCCGGTACCAGAAAAAAAGTACCTTGAATCTTAGCCTCCATTTCCTTCTCAGCCCATTGCTCTGCATGGAATTGTTTTAAAAAGGGAAGAAGCGCTTTCAGCATGTACTCAGAGTACCGTATCTTTTCTTCATTACCAAATTTCAGTGTCATATCCTTCAAGTGCTAGATGGAAATAATAAGTACATACAGAGAGATAGAGAGAGCAATCAATATCATATTTCAGTACCAACTTTTAAAGAAACCAAAAGGAAAATAAAAGCAAGTTGAAAATTCATGAAAACCAACCCCAGCTAGCCCATCCATCCGCAAGCAATCCTTGCAATTGCAGTTATTACGACAAACAGGACAAGCTTCAGCAAAATCCTCTTCCTGCATCTGAGGATACCTGAGAACAGCTCAATTCCGAGCAACGCAGAGAGTCCATAATACAAAAACAATCATAAAGAAGAGAGTATGAAAAATTCATCTCCACATAAGTTAAAAACATGCCCATTAACACGTCACAAATAAGGATCCATTACACTATATAACTTGCTGAATTTATTTAATATAAGAAGCTCATTAATCGTGCAAGGTGTTGCATACCATAAAACTGGTTGAAATTAAACTCTTTCATTTTGATAGCATTAGTGTTAGTAACTAAATCGAGACCTCAAGATTTCCAAACTTTTCAACTGCTTAATATGTTTATATATGATGGTTTCATATGCATGTTTCAGAACTCACGTCAAGCAACTTTTAGTCCCCTACTAAGTTATCATATAATCATTAATCTAACAAGCAACACCATAAGATACACAGCTCAAATCCAGTACAATTTTACCTACCATCTACTTATGCAAATGAGGCAATATCGCTTAGAGCCACACTTGCTGCACGATACAACTTTCCCTTTGTCATTCCTCTTGCACTGGTGACAATTGTTACGCTCAGCCTTCCCCTACAAAATCATCAAGCCAACACAGAGAAATAAAAACGAGTTTAATTAATCACATTAGCTAAGAAAACAAAAGAAAACAGATAGAAAGAAGCGTCAACAATTTGGTAAGAATCATTTACGTTTTCCTCAAGCTTTTTGCTGTCCGTGGACTCAACCCCCTTATCCTGCTCATTCCTAACAGTGATAGGTAAATGTCTCCCCTCCCCACCACTTTCCAAATTCTTCGTCTTTCTCCCCAGTTTTCTTGTAATTCTTTGGCCATCGATGCCCTTCTCCTCCTCCTCCTCAGCCTCACCCCCTAATCTTGTGTCCTCACTTTCTACATTCTTCCTCTTTCTCCCCCGCCTTCTTTTCACAGTTTGGCCCCCAATATTCTGCCCCTCACCGCTTAGACCGGTTTCCTCACTTCCCACATTCTTCTTCTTTCTCCCCCGCCTTCTTTGTACAGTTTGGCCCTCAATATTCTGCCCCTCACCGCTTAAACCGGTTTCCTCACTTCCCACATTCTTCTTCTTTCTCCCCCGCCTTCTTTTTGCAGTTTGGCCCTCGCTATTCTTCTCCTCCCCCTCAACCTGAGTCCCTAATCCTCTGGCCTCACTTTCTACATTCTTCCTCTTTCTCCCCGGACTTCTTTTTGCAGTTTGGCTCTTCTCCTCCCTCTCACCCTCAGCCCCTAATCCTGTATCCTCAACCGGCATAATTATTTCGCTTACGCCCTTGCCATTCGCATCCCCCACCTCAGCCTCACTCACACTCTTCCTCTTTCTCCGCCCCCTCCGGCCATCTTCCCACTCGTAGACTTCCTCCTTCAGTTTAATAATCTTCTCAGTAGCCAGCAAAGAACACTTCCGCATCGAAGCTCTCTTGCTCACGGCGCCACCGCTCTCTGCTTTACACATCTCCTTCTCTTCTTCTTTCACTTTCCTTTCACTAATCTCCACTTCTCCGACATCCCCCTCTCTCTCCTCATCAACGCCAAAATTGAAAACCTTCTCCATACTTACTTCTCCTCCCACCGTCACGGCGCCACCGCTCTCTGCTTTACTAATCTCCTTCTCTTCTTCTTTCACTTCCCTTTCTCTTTCTTCCTTCCCGCTGAGACTACTCTCTCTGACTACTCCACAAAACTCCACTTCTCTGACATCCCCCTCTCTCTTCTCTTCCACTCCAACATCCGAAACCTTCTCCATACTTACTTCCCCTCCCACCGTCACGGCGCCACCGCTCTCTGCTTTACTAATCTCCTTCTCTTCTTGTTTCACTTCCCTTTCTCTCTCTTCCTTCCCGCTGAGACTGCTCTCTCTGACTACTTCACTAATCTCCACTTCTTCTCTGACATCCCCCTCTCTCTCCTCTTCCACGCCAAAATCCGAAAGCTTCTCCCCTCCCACCGTTTCCGGTAAATTCAAATCCATTCGACTTGCCCAACGAATCGTGATACAGATTCTCACTTCCGCTAGTCCACGACTACATATCCGGACCCTGATCGACGGTTGTAGAGTTCAGTTTTCAAAATCTTCCGTTAAACCTCATAAACACTCGAACAGTTTCCAATATCGCGGCGTTTAACCTCACTTTTACTCGCCCGCCGGTCAAAAATTACTAAATTTGAATCGGTTCCAGTCACGCGCTCATACAAACAAAAAGGTAATCACATACAATTTCGGTTTTAGCCACCCAATTTTAGTCCGTTTTATAAAATCGTAAATTATTTCGATTTTAATCACAGTAGTGTATATATAGGCTCTGTATGCCTATCTATATTTTCTCATGGGTAAGAAAATAAATCCGTTTAATTTTCATTTATTATGTTGACCACCTCGAAGTTGATAAACCTGATTTTTTTGGCTTAGGTGCTAAAAAATTTGAATTTGAATTTCCCTTTTCAATCTCCAAGCTAGTAAGCATGCTCTAATACGACTAAAATCTTACTTAAAATAGGCTAAAAATAAATTGTTTGGCAATCCAGTGGATTAAAATCTGACATTGATCAACATACTGAGGCAAAGTCGAACAGGGTTGTGTTCTTCTTTCTCTTGATTGTTTCCATCGGACCATTTGTAGGATTTAGATTCATGAATCTCTCGTTCGTCGATAAATTAAGATTTTAGAAATATTTATATTTGGCCCTACGGTTTATAGTGTGTTGGGTTATGAGTCAATAGATGATACTCAGCTGAGTAGTGGTTAAAAGAATATTGGGGGAAATCATAGTAGTACTATGGAATTGAAGATCCCAAAACCCAGCTGTTATCAGTCGTTCAGTATGTCGTTAGGATTAGATGATGTATATGTTAGACTTGTTTATTTTGATTATCTTTTGTCTAAGTCATGTAAGGGGTAAGTTGTTGGATTGATCTTCTGACGAAGTTACTCTCCAGAACCCCACGTCATCCTTGTAAGAAGCTTGCGTTCTTCAGCCAGAAGTTGGTCTTCACCTCAGTAGAAGACAGTCCAACAGCTGATAAGTCATCAGCAGAAGAACCTATGCAAAGCTCAGTACCTTCGCAGTCACCAGCTGACCTACTCAGTAGATGTACTCCCTGTCAGACGACTCAGTCGAAGAAGACAGAGACTTATCCAGTCTACTGTGTCCGACAAAAACGACCCAGTCGCACAAGTCTTTTCGAAGTTCAGCAGAAGATCATACGAGGTTGGTTGAATAGTCATCTTTGACTCTGACACATTCTCACCAACCACAAACCTCGACCAATGAGAAGCCGACAACGCCCTATCTGCTCTATACAGTAAAGCTGCTCTCATGTACAGTAATTAACTGCCCTGCTGCACCAAGTTCGAAATTATGGCCGTTTTCTTTGGAAGTTTGTGACACGTGGCATCGTCGTCTCCAACGGACATATGTCATAGCTCACAACTATAAATAGAGAAGAAATTCGAAGCTCCACGCACGGAATATACAAGGGAAAAACGCTCAAGCTTTGAACACTCTAGCAAACTCGAAAGATCATCCAGCGAAGAACTTGCCTTCTTAGAATATTCTTAGTTCTTCACCCCTAGAGTTAATTAGATCTCTTTCTTCTCTAGCTAAGCTTATTGCCAGATTTATAGCTTAGATTCGAAGGAGTTCACTTTATGTGAATTGTTCTTATTGTAAGAACTCCTTCTTAGTTGGAGATTATTCCCTCCCTTTTGAACTTAGGTTTGAATTGTAAAAGTCGCTAAGGACTATAACATAGAAGGATATGTCCTGTGTACAGTTTCCTTGTTGAGACTTGCTCATATTAATCAACAAGTTCTCCTACCTTGCTCAGGACCGTAGACGTAGGATCTTGCATATCCGAACCACGTTAAATCGCTTGTGTTCTTTACTGTTTTATTGCATATCATACAAACTCTTCAAAATCATATGTTTGCATAAAACGTGTTTTAAAAGCGCACAGCCAAAAGACTTTAATTTGCGAAAAGCATTTTCAACTGAGACGATTTTCGGGCCCCACGCTTATCCGCACACAAAACGTCTCCGGCGAGTTTCGAGCGGCCCGGCTCAAGTCGGTAGGAGAGCTCGATGGCCGACACACTCGACCGGGATCGAAGGTTACTATTTGGCACTTGTTCATCGGTTGCACTAAAGCAGCTCAGTCGTCCTTCGGTTCGAGAAAAAGCGCCATCGAGTGTATTCACCCACCCCCCTCTACACGACTATCGTCTCGGGCCAACAATTGGTATCGGAGCAACGGTGTTTAGCCGATCACCTATTCTGTACTACTAGTCTTCTCGAACAGATCCTTGAAAACGTTTTCACTGCACGAGCATCTCTTCGTTCATCCTTATACTCGTTCACATAATGTCTGATATGTCAGGTATTCGGATGGTGCCGATGTTCTCGATAGAGAACTTCACGGTAGGCGCGTAAGAATGGAGGCACACCTCACATCGCTGCACGACAGCATGACGGACGTTCTGGAGACAGGACCCATCATTCCCATGATCGACAGCGTAGAATTTGCCGCTGTGGGAGGTGTAGGAGCACAAATCGGTGCTAAGGTTCCCAAAGACAAATCAGCCTTCACGCCTGAAGAGAAAAAGCTGCACAACCTTGACCGAGTTGCGCGAAATGCTATACTGACTCTCATCTCGGGAGGGTGCAGGACTGCAAAACGGCAAAAGAACTATGGGATACTTTGGTTGTACTGAGCCAAGGAACCCCTCAGATCAAAGAGAATAAGCTCGAGCTAGAGCTTCAGAAGTTCGATGCCTTTGCAATGGAGCCCAGTGAGACCATTGACGAGCTCAGTATCAGATTTACAAACCAAGTCAATGTCATCAAAGGGCTGGGGAGGTCGTTCACCAACAAAGAGATGAACACCAAGATCTTGAGAGCTTTACCTCGACAGAAGTGGCTTCCTTTTACTACTTATTTACGTCGCTCTGATCTTAATGCTCTAACTCCTGATGTTATATTTTCAGAACTAAAAACGGAGGAATTTGAGCATAGCCTACCCCAACGATGTTCCAGCGCTCCAGCTGACACTCAGATTGACCATGCTTTCAAAGCAACAGTCAACAAAACTGGAGCCAAACATATTTCCTCAAGCAAGGTAGTGGCCACAACAGTAGCAAAGTCCTTTGAGACTTCAGGCCCTGACCAACTAGCATTGATGGCTCTCAAATATCAGAGAGAGAAGGAGAGAGTCAGAAAGCTGAGGAAATACAACAGAGATTCTCCCTCAGGTAAGAAAGATTATCAGAAAAGGGAAGAATCTAAACCTTCTACTGAATGCAGGAACACGGAGCCTGCTGCTAGTCCATCAAAAGACTCAGCCGGAAAAAGCAGCAGAACATCCACCTGCTACAACTGTAAGAAGGAGGGACACTATCAGTACGACTGTCCCGAACTCTCAGCTGTTCAACAAGCAGAACGGCAGGGCAGGAGAGATAAATTTGCCAAAAGGAGGCAGGCCTACATAGCCGGAGAGATATCCGACAACTCAATTGAGGAGGATACATTCATGTATTCCTCTGAGGACGAAGCTGCATTTGTAGCAGTTGAGGTCGTAGAGACAGTTCCTGAAGGAACAGCTGAATACTGTCTGATGGTCGGAGAAGATGCTGAGGTGCATAAGGACCCATGGATAGTGGATAGCGGCTGCTTAAGACATATGACGTACCAGAAGATCCTGCTGACCAACTATATACAAGAAGACGGTCCCAGAATTGAGTTCGGTGACAACTCAAAAGGCTACACAAGGGGATATGGAACGCTGAACATTGGGACTACTTCAGTTCCAAGAGTAACATATGTTGAAGGACTTCAACATAATCTCCTTTCTGGAAAACAGTGTTGTCAGGATCGCGGAGGAAGAATATATATGTTGCTAACTGGAATACCGCAGAACCTGAGGCTTGCTTGCTCGCACAGACAAAATCTTGTGACAAGACAGGATGACTATGGCATAAGAGACTCAGCCACCTGAACTTCAAGACTATGAATAAGCTCGCCAAGAACTCTAAATTCAGAGGACTGCCCAACGAATCGTTTATCAAAGACAGAAATTGTGAAGCATGCTTGAAGGGAAAGCAGACAAAGAGTAGCAATCCACCTATTCCTTCACCTTCCACTGATGAAATCCTTCAGCTGCTGCACATGGATCTATTCGGGCCAGTTTCTCCAGTGACTATACGAGGCAAGAAGTATGCCCTTGTCGTTATTGACGACTATTCGAGATACACATGGGTTATCTTCATCGCCAACAAATCTGATGTCATGACTGAGTTGCCTAAATTGCTGAAAAAGCTCAGTGTGGAAAAGGACATCAAGATACAGAGAATTTGCTCAGACAGAGGAAAAGAATTTCTCAACTCAGTAGTTAAAGAGTACTGCGAAAAGGAAGGAATTAAGCACGAGACATCAGCTGCCCGCACCCCTCAGCAGAACGGACTTGCTAAACGCAAAAACAGAACACTCAAAGAAGCAGCAAGAACGCTCTTAGCAGACTCCGGACTACCCTCAAAGTTCTGGGCAGACGCTACTGACACCACCTGCTACACTCAGAATCGCTCACTACTTACACAGCAACACATGAAGACACCATACGAACTATGGAAAGGGAGAATTCCTTCTATCTCTCATTTTCATATTTTTGGCTGTCCTTGCTTTATCCACAATAACGGGAAAGATCGGTTGAAGGTCTTTGATAGCAAATCTGATCAAGGGGTATTCTTAGGTTACTCCCGAGTCAGTAAAGCCTTCAGAGTCTTTAACTATCGGACCCTTTGCGTGGAGGAAAGCCCTCATGTTGTTTTTGATGAGATTGTTACTGAGAACAGGAAAAATACAGAGACAAATCTCGAAGATGTCGGCGGCAAGCTACGGGATCTCGCACTTGCGATAAAGTGAAAAGATCCAGCATTGTTGGGATGATAAGTCAGACGATGAAGAAACTCAGACTCAACCAACAGGCGATGTAGCTGACCTGGTTGATTCTACCGAACAGAATCAACAACAGGTAACAACGGTCGATGAGGAAGCCCCTGAGGTAACTGAGACCTCTACTGAGAATATAAACTCAGGGGGAACGATTAATGTTCCTGAGCTAAATGCCCCTGAACCTGGAAACTCAGTAGACCCTAACCTTCTTGCGTCGCCCTACGGTCACAAAACAGTACTACTGAGATGCCTAACACACCTACTGATTGTGCAGAAGTAGTATCAGAAGAAGAAGCCAGACTCAGACGATCATGGCTTGACGCTCATTCTTCAGATCTCATAATAGGAGATCCATCAGCAACGATAAGAACAAGATCGAGATTAAATCAAGGAGAAAGCTCACTTTATTCTTGTTTCTTGTCTACAGAAGAACCTCAGTCGATAGAGGACGCACTTAATGATGCTGACTGGATCATCGCCATGCAAGAAGAGTTGAACCAGTTCGTCAGAAACGAAGTTTGGGAACTTGTTGACTAACCTAGACATCAGCACGTGATTGGCACGAAGTGGGTCTTCAAAAACAAGCGTGATGAAAACAATGTCATTGTCAGAAATAAAGCTCGACTAGTTGCCAAAGGATACAGTCAAGTAGAAGGAATCAACTTTGATGAAACCTTCGCTCCAGTCGCAAGATTGGAAGTCATTCGTCTTTTCCTAGCCTACGCAACGCATCAAGGATTTAAAGTATATCAGATGGATGTAAAGTCAGCATTTCTGAATGGCGTACTGAAGGAAGAAGTCTATGTGGAACAACCGCCCGGCTTTCAGCAGGGACATCAGGTTTACAGACTTCGGAAAGCTCTGTATGGGTTAAAACAAGCACCCAGGGCTTGGTACGACACCCTATCAGACTTTCTACTTCATAAAGGTTTTCAGAAGGGGACAGTAGATCGCACCCTATTTAGCATAAAGTCAGGAGATGACATCCTACTGGTGCAAATCTACGTGGACGACATCATTTTCGGCTGCAAAAACGAGACCATATGCCAACAATTCGAGAAAATGATGAAGGAGAAGTTCGAGATGTCCATGATGGGAGAGATGAATTATTTACTTGGATTTCAAGTGAAGCAATCACCTGAAGGAATCTTCATCAATCAAGCTAAATACACTCGAGATCTTCTCAAAAGATTCGGCTGCAATTCGAGCAAGCCAGTCAAGATTCCCATGAATACAAATTTTAAAATCGATCTAGACAAAGAGGGAGCTTCTGTTAACTCTACTAATTATAGAGCTATTATTGGTTCTTTATTATATTTAACGACTAGCCGACCGACATAACTTATCTTTGTAGGTGTTTGTGCAAGATTTCAAGCAGATCCCAAGCGAAGTCATCTTGACTCAGCAAAGAAGATTCTACGCTATCTAAGAGGAACAACTGACGCTGGGTTATGGTATCCTGCTGATGATAATCTTATACTAACATGTTATTCTGATGCTGATTATGCAGGATGCAGGATAGATCGAAAGTCAACTTTTGGAACTTGTCAGTTCCTAGGCAGCAAGCTGATATCTTGGTTCTCAAAGAAACAACATTCAATAGTAACGTCCACTACTGAAGCTGAGTATATGGCTGCTGGAAGTTGTTGTGCCTAGATCCTTTGGCTTCGACAACAACTGAGAGATTATGGTATCATTCAGAATGAAGTGCCCATCTACTGTGACTCCACAAGTGCTATTGCAATAACTCATAATCCAGTTCTCCATACGAGATGCAAGCACGTGGATATTCGACACCACTTCATCAGAGACCATGTCGAGAAGAAGGATATCAGGATGGAGAAAATCCATGCCCGACAAGCAAAGGGCGACATCCCGACCAAACCACTAGGCGAAGCAGATTCGAGGAGAATTATCAGTTGAGCTAGGTCTACTGGATCATACTGAACCGAGTCAGTAAAAGATTGTTAATTGGTATCAGTAGAATCCAACTACTGATATTATCAGGAACCAGTACGACAGGTCAGAAGACTCAGTACGATGATTTAGTTGGGAGAATCATACTGTACACAGCAAGGGGGAACGTGGTCTTCAGAACGTCAATCATCCTCCTAAGTCTTAACGGTAACCAGTTGATCGTAAAAGTTCAGCTGAAGAGGTTTGCGTAGTATTGAATACTTAACATTTTTTTTGGCATGCTTGCATTTATTATATCAGTCGCTCGCACTCAGTAGCTGACGTGTATTTATTTCCCGCCATCAATTTCTTTAAGGAATGGTCAGTAGATACCGTTCTCATTCAAATTGATTTGGTAATTAATGCTGCCTGCAGCGCATTTAATGCATGTCTTCTCACTTACCTTTATTACGCATCATCCTACGTGGGTCTATAGTAGAGGCGGCTTTGTAATCATTCTCGTTTATAACATTAAGTCTCGTACCCTGAGATAAAGCGAGAGCGAAATCCTGACCGTTCGATCTAAACGGTTATTAAGCATGATCTTATAAAACCCTTCATCTTCTCTACTCGACTCACTCTTTCCGCCATTTCCGAACTCAGAGCTCTTTCTGCAAATCAGTTTTCCCTCAAAATCTCTAAACTAATTTGATTTCTAGCATCCACAAGCTCTAAACTACTTGGTAATGTATTAAAATTCTGCTTAAAACTCTACTGACTCACTCTATTTTCAAGTGCTAACAAGTTGTTTTGCATATTTTAATGGCGTATGTTAAAGAACCCTCTGATATGAACGAGATCATACTCTCACGGATTCAGTTCGAACCCACCATGGCGCTTCGTCAAGTGGATCTTCCCTATCTTGAGCCAGTGTTCGAGGCACTAGATCATTCAGGACTTGAATGGCTCGTATCCAAGCAGCCTAGGGCTTTTCTGCCGAGGTAAGTTGCGGAAGTATACCTCAACTGGAAGACTCTCGCGTCCCGGAGGAGAAGAATCTTCCTTCTCATATATGAAGGAGGTTGCCCCAAACTTCATGGGATTCGATGCGTCTTCAACATCCGAGACGCATTGGGATTAACGTTCGATCTCCCAGACAGTGGTGTTTCTCCTATTGGCTACAAGGAGAAGGAGATGAAGACATATGTTCAGAAGTTCTGTGGGAGGAAGGACATCAGTTTCAAAACTGCTCTTCCAAAGAACCGCTTTGCTACCTCGGCACGGGGGGGCTCGCCTACATCGTGTCACATATTACGACGAGCTCTGCGAGATCTTATGATCAGCTGTCTAAGCCACGTATTCAGCTGATGATGGCTAAAGACGACAGAGTCCAGGTGAACTGGACAGATTATTACGTCGCCGAGCTAAAGGCTCAGGCACAAAAATTCACCACCTTACCCATTGGTGAGAGGAAGATGATCAGCATTGGGAAGCTACTGTATGGGACCAAGATGTCCATACTAATCGAGCAATCAATAGCGAGGAATTCTTCCTTTGCCGACGCCAAATTCTTCGACAACAAGCTAATAAAATTCAAAACTAAAGCATTCTTGAGAAGTACGTTGGGCGAGGGCCGCCTTGATCGAAGAGAGAAATATCAGCTACTATTTTGCCCCCTCGCGCTGACCCTCCGAAAAGGAAAAGGCTGACTAAAACTGGACCTGCTAAGGTGCCAGTAGAGCAAGCTAAACCAGCCTCTCCTCCTCCTACTGAAGAACACATTCTTGACTCTGACACAGGGATGGAGGGAGCCACACTTAAGGATAAGGTACAAGTGATCGGCTCAGGAGACTCGGTCGGACGTCGGGATTCCGACCGAAGAGACTTCCTCGCGAGTGGACGGCCATCCACTCCACTCGCCTCCAAGCCACGAGTGAAATCCACACACGGATCCCGGGAGATATTAGAACATTATGATCTGGTGGATATAGCCATAATGGCTAGAGTTCAGATGCTGCTGAGGTTCTTGAGCTGGGACATTCTTGCGGAAATTATAAGGACTCAGACAGCACTCTCCTTACTTGCTTAAGAGCAAGAGTTGCAGTCAGCAATTGGGTTCGGGGAGCCGACTGATCCGCAACTATTGGCGACTTGAGGGGCACGAATGCTCTATCTGCTGAGCTTGCGCACCTCAGTGCCCGGCGATAGTCAGTCGCCACCGTCTTCTCCTGATAATGATGATCAAGGAGATAAAGGAGGAGATGGATCAGGGTGCACCCAAGGATGCAGAGTTGGGAGGCTCTGCTGAGGGTTCCACTCCCCGCGAGAAGGGCAAATCACCACCTCCATCCACATCAGGTGATGCCCCGGGTACCTCGAAGCGCAGTCGAGAGCAACTCCTCGCGATTTCTGAGCAGAGGATCGGAACAAGTTCTTATCAGATACAACCAATTGGTTCCGTCACCTCTAAGTCGGTAAACAAGGCGATCAGGCGTCAAGGGGATAAAAATCGCCTACTAGCTAAGGATGTGCATATCAAATGGGGCCAATACACTAAGGCTCAGACAGCTAGTATAGACCGACTGGCTGAAGGCATAGAGAAAGTCTCAGAAGCTCCTACTCCTCAGCTGAATATTCAGGAGATAATTGAGACCGCCTTAGCAGCTCAGAAGACAGATTTAGAAGCACAGAGTCAGCAGTTGCTCCAAAATAGTAGAAGATCTTTTTACGAGCAAGCGGCTCGGGCTACGGCTACGATCGAGCGAGTGAAATTGACAGAGAAATAAAGTGGCCACCTCTAGCCTACAGACAGCCATTAAACAACAGGCAGAGGCCCTTAAGGCCATTCAGAAAGAGATGACAGATTCCCAAGATCAGGCTCTGCTGAAACTCCGTCAGGAGTCAGCCGCGCAGCTTAAGAAATCTAGAGCTGATCAAGAAAAAGATTGGGACAATTACTGCAATCTCGTCAAGGACTTCGAATCCACTACCTCTCTTATTAAGGATTCAGTCCATAATGTTGAAAGAGACATCCAAGCCATCCGCACTCAACTCTCTAAGGCAGATGATGCCAAAAAGGGGGAAGAGGAAGTGAAGTCAGAATCTGAGGCGGAACCGGTTGTAGTTGAGTTGGTGGAGGATGTGACTAAGGGGGAAGGAGTCAGCACAGCTCGAGGTGAAGGGTCAGCCGCTCGAGGTGGACCCGGTTCATTGTACTCTGTTTGGAGTATACCCACTGAGGCGATTTGTGGCGAGGCGGTTCCGTTTCATGCGCCCGGCCACATAGATGAGATTGCTTAGTTTTTAGAGGAAGAAGAGCCTCAAGAACTGCCACCGCAAAGGCCCGGGAAGGAGATCTCTACTACTGAACCCACTTCTCCACCTTCCACGCCTCGCAAGTTCAAATCAAGAGCGGAGCAGGAAGCCTACGACCTCCAGATTGCTCAGGAGCTTCAGGATAAGCTCGATCAGGAGCATCAGCTGGAAGAGGCTAAGGAAGGAAAGCAGCCAAAGAAAGTTGCATGAAAGGCTGCTAAAGGCAAGGCTAAGAAGGCTCAGGATGAGAAGAAAGCTCAGGAGGAGCTAGCCAAGGCCTTAGTTACTGAAGTCCAGCCAACTGCTCATAGTCATTACCCGACTAATCTTACACCTGAGCAGGAGGCAGAGGATAAAGCTACTTGGGAAGCTACGCTGCAAGGGTTAAACCTCAGGAGAGGATATTCTAGGGCAGCAGCTCTCAGAGAGAAGAAAAGGATAGCTGACATGGCTAAGATAATTAGACTATCCGAAAAGCCAGCAGTTGATCCAAGGAAGCAGATTCCACGAGGATCCAAGTTCAGAAGTGTTGGGATTTTGTATACTGGAAGCACTTTTATGCTTGTATACAATGTGTTTTTGTCCTTACCACTGTTTTATTCTCCTATCTGATAAATATGTATATTTGCACATGTTATCCTTTATCTTGTATAAAAGTTAGATTTGTGTGGTGTGTCGGGTATCACAGAAGACAACACAAATTGGTTGAACTGACAAGATATAAACAGTTAACACGTGAGACAACTTAAGGATGAAGTTGTCGGTTTAAGCTGCAGTTTAGATAAGAAGTGGCTTGTCTTAGTCGCTTGTCTTTTTTGGTACACTTAAGGTGGTGTATTGACGGATCACGGTGAGATGTGTTCTCCTAACCGACCTTAGTGGAGAACCAAGATCTCGGTGACTTAGCTAGTCTTAAGCTTGGTAAGACTTCGGTGAGTGCGTTTGGCTATCTATCACTTTGACCTACTATGGTGAACGTCCGATGAGCGGCCCGGATCTACGTATCTTGGGTGTTAGTAGTCATTTGTGGCTCGGTGGTTGTCCGTATCTTGCGGCCGTATCCCGGGAATGGGTTGATAATATCCCCCGAGGAACTCGAAAGGATTAGCACACTAAACCCTACGGTTGATTAAGTTCGGGTGTGTTAATAAGGTCGAGTGGTACTACTCGGGAATACAAGATGTTAATTAATTTAAGCGGTCAAGTAAGCTTAATTAATTAACGGATATTTCTATCTTAAATACGGAGATTGATTAAGTCTAAAATACAAGCCCTTACTCAAAGTGGGATAAAGGGGTAAGTCGGCCACGGATTCTCTAGTGGAATGAATGCGTGTTAATTAATTAATTTTGCTCACGGGTTGAGCATGGATAATTAATTAATTGGAGGCCCGACTTTATTTCTTGTATTGGATCCCCGATCAGCCCGATTAGTTGCCTAGTAATTTATTATCTCTCGAATTCATTATTAATGGATTAATGTATTTTACATTATTTAATAATGTTATTTATACGGAATTAATTGGTTGGGCCAATTAATTGATAAATATTAGTAGCCCAATAAATTAATTAATTATATTATGGGTTGATTTAATAGAAGCCCATTGGATTATAATTAAATTAATGGGCTACAAATATATTAATATTATATAGGTTTTTGAAGCCTATATATATTAGTATTACGTTCGGAAACTCACACAATTGATTCATAAAAATCGAGAGTGGCGTGAGTTACGAGAGAGAGAAATAAATTTATTTTCTTCGGATCTCCGACCACCCGGAGGGAGAAAAAGGCCGGGACACGGATCGGAAGATCGAGCACGGGAGCTAACAATCGGAGCCGCGACAACACACCGGGAGGGAAGGTAGCCTTACTTCGTAAACCCTATTATTCCTTCAATTGGTATCGAGCCTGGTTTAGGCTCTGATTGTTGCTGTTAGATGCATGATTAGGTTTTATTTCCGTCGTTATCGGGTTAATTTTCGTGTTTGGGGGCGGCTGCGAGCCACCTGTTTTGACTCCCCGATGTAACGTTTTTCTCGTGAGAAAATCCACGAGTAGATGATAGGACCAATATGTTATGTGATTATACTGTTATTGTACTATAATTGGTCCGATTGGCACGAAAATCGAGGCGCGACGGAGCGGAAGGGCGAAAACCTGGTTTACGGCGAGAACACGACCGCCGACTTGAGATAGCGCGTGAGGGCGCGTGCTACAGTATCCTTCCGATCCGTTAGGATAGGTTTGTTCATCTTCTCGTTAGCTTCGTCCGGATAGGTCACACGACCCATTCCGATTTCTGGTTTGTCCGGAATAGCGTCGGAAAGGAGAAGTGGTCGTGCTGTCCGAGAAATTCCCAAATTGGCCGGGAAACCCTAGTTTTCTAGGGTTCGCCGCATTTTGCGGCGGCGATTCCGGCGGTTCCGCGGTCGATTTCCGATAGGCTTGGACCTATGGAATCCTAGTGTTACGAGCCATGCGCGTTTATAGGTCGTATGGGATCATCCGATCCGGATGCGGCCGGATTGACGTCCGAAGTAAGGTTTGCTCGTTATGAATTCGTTCCGGCGAATCATTTGAAATTCGGGAAATTGAGGAACTAATCTCGGCCGGAATCCGTTACCCGGTGGTCGTGAGTGTTCCAATTACGTTTTCTTTTCTTTCAATTGATCGAATCGCGGCTCGGAAATGAAGAATTAAGGCGGCGAAAAGGCGGCGGCGGCGAGGCGCGATTTATTGCGCAATTCGTCGCGTGGCCGAAAATCGCCGGCCGTTCGCACGTTCGACGTCCGGAGGATGTCGGGGTGGCGAGGGCGGTGGCGGAACTCCGAGCTTGGCGGGAAGGCGCGGGCGGCGCGCGCTGCGCTGCGTGCGTCGCGGCCGGCCGCGTTGGCCGCCATCACCCCGCCATTCCGCGGCCGCAGCGCGTTTCAGCGGCAGCCCGCTGGTCGGGAAGGTGGCGGCGCGGGTCTGGGAGGCGGCGGCTATCGGCGACGGGTTGCGCCCGGCGGCGGCGCGTTTTTCCGGCGTGATTTTGTTGAAGAAAACGCTGGCGTGGCGCGGCGCGTGGCGTGCCGCGTCGGCCTTGCTGATTGGCGCTGCGATGCGCCACGTGTACGCCACGTGGCGGACCCCGATGACGTGGCGACGGCGGCGGTTCGATGCGGTTTTCGACACGTTCTGGTTCGAAGATTTTCAAGATTTCGAAGATACGTATTTTGATCGAGCAATGTAATAGTTAGGAATTACGTGTTTTAAAGCCCGATAACGATTTTAAATTTCCTATTTGCGCGTTTATTTATTATTATGCTTTAGCATGCAATTATGTGATTAATTGTGCTTAGAAAAGCATGTAAATAGGATTTATGTCATTGTTAAAGCATGTTTTATTTTTCAGCGAGCACGTTTTATTATATGCGCTTAGAAATTGCATGCTTTAGGAATTATGTGATATGCATGATTCGTTACAAACCTTTTGAATAAAAAGACTAAGCAATTTTTAAAATTAAATGTTTAATTAGATTCCATTAATTTGGATATTAAACAATTAATCGGACCTCCATTAATTGGACTCTAAACACGAAAGTAGTAAGATTGTGTGAGTAAACGTCCACTGCGTGGCTTGCTTGCATTTTTGAGCTACCGTTTTGTGAGATGAGTTTTCCAAAACAATATTTGATTATTATTGAGTAGTGGGAGCGAAGCGTAAGCGTCCACTGCGTGGCTTGCGTGCCTGGTAAACACGAGTACTCAGAAGATAATAATTAAATAGGATGGCTAATTAGATCAAATTGAATGCGGCTTGGTTCGAGTAAGTATGTCAATTTCAAGGATTTGATTCTATTTGGTCAAATTAATGGTCGATGCTTAGATGTCACCGCAGGTACAATTCACTTCCCTCGAAGGCCCTTCCCGCGTTTTAATAGTGACATGGTCCGATATATCGAACTATTAATTTCATTCGTCTTAAGAACCTTGACGTGGATTGGAATTAAAGAGCTAGGTAAATAGCTTGGTTTAGGGTTACGCTAGTAAACGTCCCACCTGCGTGGCTTGCTAGTGAAATTCCTAGAGCGGTTCGAGGTTTTTAATATCATTGGTTTTTCAAAAAGGTTACAATGATTGTTAATTACGAATTATGTGCAAATATTAATTTTATACATGCTTTTAATTTATATTTTTTCGGGATATGCTACTGTTCGAAAAACTTTAATTTCGAGTTCCTAAGCGGTCTCACCAACCCAAACCCTAACAGGTTTACATTTTTAAATAATTTTACAAAGTGGAAGAGATATCTTACCTTCCCAATAAATGCTACTGCAAAGGTTATATAAGAACTTCCTTTTTTAGGACCGCTATGTCTAAGAACGAGTTTACTTTGAGTATGTTACTCAAATCTTTGGTAGCGGTCAAAGAGGTTATAGAAAAGGGCAAGAGTGCTCAAGTCTTGAATATCCCTAGTAGTTCAAGGAATCCTCCGAAATGCGGAAACCGGAAAAAGAACGAGAAAGGGTGGACATTTCAAGAAGAGCGGTGGGAGTAAGAAGACGGTCCTTACCGGCGACATGCAAATGTCAAAGGAGAAAGGAAGGTTCTTCAAGAATGGTAAGAAAGGGCCATTGGAAGAATTATAATCCGGATGTCAAGGCAAAAACGAGAAAGAGACGCGAGTCGCTCTTGTAATCGAAAGCGCATATGCGGTTTCCTCTTCTACCCACGAATGGGTAGTGGATTCGGGACAGCTTGTTCATGTTTGTTACACCTTGCAAGGTTTCTTGCGAGAAAAGGTAATTGAGCGATGGCGAGGTGGTAGTCTCGATAGGCGATGGATTGAAAGTTCCTGCAATGCCATTGGAGATTTAAATCTATCTTTTGATAGTTACTGTTTTAGTACTTAAAGATGTTTAATATGTGCACGAGTTTAGGCGAAACATTATTTATTGTTTCAAAACTACGCACCATGGATGGTTATAAATCAAGTTTTGATAGTGAAGTTTCTATCATGAAAGACGATGATTTTATACGTGTGGACCATTAAACGGATCTTTATATACTATTACTTGTAAACCGCGTAGTTTACTTAATATTGCTTCCTCATCATCAAATCTTAAGAAGAGGAAAGAGTCTTCTAAGGTAAACCAAACTTATCTATGGCACTTAAGACTAGGTCACATCAATCTTAACGGGACTCGAGGTTGGTGGAATATGGATCATTGGAGTCTCTCCAAGATTGAACCGTTTCCAACTTGTGAAACCTGTTTGGAAGGAAAGATGATGACTAGGCCTTTGAAGGCACGGGGTTATAGAGCCACGAAGCATTAAGTTTGATACATTATCGACTTGTGTGGGTCTATGTCTACACAAGTCGTGGAGGGTATGAGTACTTCGTCAAATTTGCGACGATTACTCGAGGTATGGATATGTTTACCTTCTTCGCCACAAGTTGGATTGCTTTGAAACCTTTAAGGAATTCAAGGCGAAGTGGAGAAGAAGCTAGGTAAAGAAATCAAAACACTACGATCTAATCGTGGTGGGGAATACTGTCCAACGAGTTCAAGGACTACTTGACGGAATGTGGGATTACATCGTGACATCACCGGGCACGCCTCGCAGAATGGTGTGTCGAGAGAAGGAAGCTGAAGTCTCTTAGAGATGGTTCGGTCGATGATGAGTTATGCAGCTTTGCCGAGTTTTCTTTTGGGGATATGCCACGAAGCTGCGGCATACTTTGCTTGAACCGTGTGCATTCCAAGTCGGTACAAAAAGATCCCTTTCGAGTTGTGGAGCGGGCACAAACCCGGTATGCACCACTTATTGATTTGGGGTTATCCCGCTTATGTGCTAAATAGGCGGGCCGACAAAGTGGAATCACGTTCGAAGTGATGTTGTTCATAGGGCATCCGAAGGAAACGAAAGGTGGATACTTTTATGATCCTAAAGAGCGAAGATCGTTGTTAGCCCTAACGCTCGGTTCTTAGAAGAGGATTACATTAGTAACCAAAAATCTCGAGTCGGCATCATCCTCGAGGAATTACAAGGTGGTCGGGTTCCACTTGAACGGCCCGGTTGTGCAAGATAGTACTCCACGAGTAAGCTGCACAATCTGTTAACACGACTCTGACACTTGTTCGACGTAGTGGGAGGGTGATATTTACAACATGATACAGTATATATGTTCACTATGGAGACGTTTAATTATCTCTGGCCGGATGAACAAGATACCAGTGGATCCCTGGACTTACAACGAAGCGTGGAGATGTAGATGCACCATGGACTCGAATTTGAGTCCATAAGCGTATGGATGTATACGAGATCAATCGAACTACCTAAGGGCTTCAATGCTATTGGTAGTAAGTGGGTATACAAGAGAAAGAGAGAGCACCGAATGAAGAGATCATGGCGTTTAAGGCCGGACTAGTGGCGAAGGGTTTTACCCGAAAGAAGGTATCGATTATGAAGAGACCTTCTCGCCTATAGCAATGATCAAGTCCATTCGGATTCTCCTTGCCATATCGGCTCACATGAAACTAGAGATCGACAAATGTATGTCAAGAAACCGCTTTCCTAAGCGGTCACCTTGAAAAGGTAGGGACATCTACATGAAGCGGCCGGATGGTTAGTGAATGAGGGCGAAGAGCATCTAGTTTGGAAGCTTAAGAAGTCTATTCATGGACTTAAGCAAGATTTCCGGTTATGGCACCGGCGTTTTTGGACGAGGTAGTCAAATCCCACATGGATTTGTATCCCTGTCCCTAACGAGTGTGTGTAACGTATTTGTGTTAACGGATCGGTGGTGTTTCTTGCATTTTATGTAGATGACATCCTTCTCATTAGCAATAATGTTGAAGTGTTATCGACGTAAAGACGTGGTTATCCGAGCGAGTTTCAAATGAAGGACTTAGATGAAGGCGCTTACATCCTTGGGATCAATGTTATTCGAGATCGCCGGAAGAAGGATGTTAAGCTTGTCACAAGTGTCCTACATTGACAACTTGTTATTGCTCGTTTTAGCATGCAAAATGCCAAGATAGGTTCGTACCTTTCAAACATGGCATTTTTCTATCCAAGAATCGGTGCCCTAAAAACGCTCGAAGAGATAGAAAGTATGAGGCTAGTACCGTATGCTTCACTGTCGGTAGCCTCATGTATGCGATGCTTTGTACGAGAGCGGATATCTCACATGTTGTATGCATGGTCTCAAGATATCGGTCCTAACCTCGGAAAGGAACACTGGGCTGCGGTCAACCATATTCTCAAGTACCTTACACGGCCCAGAGATTATAGGCTTGTTTACCGTCAGACGATCCCAGTGTCTTTGGGTTATACAAAATCGGATTTCTGAGGGCGACGAGAGACGAGTAGAAGTCTACCTCGGGTTATGTGTTTACCTTGGGAGGTGGAGCCGTTTCATGGAGGAGTGCAAAGTAGAAATGCATTGCGGACTCAACCATGGAAGGCAGTATGTGGTACGCCCGGAAGCTTCGAAAGAGGCGTTTGGCTCGAGAATTTCCTCCAAGATCTTTATATTGTTCGAATTTGCCTAAGGCGATCACGATTTATTGTGATAATGCGGGTGCGATGACAAATTCTAAGGAACCTAGATCTCACAAGGCGTCCAAACACATAGACGGGAAGTACCGTATTATACGAGTATTCGTAAATCGAGGTGACACGGTGATTGACAAAATTGGGCCCGAAGTCTACCTAGCTAATCCTTTCACGAAGAGCTTACCACTCCCGACTTACGAGAAGCATGTTCGTGGCTTTGGGATGGTAGAGATGCCCACTTAGGACTACGAAACTTTTGTATAAGTGGGAGAAGATGTCGTGATAGATAGGATAGATAGCTAAGATATAGTTGGGTACTAGTTTGTACCTAGATAGGCGATATATAGACACATTGTATACTAAAAGTTTACTTTAGTATAAGTGGGAGAATTGTTGGGATTTTGTATACTGGAAGCACTTTTATGCTTGTATACGATGTGTTTTTGTCCTTACCCATTGTTTTATTCTCCTATCGATAAATATGTATATTTGCACATGTTATCCTTTTATCTTGTATAAAAGTTAGATTTGTGTGGTGTGTCGGGTATCACGGAAGACAACACAAATTGGTTGAAGCTGACAAGATATAAACAAGCATCTGACTGTGAGACAACTTAAGGATGAAGTTGTCGGTTTAAGCTGCCGTTTAGATAAAGAAGTGGCTTGTCTTAGTTGCTTGTCTTTCTTGGTACACTTAAGGTGGTGTATTGACGGATCACGGTGAGATGTGTTCTCCTAAGCCGACCTTAGTGGAGAACCAAGATCTCGGTGACTTAGTTAGTCTTAAGCTTGGTAAGACTTCGGTGAGTGCATTTGGCTATCTATCACTTTGACCTACTATGGTGAACGTCCGATGAGCGGCCGGATCTACGTATCTTGGGTGTTAGTAGTCATTTGTGGCTCGGTGGTTATGCTTCGTATCTTGCGGCCGTATCCCGGGAATGGGTTGATAATATCCCCGAGGAACTCGAAAGGATTAGCACACTAAACCATTTGGTTGATTAAGTTCGGAGTGTGTTAATAAGGTCGAGTGGTACTACTCGGGAATACAAGATGTTAATTAATTTAAGCGGTCGGTAAGCTTAATTAATTAACGGATATTTCTATCTTAAATACGGAGATTGATTAAGTCTAAAATACAAGCCCTTGCTCAAAGTGGGATAAAGGGGTAAGTCGCGACGGATTCTCTAGTGGAATGAATGCGTGTTAATTAATTAATTTTGCTACACGGGGTGAGCATGGATAATTAATTAATTGGAGGCCCGGCTTTATTTCTTGTATTGGATCCACGATCGCGCCCGATTAGTTGCTCTAGTAATTTATTATCTCTCGAATTCATTATTAATGGATTAATGTATTTTACATTATTTAATAATGTTATTTATACGGAATTAATTGGTTGGGCCAATTAATTGATAAATATTAGTAGCCCGATAAATTAATTAATTATATTATGGGTTGATTTAATAGAAGCCCGTTGGATTATAATTAAATTAATGGGCTAACAAATATATTAATATTATATAGGTTTTTGAAGCCTATATATATTAAGTATTACGTTCGGAAACTCACACATTGATTCATAAAAATTGAGAGTGGCGTGAGTTACGGAGAGAGAAATAAATTTATTTTCTTCGGATCTCTCGACCACCCGGAGGGAGAAAAAGAGCCGGGACACGAGATCGGAAGATCGCACGGGAGCAACAATCGGAGCCGCGACAACACGCGGGGAGGAAGGTAGCCTTCTTTGTAAACCACTATTATTCCTTCAAGAAGGGCACCTTATATCAAGAAGGAGCCTACACCTCATGTGGATAAATGGGTGCCGGACCCGAGCTCAACGAGCAATGGGAGGAAATGAAAGAAGATTTTATTAAGGGATACTACGTATGGGGTATCTATGAATCTGACATACCGGATGAAGAACACTTTGACAGACTTATTTCCCGGTTTGATATAGAGTTCAGAGATCAAATCCGTCAGATCATGGAGAGAGAGAATATACCTTTTTGAGCTCCGGCCTTGGGAAGAATCCCTCCTCCAGGGGCGCTCGCGGCGTCTTGTGCACAAAGGAGATTGAGAGAGAAGTCGAAGAAGCAGCATATCGTCTATATTTAAATCTCGACAATCCGGTGATTATGAGGAAATCCGGACTACGAGAACCGGAATCTACAAATACTACTATCCCGGATCCTCCCGGTGACAAGTCTCCGACTTCAAGAAACGAACGAAGAAATTCAAGAGTCAGACTTAGTCTCTTATCTCTCATCCTCTTTGTAATAGTGATAGGACCCTTGTACTCTCATGATTATATTTATGGGTTCCTATTTGCTTGCAAGACAATTACTCATTGTCTCATGGCTTTTATCTGTGTTTTTCACAACCGATCACTAAGTGATCTGACACACACTCACATAACCGTTTTTTCGGATGTTGCCTATCTCCCGCTTCTTGACTTGAGGTTTTATTGATCACCTTGTTTGTCTTCTGATGTATCAGGGGGAAATTATTGTCAGTAGATTAGTACCTTCAGGGGGAAATGTCTTTAGTAGTTGCAGATGGTAGAATATAGGTTTTGGCATCATGAATTAGGGGGAAATTGTTGGGCTATGAGTCAGTAGATGATACTCAGCTGAGTAGTGGTTAAAAGAATATTGGGGGAAATCATAGTAGTAATATGGAATTGAAGATCCCAAAACCCAGCTGTTATCAGTCGTTCAGTGTGTCGTTAGGATTAGATGATGTATATGTTAGACTTGTTTATTTTGATTATCTTTTGTCTAAGTCCTGTACGGGGTAAGTTGTTGGATTGATCTTCTGACGAAGTTACTCTCTAGAACCCCACGTCATCCTTGTAAGAAGCTTGCGTTCTTCAGCCAGAAGTTGGTCTTCACCTCAGTAGAAGACAGTCCAACAGCTGATAAGCCATCAGCAGAAGAACCTATGCAAAGCTCAGTACCTTCGCAGTCACCAGCTGACCTACTCAGTAGATGTATTCCCTGTCAGACGACTCAGTCGAAGAAGACGAAACTTATCCGGTCATCGTGTCCACGGGAAAACGACCCGGTCGCCGCACAAGTCTTTTCGAAGTTCAGCAGAAGATCATACGAGGTTGGTTGAATAGTCATCTTTGACTCTGACACATTCTCACCAACCACAAACCTCGACCAATGAGAAGCCGACAACGCCCTATCTACTTTATACAGTAAAGTTGCTCTCATATACAGTAATTAACTGCCCTGCTGCACCAAGTTCGAAATTATGGCCGTTTTCTTTGGAAGTTTGTGACACGTGGCATCGTCGTCTCCAACGGACATATGCCATAGCTCACAACTATAAATAGAGAAGAAATTCGAAGCTCCACGCACGGAATATACAAGGGAAAAACGCTCAAGCTTTGAACACTCTAGCAAACTCGAAAGATCATCCAGCGAAGAACTTGCCTTCTTAGAATATTCTTAGTTCTTCACTCTAGAGTTAATTAGATCCCTTTGTTCTCTAGCTAAGCTTATTGCCAGATTTATAGCTTAGATTCGAAGGAGTTCACTTTCTGTGAATTGTTCTTATTGTAAGAACTCCTTCTTAGTTGGAGATTATTCCATCCCTTTCGAACTTAGGTTTGAATTGTAAAAGTCGCTAAGGACTATAACTTAAAAGGATCTGTCATGTGTACAGTTTCCTTGTTGAGACTTGCTCATATTAATCAACAAGTTCTCCTGCCTTGCTCAGGACCGTGGACGTAGGATCTTGCATATCCGAACCACGTTAAATCGCTTGTGTTCTTTACTGTTTTATTGCATATCATACAAACTCTTCAAAATCATATGTTTGCATAAAACGTGTTTTAAAAGCGCCTGACAAAAGACTTTAATTTGCGAAAGCGTTTTCAAGCGAGACGATTTCGGGCCCCACACTTATCCGCACACAAAACGTCTCGGCCGAGTTTCGAGCGACCGACTCAAGTCGGTAGGAGAGCTCGATGGCGACATACTACGACCGTGATCGAAGGTTACTATTTGGCATTGTTCATCGGTTGCACTAAACGGCTCAAGTCCTTCCCCGGTTCGAGAAAAGAAAGCGCCATCAGTGTATTCACCCCCCCTCTACACCGACTATCGTCTCCCGGACCAACATAGTGTAATTCACGTAACTCTTTTCTATCGTCTAGCTAATCTGTGATTTATTTGAGTTACGGTGAGATTAACAGTTAAACACAATATTTTAAAACAATCGAAAAACAGAACGTGGGAGTATACTATTTGTCGAAATATGAAAAGCAGATAAATATTCATATTAACCCACAACAAAATGAACATAATTAGGTCTTTGAGATGATACAATGGTTGATATCACATCATTTTCACTTACTCATTCCATCCTACTATTATTGTTTTTCTTTCATAAGCGGTTTGTCCATTATTATTATCTTATTTCCTAATATGACTACTCACCACCCACAATCTTATACTTTGTCTCTCCAAAAATGTCTCTCGCATGATTTCGTTCGGTTCAAAAAACTCATAAAATTAAGATTATGAGTTTTTTTAAAAATTTAGATTATTTCTTCCATTACAATATGAAAAAAATACATAAAAAAAATTGATTGTTACAACTATGCTTTGCAAAATTTGGATGAATTATCATTTCTTCTAACCAACAACTCTTCCAAAAGCGTGTGTATTTTTTAATACAATTAAAACCCATAAAATATATATTTAAACAAAATCTTTTTAATTTTTAAATGTCTAGAAAAGAAAGGTAACAACAATAACGAAACTAAAGAAGTATATGTGTAATGAACACAACCTTATTCCGTGATTTAAAAAAAAAAAAAAAGGAATTTTCTTAGTTAACAAGCTATGTTGCACGGACACTTGTTAAAAAGTTTGACGCACCGTGTCGGACACGAGACATCTGGCCGAACATGTCCGACACGCCAAAATTATGCCCACATTAAAAAAATTAAAAAATTATTTAGCCACGTGTTGGACACGTTATTGACCGTGTTTGACGCTGCAATTTCGAAAAGGGACACGACTGGAGGACAGTTAAACTTATTGAGTTGTGTTTAATTAATAGATTGACCAGTTAATAAAATTGAGTTGAATTTAATTATTAATTGTTTTTTAATAACAAGTCTTAAAATGCTTTTAATAATCTAATTATTTTATACATTTACAATAATAATATTATTTTATTTATATATACATTTTACTCCCTCCGTCCCATATAGAGTGTCTCTATTTCTTTTTCGGGGTATCCCATAAAAAGTGTCTTACTTTTTTCCCCAAAAGGAAGTGGGCCTCTACACCTTTACAACTCAAATCAATTCAAAATAATTAATTAATTGTATGAGCCTCATCTCTACCTCATAAATTAATTTTAAATAACTTATTAATTGTATGGATCTCACATGTTCCTAACTAAAATCAACTCTTCCAAAAACCGCGCCTCATAGAAAGGAGACACTTTACTATGGGATGGAAGTAGTAATATTTTTTAAATTTATATATTAATATAAATAATATAATATTAATTATATATTAGCGTGTCGTGTCTTAATTTTTAAAAAAAATATCATACCGTGTCTGTATCTATGTCTATGCAACCTAATTAACAAGAGATGTTGGCATAACCCGCCGCCACCGCCCACTTATCCGCCACAACCACAAATGATCTGTTTAATTACCACGATTATTTATTTTTCTATCCCAATCAATAAATCCAAAAATTAAATCACTTATATTTTTTCGAATTTTTCTATCTTAGATTGGGTCTACAATTTAAATTATAAACTCGGTGGTTAAAAACCATGACACATCACATGTTTGTAAAAAAAAAATTAATAAAA
This sequence comes from Lavandula angustifolia, assembly GCA_028984105.1. Taxonomy (NCBI): domain Eukaryota; kingdom Viridiplantae; phylum Streptophyta; class Magnoliopsida; order Lamiales; family Lamiaceae; genus Lavandula; species Lavandula angustifolia. The sequence continues at coordinate 36,668,676 of CM054805.1, read as the reverse complement.
AAGCACAGCTTCCATCCTGCACCTGCACATCGAGGCCTAGTGATAGAAAAATTCCATTTTTTCCATTCCCGATTCTTGATTCGTTCAATTCGGCAGGATTAGCGATTTCCACCCAACGCTTGCCTTTCTCATGCTTTCCAGTTTGTCTTCTCGTTTTTAATTGATCGATTAGTGAGTCAATTGATCAATATTTCGAGACATCAATCGAGCGGCGGGGTTTCGACCGTGGGAGTTTTGGAGGAATGGAGCAGAGCAGGAGGGCGGTAGAGTCGTATTGGAGGTCGAGAATGGTGGATGGCGCCACGTCGGATGAGGATAAGGTCACTCCGGTTTACAAGTTGGAAGAAATTTGCGATCTGCTGAGATCGTCGCACGCCTCCATCGTTAAGGAAGTCTCCGAGTTTTTACTCAAGCGCCTGGACCACAAATCGCCTATTGTTAAGCAAAAGGTCTTTCAATTATTCCATTTTTTGGCCTCTTTCTTTCTCGCATAATTGTAAAGTGTTGATTGATCGGTAGTAAGATGGTAGCTTTGGTGCCATTGAAGCTGGTTCTTAGGTTCTAATTAACTGTCTAGTTTGGGTTATTGTCGTTTAGATGAATAAGTGATTGTTCGAATAGTGTTGCATAATTTTCTTGATAAATTCACTCGTGAATTTTTAATTGCAGTAAAAAAGAAGCTTCTGATGATCGAACCATGTGCAATAGTGATTGTGTAAACTTAGAATTTATCCGGTGGGCAAATTTTCTTCTTCAGATGGTTTGCTTTTATTTGGAAAAGAAACGGTTTTAAATCTTTAAACTATATGAAGATCTTGATGTGCATTTCTAATAATTAAGGCTGCTTTTTTTGATAGCTAAACTCAGTTGAACTTAATTTGTATGTTAGTTTGACTTATAGTGCCTTTATCTTTTCAAAACATACACAATAGTCTAAGTCTTCTTAAATCTTAATGCATATGGTGTTTTCAGGCGTTAAGAGTAATCAAATATGCAGTGGGAAAGTCAGGTTCTGAATTCAGAAGGGATATGCAAAGAAACTTCGGTTGCTGTACGCCAATTAATCCACTACAGGGGCCATCCAGATCCTCTGAAGGGTGATGCACTGAACAAGTCTGTCCGTGAAACAGCCCAGGAAACACTCTCAGCTTTATTCACATCGGATGAGGGGAAAGCTGCACCTGCAGAAAGTAGCCTTGGTAGTCGAATTCAAGGATTTGGAAATACCAACTATGAATTGCCATCAGACGATAAAAAGTCTTTCATTAATGAGATTGTTGACATCGGAAGTGCCACAATCAAACAGGGGCTGAGTAGTTTAGGACAGTCCCAATCTACAAGAAAAAAACAATGACAATGGGAATTACAGAAGACCAAATCTTCAGCGATCTTTGACTCAAGATAGAGATTGCTCTGAACGGTATGAAGCTGCTGATTTTAATACTGAAACGCTGAACTCTTCGAAATTGTCAAAAAATGCTGGTTCTGGAAGTTGGGGTCATGGTCTAAGTACATCCCAGGCAGAGACAAGTAATGGAGTCTCTGATTCAACTTATGGTCAGAAAACTCGGGAGGAGAAACTATTAGAGACCATTGTAACATCTGGTGGTGTCCGTATACAACCTACTCGAGATGCACTTCATGGTTTCCTGATAGAGGCTTCAAAGTTAAATGCCTCGTCTTTAGCGCATGCAATCGAAACAAAGCTGAAGCTCCCAATGTGGCAGGTAAGTTCTCTATGCTGCTTTACATGGAAATAAGCTCTGATGTTTTAATAGGTGCAGAAGTGCCGTCTGTAATAAAGTTATTTTTCCTATTAACTTTAGTAATTCAGTGTCTCTAAGGTAGACTTTTAAGCTTGTGAATTGATGTGACATGTACCCCCCATCCTCCTCGCTCCCAAACCAAAAAAGAAAATAGCAATTCACATCCAAACTTCACCTAACTTATTTGAACTACCCTTCAGGTTCGCATGAAAGCAATTTGCATCCTTGAGGCAGTGTTGAGGAAGAAAGATGATGGGAATTTTTCTGTAATATCTTCTTATTTTAGTGAGAACAACGATGTGGTGATCCAGTGTTCTGAATCCCCACAAGCATCTTTGAGGGAGAAGGCAAATAAGGTAATATTTTAGTTTCTCTTTAGTTGTCGTGTTCTTCTTATGGGAAACAGGAAATATGGGCCAGAGTATTATAGAATAGTTGAAAATTTTCATACTTACCTTTTGTCTGTTCTTCCTTGAATTCCTTTGAGGTGCTGACATTTTTTTTTTTTTAATTTTTAAAAAAAGAGAGCAGACTAGGGAAGTAAAGATGAGAAGCAAAAAAAGTATATTTTCATGTGATGATATGTGAACAAACAATCTCTTGCTTCTTGTTGGATGACTTAGATCCTTATAGACAATATATGGTTGAGCTTGTTTAAAAGTGTTTCATCTTATACGGTGTTTGGTCCTATTGTAAAACTAAGGTGAAGTGTTTGGATGATGTAGCTTTAGAAGTTAAAGGTGGTAAATATTAAATGAAGATGAATAAATATAAAAGTGTACCAGAACAAGATCTCTTCCTTCAGAAAAGTTAGGGTCTCCTTTCTTTACAAATAAAACTTATAAGTTCATATTGTGGGAATTTGTATAATACTTTCAGAAAAAAATCACCAATAAATATTAGGAGCTTTTAAGCGGAGATGCATCTTACAACTTGATATTAAAGATCTTATCAGTCAGCCAAACACCTCTTAATATTTAAAATTTATTGCCACTATCCTGCATAAGGCAGCTACTAGCTATGGTGCTCAGTGCTCACTCCACCCACTGCTGCCAGATTAGAATAGCAGTAATGTGCAGATTGGAGCTTATTCAATCCTACACAATGTCCTTTGAGTATAATGCAGCAGGAAAGTTAGATGATCTTTTTTTTTTTGAGGCAGAGTTAGTTGATCCTAATTCTCAAAATTGAAATTTTCAGGTTTTAAATAAATGCTATTGTACCTGTCTGATATGAAGTGTTGCACGCTTATTTTCTATCCTCCAGTATGGTTTTTTTAGTTTTCGGGTGAATGAGTAATTAATTGATGGCCATTGTAGGTATTGAGTCTTCTGAGTGGTGAAAAAAGTGGTGGAATTGAAAGATCGGCCAAAGCACCTTCAATGATGCCGGACTTGCTAGACACTAGTGACATCCGTGATCTTCTTGCAGTAGAAGATTCTCTAAAAGCAGAAACTGAACCAAGAACTGAAAATGTAGGACCTTCTTCTGCTCTGCTGATTAATGACTTGTTGGGCGACGGTTTTGGCAGTGACACCATCTTGCAGAAGGTTGATGATGACCCATTTGCAGACGTCTCCTTTCATACCAGTAATGACAAAGACCATGAAGCTGATTTCTTCTCTGGTGCGGCTGTTAATAAATCAGAAAGTAAGGAAGTGCATGCAGCTAATAGAACTGAATCCGATCCATTCGATTTTATCAGCTCAAGTTCTGAGATCTCTCTGGAGCATGGAAATTCTGGAAATGGTCTCAATGACTTAATCGGAAGTCTGACTATAAATGGAAACGAGCCATTTAAAATGCAAAACGGAAGCACTGCTAACAAGGGCCAAGAAAACAACATTCATAACAGCTTCTTGAATATGGAGTTTGCATCTCAGGCTGCAGGAACCGATGCAGCTCCCGTGTTGCCTTCAGGTGCCATGGGCTATAATTTTCCATCTGGATTGATGTTCAACCCCAACAACCCCGCAATGAGTAATATCGCCATGGCGAATCTCCTTGCTCAACCCCAGTTCCTTGCTGCCATGTCCAACTTTCAGCAACTAGGGAATCTGCAACAGAATACAGGCTTTAGTGCTGCTGGACCTAATTTTGGAAATTCTTCAGCCTTTCCAGATGTTTTCAATTCTAGTGTTGCTGCACAGCCTCCTACTTCACTAATGAACGACTCAAAAAGAGAGGATACTAAAGCATTCGATTTTATCTCGGTAAGCATTTGTCATCATCTTGCCACTTCAAAATTTTGACCTTGTGCTTAAATTTTCAGTTGATTTGATCTAACCGTTTGTCTATATTGCAGGATCATCTGGCTGTCACTCGCAACCCAAAGCATTGAGAGTTTCAGTCGCCGTCTTTGATTGTTAGTGTCTGAAATGGAACAAGCGCACAGATGGCTATTCTTGAAAGGTGAATTCAGAAAGTAATAAAGAGAGAAGAAAGTTTGAGGGTGTTGTTTCTGTTCAAGGTAAAGGGTCATAGTGTGAGGAAGCGCATGAACAGGTGTGAACAAGATTACATCTTTGTGCATTTGCAGCGATGTGGAATGGATAAGAAGAGTTGGGTAATTGTGCAGCTATAATTTTTCTCTTGATTTTCATTTCTTCTTGTGATAAAAACAAGGATCTTTTGTAATGAGTTGCGCTCTGTGGAGTTATGTTTTTTTTGAGTTGCTACTTTATGTCCTAGAAGAAGATCATTAGAGATTTGATTACATCTGTGGAATTTGTTTGTGGATCCGAAATTCCTAAATTTATTGGTGTCATCGGGCTGGGTTGTTCTTGGCTATGCTGTTGATTTCGGTATGTTTTTGCCCAATTTGTGAATCTGTTTTCTCACACAATTAGGGTTCATATTAGTTTATTCTGTTGATTTTTGAATTTGGAATTTGAATCGAACGGATCAAACGTCAAAATCATAATTAAATTGAAGAAGCTTGTTCGATAATCTGTTGATTGGGTTTTCTAATGAATACTAGTGACACATGGGCTACGCACGAAAAATGTTACAATTTCATGATGAAATAACATTAATATAGTTAATATATAGATATATTATACAATTCATATTAAACTCTAACTACTAAATCTAATATAAAATAACAATTCAGTTTCATGGCACACGTTAATCTATCCCCTTGAATTTGTTCAAAGTTGTGTCAATTCAATTTCATTGTTTATTTTACTCTATTTCCTACTATAATTGTTGATCATATGTCTACATTATGAATTGATTATGAAAGTTACAAATAAAACATGCAAGTATGCACCAAAGGGCTTGAAATCACAGTTTAAAAATATATTTATGCATAATCCATATTTGTATTCTCCAAAAATATAATTCCAATTTTTTAAAATATTATTAATATGATCATAGTAACAAATAATATTACATTCTCATATATCTATTTCTTGAGCTTGTTCATAGATAGAACTACCTTATGCACAGTTCACAACCGTATCGCTCACTTGAAACAATTTTCTTCTCATCACACAGTCGTAGTCTAATTCTCGTTCACATGTAGTTTCTTTTATTTTTCCCCAATGTAACTTATTTATATCTAATATGAATGTGAGCATCACCAACATCAAACATCACTTAGCAAATTAACCAATTAGATGTCAACAAATTACATTCACAAATGAAAAAAAAGATGCAATCAATAACAGTTCCCAAATTAATGAATACAAAGTCTATAACACTATATTACTTGTCTATCATTGATGCATTCTCTCCCATTAAGATCTAATCTTTTACATGATCATCATAGATGCACCCCGACAGGAGAAAGAAATGAGAAGAGAAGGGATGAGCGACAGCACAAAAAAAAGAAACATAATTTAAAAACTGGACGTGTTGCTGCTGCTTACCTTACTTTGTCACCAATCGGTCAGTCGAGACACCACTCTCCTACTGAGAAAAATAAAAATAAAGATAATATAAGTAAATCTATAAATGGGTAAATATATAAATAATCTCTTAAATTATCATTACCAAAATTATTCACTTCTTATGATAATTAGTTTAACATAATCTGTGGTACTTAAAGTTTGTATTGAATACATTTATTTAATTTCTCACAATATTATTTTAAATTAAACCTATATATGGTTAATAATTTATAATTAGATGTATATTAAGCTAATTAAATGTTTGAATGATTAATAATTTATATTTAATTAAATATATGCCCATTATGGATTTTTTTTTAAATAGTTGGGATTCTTTTATTTGTACATAAAAAATAATTTTGACAATTGAAAAAGTGAAAAAATATTATTTACATTGTATAACTCATTTACTTTCTTTTATTATTATTTTAAATATTATTACTAATGAAACTCTCTTTTTAACTAATTAAATATAAATACATCAAAAGAAATGAGAAAACATATAAAATATATAAATATAGTTTTTGAAATAAGGGTAATGTCCTTGCTTTCAGATACTGAGAATTAAACATCCGATTTTAAGATAAATAAAACAATAGATAAATTAGATAGATTATTAATTTAATATACTATTAATTATTAATTAATATAAAATGAATTGAATTGAGATTGAATTGGTTTTTGTAAAATAATATGAATTTTGATTGAGATTGATTCTAATTGAATTATATATATATATATATATATATATATATATAATATAATTGTGCATCTATTAAATTGATTGAATTGATTCTAATTGAATTAAATATACTATTTATATATATATATATATATATATATATATATAGATGTACAACTACATCTAAATATGTATTTAGCTATATATATAGATATATATATATAGATGTAGTTGTGCATCTATAAATTAATAAAGAGAATAATATATGTATCATTAAATTTAATGAAACTTAAATTGACTTAAAATTAGAATATTTGATTTTTATCGATAATAATAGATTATATCGAATAATTAAAAAATAAACCATTTATTAAAGTGTTTTAAAAAACTTAATGTAAATATTTTTTGAAAAAACTAATTAGATTGAAATGCAATTAGATTTGAAAATTAATTTTTTAATGTAGATGTGTATCTATCTAAAATAAAAGAATAAAGTAATGCAGGAATTGAAATATTCAATGTATTTTCCAAATATTCAATGTATAAAGTAATGCAGGAATTGATTTTATTAAATTGAAAACTTAAATTGATTTCAAAATATTCAATGTATTTTCCTTATTTTCTTCATTATTTTATTATATAATTATAGGGATTTTTTCGTCAACAATTCAAAGAAATGCAGGAATTAAAATTGTGATTGATTTGGAATTGCAATCATTTGATTTTATATATATATATATATATATATATATATATATAAAAGATTATGCAATTGAATTGAAATTGATTGAAACCTTTTAATTTGATATCAATTTTAATATAAATGAATTTTAAAAATAAAAAAATTCAAGATAATTATGGAATAATGTTTTATTTGAAATGATTAGATTAAATTGAAATAAATCAAAATTGACATTTTCAATTTAAGTTATAATAGTAAATTATGCAACTGATTTGAAAAAGATTTGAAATTGATAGAAAATTATTTAATGAATATTTATTATAATATTAATGAATTTCTAAAATGTGTATAAGATTTGATTCGTAGGCATGAAATGGATCTAAATAGGTATTTTAAAATTTACACTAATTGCATTAAAGTTATACATGATATACAACTTCTTTAAAATAGCATAGAAGTTAGATATAATTAATTTAAAATTAAAAAAAAATTATAAGAAATTAAATTGATAAAGTTGAAATTGAATGTAAATCAAAAGACAAAATAATAAATTGAAATTTACAATTAATTGAAATTAAATTGAAATCTAATTGCAATTAAAATACTTTTTGATTTTCATATATAGATAATAGATAAGGGCACCTCCAACCCTCCTTCAAAAAAAGGGGAATCCCCTATTTTTCTCCCTCAATGGTCCCCTATCCCTTACACAAAAATAAGGGAATAGAAAATTCTCCCTTACATATCAGGGCGAAAATTGGCTCCCCTATTAGTTTCCCTATCTTTTTTTCTTGATTTTTATTTATTTATTTATTTCTAAGAAACAATCTTTGGGGAATTAAATATATGTAAACTATCCTTTTTATTTAAGTAATTTGATTTTATTTTTTTAATTTTTTTTACAATTTATGTAGAATTTTAAGTATAAGTTTTTAATAAATATATTATTATGTTTAGTTTAATTATATAAAAAAATTGCATTTATAATTGATTTGTAAAATTAAAAAATCAAAATATTATGAAATATTATTTTTAGGGGAGAAAATGGGGAAAATCGCTGGAGACAAAACACTATTTTCGCACAAAAATAACCTTCGACATGGCCTGATAGATAGATAGTTCGGTAATCAATTGAATCGAATTGTATTTAATCAGAAAGGAATTCGAATTAATTTCAGACTCGGCCGTACAGCCGAGCTTTGTATATTTCCATTGATGGCGGCTTCCGCCCGCATTCTACACTTCTCCTACCGCCGTCCTCCCAATTTACTCCACCCTCTCCGCCACCCTCGCCGATTTTATCAACACATCCCTTCCCCACTCCGAGTCTCCTCCCTCTCTTTCCTCTCTCACAACCGCCACTCCTCCAAATCTCTTAATCCCCAATCATTCATCTCATTACCTAATTTCGCCTCGTCCAATTTCTCCAACTCCACCGACTACTTCAATCGCCTCTTCCTCGGCTCCGATGACTCTCCATTCTGATGGAATCTCGCCTCCGCACCAATAAAAAGCAATCAAAGGAACAAAACCAATTTTGGTGATAACGATTTCGAGGTCGCGGTGGTGATGCTGGGGTGGCTGGGGGCGAAGCCGAAGCACCTCCGGCGATACGTGGAGTTCTACAATGCGAAGGGGATTCATGCTGTTACATTCGTTGCTTCCGTTATGAATGTTTTATCGTTCGATTTGGGGAAGAACATAGAGGAGAGGGTTCGGAAGCTATCCGACGAGCTCGCATCCTGGCTGTCCGATAGGAGTGGCGGCAATCGCTGCTTGATCTTCCGTACCTTCAGCAATGCTGGCTGGCTAGCGTAGGTGGATTCACTCTCATTGACATCGGTGTTTGAGAATGAGATTTTTTGATTCCTTGTAGGTATGGTGCCATTCTTGATAACTTGAAGGATAGAGAGGATTTGTTGGAGAAGATTAAAGGATGTGTAGTCGATTCAGGAGGCGATCCGGATATAGATCCTAAGGTTTGTGCTGCAAGATTGAGTTTTTATGCATTTTATCTTTTTGAAATGTGCTTTTGCTTGCTGTTGGATGATATAACTGATTGCTGGTAAACATAGTATATTTTAGTGGTTCAGTTTTACAGAGCGCCTAAGATAAGACATTGCGTTGCTTTATTTTTTTTTTTGGTTCGGATGAAATCATAGGATGGATGGCCCCTCTGCCATTAGAGTGTGTTATTTGCTTTAGTTGGTGTAAAATAATTATCAGCTTAGGTTTCTAAGTACTCCCTCCATCCCATAAATTTTGTCCCCTTTCTTTTCGGCATGGTTATTTAGGAGAGTTGTTTGTTGTGAGTAAAGTAGTGGATCCTCAAATTGTGGATAGTTCTTAGCCACAAGATTTTGACTTTTTAGGAAATGGGACAATATCTATGGGACAACCCAAAAATAAAAACAGGACAAGATCTATGGGACGGATGGAGTATTTGTTATGTGTGATTTATAACTGCACACTCCAATATCAAGATATTTTATTCTCCAGACAACATGTCATATAAACCTTGATTGCATTGCTGTTCTTGTTTTCATCCTTGTGCTGTTTTTGGTTCTTATACGAATTGAGGGCGGTCCTCGGCTATCAGGGTATGTTATTTGAGCTCCATATGCCTCATTGTCCTGTGCCTTTAATTTTGCTAGTTAACTTCTTGCTTTAGCTTCATGTGAAACAGTTATCAGCTTAGGTTTCCGACTCTTTGTTATGGCTAACTTGTTGGACACTCCAAGGTCAAGATATTTTACACTCTGAAGACATGATACCATAAATATTCATTACATGGTTCTTGTTTTCGTCCTTTGTGGTTTTTCTTTTGCCTTTAGAAGATAGGAAATGCTTACGAAGATGTGGTTAAGATATGAGCTACTTCTTGTGAATTGCCATTAGTTTGTTCTATCTCATGAGATGCTTAAGATTTTGCTTTCTAAGGTAAATTTATTGGATATTTCTTGTTTCTTAACATGTTGCCTAAATCATATACTGTACACTCTCTGCCCAACTACGAAGAGCGACGTTTTAAAATGTTACACGCGATCATACTGTGGGAAAAAAAATAGATAGAGGCCACATTTCATGATCAAGACCTGAATTTTCGCTACAGAAAACAGACGGATAAAAGTTTAGATATGATTCTTTGAGCAAAGAAGTCTGCTTAACCCTGCCTAGTATTCAAGTCTTTGGCAAAGGGTCTTTCAACACCTTGTTGATTGGCCTTGCAAATAAGCATCCCACATAATGATTCTTCATCTTTTCAGGTGTGGGCTGCTGGATTCTCCACAGCTTTGCTAAAGAAGAGCAGCTCCACAACTTCCCCCACCCCAGCAACAAAAAGTCTTGGAGAGAAAGTATCACAAATAGAAGAAAATAATCCATTTTTCACTGAAACCTTCCTCTTAGCTGCCTTTGAAAAGCTCTTCTCTTATCTCCTCAACCTTCCCAATATAAACCGGTAAGTGTGCATCCCATCTTAGCACATATCCTACTGTTATTCAAGGCTCTGAAGAGTGGGCTTTCTTTAATAGTAGGTTGAGAAGGATCATAACCACCCTCTTGACGAGCCAGCCTCCGTGCCCCCAGCTCTATCTTTATAGCACCGGAGACAAGGTGATCCCTTTTCGGAGAGTCGAGTTGTTTATGGAGGAGCAGATGAGATCTGGGAAAGAGGTGTTGTCTTTCAATTTTCGTCCATCTCCTCATGTGGACCATTATAGGACCTTTCCTGATCTGTATACTTATTAGCTTGATAGTTTCTTGAAAGAATGTGGTATGAAATTGTAGAAAGCAGAGGGAATTGATTATATCTTTACTGGGCTGTTTTGTGTGTAAGGGGGCTGGGAAAGGCAAAAGATCTTCTAGCCCATTTATGGTGGACCACTTGGTGGCCCACCAATCACGCGGCGCCACGCGTGCATTGGTGGGCCATCTTTTTAACATTCAAATATTAAATTATTAGCTTGGGGCCCACCAATACACGCGTGGCGCCAGCGTGATTGATGGGCCACTGTGGCCCACCATAAATGGGCCAGAAGATTCTCACTCGCCGGGAAACCCGTTGTCGATACCTATACTTTGTTGACAATAGACATAAATTTGGAGAAAATTTTGATTTTGATCATATAACGAGACACATGTCTGTGCTTCTGTCTTATAATGGTTAAATTTGTTTCTGCAAGGTCTTTGTTCTTTATTCAAAGTATATCTCAGACACTTTTTTTTTTTACTTACTAATGAATTATTGTGTTATTGACTATTGTAAACACAACATTAGGGTTTACATTGTTCCTACGGATCGAAAATACATCTACAGTAGGGAAAAATGTAGACTTGCAATTTAAATTATGTCTAAAAAAGATTTATTATAGTTGAATTAATTTTACAATTCATTGGTTATTGCATGTTGCTGCATCAGTTTGTACTCCTTATAAGCCTTTGTTAAAGTCGATATATTTTCTTGCGTTAACAATATTTATGTCTGTGTAATTGTCGTTAAAATGTTGCATAAATATATATTTTACAAGATCAAAATTAAAATTAAAAAAAAAAACCACCAATGTTTCAAATAAAGTTGCGTGAAATCTGGCCCAATGGAAATCTCAAGCCCAACATCAAGACCTCAAACCAGGGCATCTTAAAACGAAGGAACGAGGGCTCTTTTTTTCACCCCCAAATCCCTCGTTCTCGATCCCTTCTCGCTTGCGCTCGTAAGTTTATCTTCCTCGCGATTTCTTCCGATTGATTTCAATTGAAATGTGAAATCGATGCTAAAAACTTTTGTACGCTTCTGTTCCGATTTCGACTTGGAAATGTTGAGCACGAATCTGTCAAGCTAATTTGTTTTTATGTTTTTTCACATCCCTAGTTTTCTTTCCATTTTCGCTTGCTTGTGTATCATGAATTCCGGTTCTTTTTTTCGATTCCTTCGAAATTGGAACGTGAAATTGGTGGTAGAAACCATTGTACGCTTCTTTCCGGCTTCTAATTTTGTTCCTCCGTTGCTTCTGCAGGCTCGAAATAATGAAGGAAATCGAATACGACGAAGACGCTTTGTGTGAGAAAAGACAGAGTTGAGTATAAGAAACGCGGTGCGATGTATAAATATGGGTACGTGGTATCCTTCCTGAAAGAGTTTCCAAAGGAAGACAAATTCACCGAAAAAACCAAGAGGTTTCTCAAACAAGTCCGCGAAAGCAATGTAAGCAAACCCAAACCAACACTATTTTATTGATCAACAAAACATTAATTTCGACTAATTGAATTGAATCTGTATGTATATCAGGGGTACGACGTCGACTGTCGTCCTGATTCATATCGGTGTATGATGACCTCACCTTTCTATCCGTGTGAGCCGTATTTGTTTAATGATAGGATTCATTTCATAGCAAGGGAGGCGTTGAAGTTGATCAACGAGGACGAGACGGTATTATTGCATTAATCTTGGCTATTTACTTCATTGATTAATACATTGTATTGGTATTGCAAGTAATAAGTTATGTTTGGGAATGAAGATGAAAGCAAATGGGAAACAGTATGAGTTTGTCCGGATCAAGAGATTTGTTCAAACTGGCGGCACTGCTAAACTATTCACACTTCGTGTAAAGGATGTTGGTGATTCCTCCCTTCAAACACTTCGAGTCTGTGTGATTGTGCCTAAGAAATCCGATTTCGAGTGTGGGGTTGAAGAATGGATGCTTCTTCCTTCAGGTTATGGTTATTCCTTCCTATCTATTTTCGTAATAAAATAAATGAAATGTTTGCTCAAATTATTCTGATACGACTTAACCCTTAGATGGAAAGGAGCAAGAGGAGGAGGAGGAGGCTGAATGCCGAAAGGAGGAATTTGAGCGCCTAAGGATGGAGCATGAGGTTGAGAGTGCAATGAGGACGGCCGAGCGCTTAAAGAAGCGGTTCCGTAGCCTATATGGAGGTAATAAGTGAGTATATCGGCTAAGTAGAATGACTGTGTAGGGCTCAAGTAAGGCTGGAAGTAAAATACTATCTGCAGAGCAGAAAACTATATATGTTTACTCTATGTATATGAAGTTTTATTCTCCCCATGTTTCATATGTTGTTTGGAAGGTTTGGTATTGAATTTTGCTAATACGACTGACCCCTTAGATGGAAACGAGCAAAAGGAGGAGGATGAGGAGGCTGAGCTCCAAAAGCAGAAGCATAGGCAGAAGCCTGATAGGGCATGTAAAAGTAAGAAGCGATCCAAATTAAAATACTAAGGAGAAAACTGTATATGTCCTATGCTATGCATCTTTCGTTTGTCGGGAAACTATGTTTACTTCAAGTTATGGTTATTACTCCCTATCTATCTTTGTAATAAAATAAATGAAATGTTTGTTCCAATTTCTGATACGACGACTCCTTAGATGATGAGCAAAAGGAGGAGGAGGGAGGAGGAGGCGGTTCAATGCCAAAAGGAAGAGGCTGAGCGGTAAAAGCAACGTCCGATTAAGGCAAGTAAGAAGCCGGTTAAGTATAATAACTGTGTAGGGTTCAATTCAAGGTTGTTAGGGTTTGGAATTAGGTGCGGTATTGATGTTTCAAAGTAAATGGTGGAATTCTTGTTCTTTGGGTTTTTAACCTTGTTATAATTCAAAATGCGGTATTTATGCCCTCTAATGTGCTCAAGAAGACTTATATCTGTCTTAAGTGTCTATCATATGTTGTTTGGAAGATGTGGGTTTTGATATTCCAAAGTAGGATGGAATTCTTGTTTCTTTTGGGTTATAGTTCAAAAGGAGGAAACAATTTTATTGCATTAATTTCGGCTAATTATTTAATTAATTTGTGTTGTAAGTTGTTTGGTTTTTTGAATGAAGATGAAAGTAAATGACAAATGCTATCCTTGTTAACTCCTTCATTATTCACTCACACTTGGTGTAAAGGATTCGTCCATCAAAAAGCTTCGAGCATGTGCGATGGTGGCTAAAGAATGGATGCTTCTTCCTTCAAGTTGTGGTTATTCCTTCCTATCTATCTTTGTAATAAAATAAGTGAAATGTTTGTTCCTGATTATTAAGAAAGTAAATAAAAATAATATTTATATCAAAAAATGATTGTTCCTTCAAGAATAGGTTTATACTTATTGATACCTTCGTATCGAATGTCTTTTAATAAAAATAAAATTCAATTTTAAGAATGAAATAAAAAAAAATTATTTCAAAAAAATAAAAATTTGGCCAGTCCCCAACGGTTCCACAGGTATGAGTGGGCGGTCTAGCATTTAATATAGAAAGCGGCATGTCCAAAATTATAGTTACGTAAATAAAGAGCATAAACGTAATTTATTGATAAATTAACAGATTTGAGGGTGTTTGATTTTCGCAGACTTAAAATTGATCATACAATTTATGCATTTTCATGAACATTGTGTATTATTTTGTCTTTTCCCGGTATTTTTTATGAAGATATAGTAGTTTTATGCATTTTCATGAATATTGTGTATCATTTTTTATCAGAAATATGAGAAAACCTAATGATTCAAAATATGAGAAAACCTAATGATGAAACATATGATTAGATGGTTACTTTATATCAATAGAAGTTTATTAAAATTAAAATTCTTTTTCTAATAAAATCAAAATCGTAATACCCACACCTTCCAAACAACATATGAAACGCGGGGAGAATAAAACTTCATATACGTAGAAATATGTTCCGCTTGCTTCTCAAGAGTCAAGACAAATAGCATAGTTGAACATAGAGTAAACATAGTTTCCCAACAGACGAAAGATGCATAGCATAGGTGAACATATAGGCTTATACAGTTTTCTCCTCTACAGATAGTATTTTACTTCGAGCACGTACATTTGGCTCGCTTCTTACTTTTACATGCCCTATCAGGCTTCTGCATACGCTTCTGCTTCAGGCTTCTGCATAAGCTTCTGCTTTTTGCCCTCAGCCTCCTCATCTTCCTCCTTTTGCTCGTTTCCTTCCAAGGGGTCAGTCGTATCAGCAAACTTCGATACCATACCTTCCAAACAACATATGAAACATGAGGAGAATAAAACTTCGTATACATAGAGTTAACATAGTTTTCCGAAAAGGGAAAGATGCATGGCATAGGTCAAACATATATAGTTTTCTTCTCTACAGATAGTATTTTACTTCCAGCCTTACTTGAGCCCTACACAGTCATTCTACTTAGCCGATATACTCACTTATTACCTCCATATAGCCTACTGAGCCGATTCTTTAAGCGCTCGGCCTTCCTCATTGCACACTTAACCTCATGCTCCACCCTTAGGCGCTCAAACTCCTCCTTTCGGCGTTCAGCCTCCTCCTCCCTCCTCTTGCTCCTTTCCATCTAAGGGTTCAGTCGTATCAGAATAATTTGAGCAAACATTTCATTTATTTTATTAAGAAAATAGATTGGAAGGAATAACCATAACCTGAAGGAAGAAGCATCCATTCTTCAACCCGACACTCAAAATCGGATTTCATAGGCACAATCACACAGACTCGAAGTGTTTGAAGGGAGGAATCACCAACATCCTTTACACGAAGTGTGTATAGTTTAGCAGTGCCGGCAGTTTGAACAAATCTCTTGATCCGGACAAACTCATACTGTTTCCCATTCGCTTTCATCTTCATTCCCAAACATAACTTATTACTTGCAATACCAATACAATGTATGAATCAATGAAGTAAATAGCCAAGATTAATGCAATAATACCGTCTCCTCCTCGTTGATCAACTTCAACGCCTCATTTGCTATGAAATCAATCCTATCATTAAACAAATACGGCTTACACGGATTGAAAGGTGAGGTCGGCATACACCGATACGAATCAGGACGACAGTCGACCTCGTACCCCTGATATACATACAGATTCAATTCAATTAGTCGAAATTATTGTTTTGTTGATCAATAAAATAGTTTTGGTTTGGGTTTGGGTTTGCTTACATTGCTTTCGCGGACTTGCTTGAGAAACCTCTTGGTTTTTTTGCTGAATTTGTCTTCCTTTGGAAACTTTTTCAGGAAGTGTACCACGTACCCATATTTATACATCGCACCGCGTTTCTTATACTCAACTCTGTCTTCCTCACACAAAGCGTCTTCGTCATATTCGATTTCCTTCATTATTTCGAGCCTGCAGAAGTAACAGAGGAACAAAATTAGAAGCCGAAAAGAAGCGTATAAAGGTTTCTACCATCAATTTCACGTTCCAATTTTGAAGGAATCGAAAAACAGAACCGGAATTCAAGCGAAAATGGGAAGAAAATTAGGGATTTGATGGTGAAAATAAGAGCGAGAGATCCGAAACTGAGCACGAATCTGTAAAATATCAACTAATTTAGCTTGAGAGATTCGTGATCGATATTTCCAAGTCGAAATCGGAACAGAAGCATACAAAAGTCTTTAGCATCGATTTCACATTTCAATTGAAATCAATAGGAAGAGAAACTTACGAGCGCAAGCGAGAAGGGAACGAGAACGAGGGATTTGGGGGTGAAAAAAAGAGCCCTCGTTCCTTCGTTTTAAGATGCCCTGGTTTGAGGTCTTGGTGTTGGGCTTGAGATTTCCATTGGGCCAGATTTCACGCAACTTTATTTGAAACATTGGTTGGGCTTTTTTTTTTTTTGATCTTGTAAAATATATGTAGGGATGGCAAAAGGATCCGGTACCCGTCGGGTACCGGATCCGGGACGGTTCCGGTTCCTGACTCGGACCCGCCCCGCCCCGCCCCGTTTAGACCCGCCCTGTTACAAATTACAATTTAGAAGTGTAAAAGTGTTATTACATGCATCAATAATATTTTATTGAGATTCGAACCCGCATCAATAATTTTTTTTACATGCACTTATGCCATTTGAGCTAATGTTCACATTTGTTAATATTTTACATGTATAGTTATATATAAGAATATGACATACTAAAATAAAAATTAAATTAATACACCTAACAAAAAATTAGCTTATAAAATATAAATATTAATTTTCTAGATTTCAATATACTATATTCAAATTGTAATTATGGGCATGTATTTCGAAAATGAAATTAATTATTTTTTATTTCTATTCTTTAATTGAAATTGATTATATGTATAAATACAATTATGATTAATGAACAATTACAATTGAAGACTTTTTATTACAAGTGAAAATACATCTAATAAAAATACAATAAATATTAACTTTCTAGATTTCAAAACATTATATTCAAATTTCTAATTTCTAATCATGAAAATGTATTTCGAAAATGAGATTAACATTATCAACATTAAAAATAAGTATTCATGAACTAATGAACTTATGAAAAATTATAAATTCACAATTTAAAATTCTTTATGACTAATGAAAAATTAATTATTTACAATTGAGTTTTTTATAACAAATCAAAAACTACACCCTTATTATTCATAAAATCCATTCATAAGTTCATAAGAATCATAACATATACATAAGAAATTCATATTTTAATAAGAATCATAACATATGAAAGTTTATTTAAAAAAAATTAAAGAAATATGATGAATAAAAGCTACAAAATATATTTGAAAGATGATTTTGTTTTTGTGGTTTATTTTTGTTTTTCACATGAAATATTAGTCATGCTTACTACAATCATTATATTTGATTAAAGCTACTATATTTTTATTTATGTTTTAAATTAAAATTAATAAAATAAAAGTTTAAAATTATATATAATTTATGTTTATCTAAATTTAACAAATAAGTAGTTGGTGTAGCGGTCAAGAGTGTTTGTAAATTTTCGGATAACCCGGGTTCGAATCCTTGTGGAAACATTATTTTAAATTTATTAATATCTAAAATATTTGCGGGTCTGCACGGGTCCGGGGCGGGTCTACCCGCCCCGTACGGGTCCGGGGCTGGGTCCTAAATTCTGGACCCGTGCGGGTCCACGGGGCGGGTCCGGGTCCGTTTTTTAAGGGGCGGGGCGGGTCCGGGTCCAATGATACCTGGCCCCGACCCGCAAAATTGCTATCCCTAAGCGCGCCTTGAACTGATTAGTATAAATAAGCTACTGTATCATTCATCTTCATCAATAATAAGAAATCTTATCCTCTGAAATCTAGAAGTTTTGATCTTCCATTCTTTTCGATTGTTGTTCATACGCAAGTACTTTCATTTACAACATGGTATCAGAGCAATGGTTCGATTACACCGAACGGATTGGGAAGTGTTGGTAGACGAAGAGATCGGGGAAAGCAGTGCAGAAGGAGAGGGCAGAAATCGACGTGGTAGGCGAACAAATCGAAGGGGAGGCGATCTGCAAATTCGTGGAGATGCGGATCTGAACGGTGTCGATCGACAAGTGAATACATCATATCCAGAAATGGAGAGAGGTGAGCAAGTTCCGAAGATTAATGATGTATACTATTTGAGTCCTCATGATCATCCAGGTCTCAAAATCGTAAATGCCCAATTCAATGGACACAACTACTATGCTTCGAGCCGAGCCATACGAAGAGCACTTGCTGGAAGGAACAAGGTATGTTTCATTGATGGTAGCATACCTAAACCGCTTGAAAACCATGCTAGCTACAATTCGTGGATTCAAGTAGATTTCATAGTTACATCTTGGATTATGAATTGAATTGCACCAGAGTATTCTGATTCATTCTTACTTATGGAAACATCACATCAATTGTGGACTGAACTTAAGATGAGGTTTGATCAAAGTAATGGTGCGAAGATTTTTAAACTAAAGAAGGATCTATCTGTGTTTATACAAGGAAATCAATCGGTTATGAAGTATTACAATAGTCTGAATGTCATGTGGGATGAACTGAGGCTTTTGCAGCCAAATACAGTCTGTAGTTGTATTAAGGCCTCTGAATGTGTGTGTGGGGCAATGGAAAATGTAAGAATCAGTAATGAGACAGATAAATTGATGCAGTTCTTGTTAGGGCTGAGTGATACTTATGATGCAGATAGGAGTCAGATACTGTTGTTAGAACTACTACCTACTGTTAGTAGGGCATATTCTATGCTTCTACAGGATGAAGAGCAGAGGAAAGTAACTTCTCTGCACACGCATCCACAGGAACAATTGCCATGAATGTTAATGGTGATGGGAAAGAATTGAATAATGTATATGCAAGTGTGATGAATGTGGGGTATAAAGGCAATGGAAATAATCTCAGGGACAGAAGGAATGGCTTTAAGCCAAGAATGAGCAAGGAGGAGAGAAAGAGGCTGAAATGCAGTTTCTGTGAAAGGATGGGGCATGAACGAAGTGAATGCTTTAAACTGAATGGAGTGCCTGATTAGTTCCAGAAACTAAAAGACCATAAATCTAAAGGTCAGGCAAACTGTGTTATACAACAAGGGGGCCAACAAAATCCATCTGGAGATTCTGTTCCATCAAATACTCGAGTTCAAAATGTTGGAGAATTGATCTCAAGTGTAGAGAGGGCTTTAAACCAGCTTAAAGGCTTGGGGAATGCATGAAGTGTTAACAATGTGGAGACATGCACTCCCTTGACAATGATGGAAAAAACATTACTCGTTCAGCTTACTTGAAGCATTAAGAAAGGAGAAAGTATGGATTATGGATTCAGGTGCCAGCAGCCATATCTGTTGCAACAAGGACCTTATGGTTGGGGTTCAAAGGTTGCTAAATCCTCAAGGTGTTTATTTACCTAATGGAGAAATGCAGACCATTTATGAAACCGATATAGTGTAGCTGACAGAAGAATTAATACTACAGGATGTGTTATATGTTCCAGAGTTTACACACAACCTAATTTCCACACACCAGTTGAATAACAATTTGCAGTTAAAGTGTGTTTTCTTTCCCACCTACTGTATTGTGCAGAAGCTTTCCAATGATCATGTGATGATCATAGGGCAAGCTCAAGTGAGGTTGTATATCATAGATCCGGAGCAGAAACTGGAGAGGATCAATCAAGTTGCCCGAGCCTAACATTGAATCTTTGATGATTGGCATGTTCTTCTTGGGCATGCTTCCTATACAACACTTCAACATATTCCTGAATTGGAGAAGTTATGTAAGAAAGAAATGCAGACAGTTATAAGCTCTTGTGAAATATGTCACAAAGCCAAACAGTGTAGAAATCCCTTCCCCAACTCTGGAGCACAAGACTACATAGTTATTTGAGCTTATTCATGTGGATGTTTGGGGGCCGTACAATGTTGATAAATGGCAAACTCTTCCTATATTCTGACTATTGTGGAAGATTGTAGCAGGAGTACTTGGACTTTCCTTTTACAATCTAAGAGACAGATGCATAAAGTGTTAGAAAATTATCTACGAGTGGTGGAAAATCCGTATTCTATGAAGGTCAAGAAGGTGAAAACAGATAATGGGACAGAGTTCGTGAACATTCAAACTCAACATCTTTTTCAGTCTTTGGGAATCATTCATCTGAGAACTTGTGCTTATACACCACAGCAACACGGCATAGTAGAAAGGAAACACAGGTCTTTACTGGAAATAGAGCGTGCTCTAATGTTTCAAAGTTGCCTACCCGAAAAGTTCTGGCCGTTCTCAATTTTAACAGCTACATGGATTTTAAATAGGCTGCCAAGCAGGATACTTGGTTGGAAGTGTCCTTTCTCAGTGCTGACCAATTCTCAAGTTGATTTGATTGAATTACAGCCCTTTAGATGCTTGGTCTATGCGGCTAATACTAAGCCACATAAAAGGAAATTTGATGCGAGAGGGACTAAATGTATTTTTCTTGGCATAGCAGCTGAACACAGAGGTTATACATTGTTTGATTTGGACAGCAGTGAAGTTATAATATCTAGAGATGTCAAATGCTTTCCTCACATTTTTCCTCTAACTGTCACAGATGCTACACCAGTACCTTGTATTGATGATAGTGTGGAGCATGTCACTATTCCTACTGATGTTGATAATACTGTAGCTCCTGCAACCTTGGAAGATCTGCCTACTGATGACACCTTGGTGCCTAATTCCTACTCTTCTGCTGAACATGATGAAGTTCAACAATCTCCTAATTCCTCATCTCCATACAACCCTGCAGAGTCCTCTGTTGAACATATTACAAGGCCAAAGAGATCTGTAAAACCTCCTTCACGACTCAATGATTTTGTAAGCCAAGTTGATTTAAATTTTCCCAACCAGCCATCTACAACCCTCACTCCCCCTACATTTCCATTCATCCATTCCTCTATTTTTCAGTCCAACCTACACTGCCCTTCTGACTAAGATAACCACTTTACAGGAGCCATCTACCTATAAAGAAGCTAGTAAGTTTGCTGAATGGGAATCTGCAATGCAGAGTGAGTTGAATGCTTTAGAGCAAAATGGAACTTGGACATTTGTTGATCTTCCCCCTGGTAAGCATACAATTGGGTCTAAGTGGGTTTATAAAGTGAAATTAAGGGCAGATGGATCCATAGAACGATTTAAAGCTAGATTGGTGGCCAAGGGATACAAGCAAGAGTATGGGATAAGGCTATGAAGAAGTATTTTCACATGTGGCTAAACATGTTTCCATTAGACTGTTGCTTGCTTTTGCCTCTGCAAATAATTGGAATTTATCAAATAGACATCAATAATGCTCTTCTCCATGGTGTTCTTACAGATGAAATATATATGATGCCCCCGGAGGGATACAATAAAGCTCCAGCTGGTAAGGTCTGCAAGTTGGTAAAGAGCTTGTATGGATTAAAACAAGCCTCTCGAGAATGGAATGTTGAGCTTTGTAAGGCTTTCCTCTTATGGTTTTATCCAATGCCCACATGATCATTGTTTATTTACTATGGAAAAGGGGTCTACTTTCTTGGCTTTATTGGTATATGTTGATGATATATTGATAGTCAATCCAGATATGGAGTTGATTTATGCTTTGAAGTCTTTTTTGCACAAACAGTTTACTATAAAAGATTTGGGAATAGCTCGTTATTTTTTGGGCATGGAGGTTGCAAGAGGTGAACAAGGTTTATATTTGAACCAAAGAAAGTATATACTAGATATAATTGAAAGAGATGGTTTACTTGGTTGCAGTCCTTCTTCTACTCCATTTCCTCAAGGAGTAGATTTGTCCTCTACCTCTTCTTCATTACTTACGTAACCCGATAAGTATAGGCGATTTATTGGGGCAAAACCGTTATATCTTAATCTTAATAGACCAAATCTCACTCATGTGACTCAAAAGCCCTAAGTCGGGTTTGTAGCCTCTCCTTGTGAGAATCACCGGTCTGCGGCTTTGCATGTACTTCGGTATCTGAAAGGGTGTCCATCCCTAGGCCTATTCTTTCCTTCTCAGATTTCCTCCCTCACCCTCTCTACTTATGCTGATGCAGATTGGGGTTCTTGTCCCACAACCAGAAGATCATTGACTGGATTTTGTATCTTTCTAGGTGGATCCTTGATATCTTGGCGTTGCAAGAAGCAAGAAACGGTCTCGCCTCTACCGCCGAGGCCGAATATAGGTCTCTTGGCGCCACCGTGCGTGAGATAATATGGCTCACTTACTTACTTCAAAATCTGAGCATTAAGGTTCCTACTCCAATCCCTTTGTTCTGTGATAATGCTGCTGCCATTCACATAACTCAGAATCAAGTTTTCCATGAGCGGACCAAGCACTTGGAACTTGATTACCATATTGTCAGGGATTGGTATAAGGATGGTCTTATCACTCCTACTTCTATTCATACATCTAATCAATTGGGCTGATGTCTTCACCAAAGTGTTACCCGGACCGCGGTTTCGTTACCTTCTTTCCAGGATGGGGCTCGTGGATCTCCACCGCCTCCATCTTGGGGGGGTGTTGAGATTGGAAGCAGTTAATGGAGGTTGCAAGATGGTTATGAGAAAGCTGGTAGCTGGTAGTTGGTTGAGAGGCGAAGAAAGAAACGGTTGAAGGCGTTTATCAGTGTTTGAATCAACGCCGTTTGATCATCTTGATTAGCTGGACAATCGGAGGGCGGAGAAGAGTAGTTTACTAATAGAAACGTGTTTACAAATAAAGCGTCTTTGTGTTTGTTGAGAGTTAGTTAGCTTTTGTTACAGTAGCGCGCCTTGAACTTATTAGCATAAATAAGCTACAGTATCATTCATCTTCATCAATAATAAGAAATCTTATCCCCTGAAATCTAGAAGTTTCGATCTTCCATTCTTTTCGATTGCTGTTCATACGCAAATACTTTCATTTACAACTTCAGCTCCTCCAATGCTTTCTTCTCATTCTCCGGTAGATGACATAGTTCAACGGCGTCCTCCGCCTCCGGCGAGAGAGGAGCTTTCTGATCGCCGTTGAGAGGATTCTCCGGCGGCATGACGTCATCAGCTTCCGGCACAAGAAGCGCGCCATTCTCACATTTGGATTCCTCTTCCGCTTCAGGAACATCACTAACAACCAACACTACTTCCTTTGCCGCAGATTTCTCCTCACACGCCATTTTCTCCACTTGCTCCGCCATAGTTGCAGAGTATAGAAGTTAAGAGAGAGAGAGAGAGAGAGAGAGAGAGAGAGAGAGAGAGTGAGTCAGTGAGTGTGTGAGAGTAGAGATTAGTGAAATATAGAGGGGCCTAGGGGGGGGTGGTGACGGTTTTAGAGTGTGAACGTGAGGGAGTAGGAGGCTGGTCTACTACTTTAGCATGTAACTGAACTGTCAATCGGAGAGAGAGAGAGAGAGACACACAGTCTGGAACAAGTCAAAAGCTCTTCTTTGCTCATTCTTTTTCGCTCTTCCCCCAATGATTTTCTGCACTTTTTGGGCCCCATTTTTACTATCATTTTCCCTCGTCCTCTATTTCTTTTCTCGAAAGCTCCTTTTTTATTTTCTAAATTTAATTAAATGTTAGGAATACATGAGAATCACAAAAGCTTGTGTGTGCCACTTTTGTATACCCTTATGTGTACCAAATCATAAGGGTGTTGACATGTGTTAAATATGACCCACTTGATTTAATGAGAAATCCCACATGTCAATATTCTTGTGGTGTAGTACACACAAAGGTATACGAAAGTGGTACATACAAATACAAGTTCAGATTTTTCGAATAAATAGGCCATAAATGGAGTAGAAAAAAGTATTTTTATGTTTTAATGAAAGAAATTATATTAATTAGTATCATAATGAATTAATAATTACGTAACGTTTTTGGTACTTGCGCCATTTATTTTCCCAATGTCAGCTTTGACTCTAATTTGGGCTTAATGGCCTTGTATCAGTGAATAAACTTGGCATCAAGAACTTCATGGAATAAACATTAAACCCAATTCAAATCAGTTTGTAATGATGAATAATAGATTGATAGCAAGAGTGTTAAAAAAAATCGTAAACCGCCACCCGCCCCGCTTAAATCGTCCGTTTTAAACCGTAACAATCGGTTGAATTTTCTTTTTCTTTTTTAAATGAACCGCGGTTTTAGCTTATAACAGATCATCACTTGACGGGTGGGTGGTGCTTGCACCCGATCCGTCAACCTCCTATTTATCTTAATTTTTATGTTAAAATATAAAATTTAAATATAATAAATAATAAAACATAATCTAATTTATGTGCCTTTTAGAAATGAGAAAAATAAAAGGTAAAAATCGATCCATTCTTGTTGTCCTTCTCCCTTCTCCATTCTAAGTTTTAATTTTTCTTTAATTTCATTTCTCACCTTAATTCAATTCCATTTCCTATTTTTTTTCAAGTTTCTTTTCTCTCTGTGCTTAATAAGTTGCATACTACAATTTTCAAATTACTTGAAAGGTTTTAATTTTTCAAGTTGTAGTCTCACTTGGCCTAAAATGGTTAAGAGATTTGAAAACATTCCAATTACGTTCATCAAATTTACTAAAGTTATATCATATTTATTATTTATTATTTCATTTTCCGGATTTTACACCTCTTATTATTGGCATCGAATGATTAATTTTATTAGCATGATTTAAAAAAGTGACCCACCAAACCGTCGCCAAACCGCTCACCTGACCCGCTACGGTTTCGAAAAAAAACTAAACACGGTTTGCTCCTAACTCTCCTATATATAAGTGGGTCATTTTTTTACGTCTAAATCCGCCCACGCACACCCCTAATTGATAGTCTCACATTGCTCCAAGAACTGAATAACATGTTCTTTTTCTTGAACATTGGATAGCAGCTACGATTTACCACGTCAACTAATAACTCTGGAGATTCACTGATGGAATTAGAAGGGAGTGCTCATGTACTGTACTCAAAACCACATGAATGGGAAAAACTAAGTGATTTTGATATCCCAGGAAAAAAGAAAAAGACCTTGCTTAATGAAGACAGAGTTTCATTATACAGATATTTAAACCAATGAATGAAGTTGCACATAACCACAACTATAAAGGATTCAAGGCTTGTAATGAGGCAATACACAACATTTTCATTTGCAGAGACAACTCTTTTCACCTATTTTACCATATACTGTAAAAAATGGCATGAGGTTTACTTATCTTAAGACCACAACATTCTCCTCCCCCCCACCATGTAAGTGTTCAAACAACAAAACACTTTGGCTGCAAATGTGAACTGAACTGAGGAATAAATAATATACAGTGATAAAAGACACAAAAATGATGAAGAAACCAGAAGCTTTCATAGACACTTTGAAAGAAAGCAACTAAAAGAGTAACTTACATCTCCGCTGCAGTAATGCTTTCTTCCTTGTCCTCCTCACTGCTTTCATCATTTGATCCCAACAAGCCCTGTTCTCTCTTGATTCCATTCTCCCCACTTAGCATAGAGGAATCTGAAATGGCATTTCTCTTGTAGTTCCAAACAAGCATTGAGATGTAATCTTGAGGTGAAACCCTCCCCACTTAGCATAGAGGAATCTGAAATGGCATTTCTCTTGTAGTTCCAAACAAGCATTGAGATGTAATCTTGAGGTGAAACCAAGCCAAGTTCTTTAAGGCATTCCCTTTGCTCCTCAAGAGTTCTTGAATCCTCTAGCTTTATATGCTCAACCAAAGCTTTCTCATGATCCGGTCTCCAACCTAATGGCAACGGGGAATAGTCGGTTTCGGGTACTAGAGACATTCGCGTATACTGAAGCCCCTCAATCGACTCCACGAGACCCATTCTCATCAAATTATGGAACTCTGGTGACTGCCCTTTCTTCTCCTTTAGAGGACGGTCTATTCCCCGACCACCAATCTTGTAAACTTTAGCTCTCGACCTTAGCTTGTATTTCGCAGCATAGAGCTTAGCTAGTGAGCCTCGAATGATGTATGAGCAGAAGTTAACTATCTTCTTCCTGTTGTCAGCATATCTGTACCACTCGACCATTGTTGATAAGAACTTGTTCATTTGAGCATTTGTGTGGGCTTGTGTAGCGTGGAACATTCGAAAACAAGGTTGAGGATCCGGATCTCTATCGCCCTTGAGAAAGGCCAGCTTTCTGAACTGTTTAATGCACTGCTTCAAACTAGCTGTGACTGAGAGCAAAGTTCCCACACCCTTTTCACTAATGATTTTCCCACCGGTGGCTGTGTAACGCAGAGTGGGATACACAACTCTCCGGCATAATACATGGTCGAGAAACATGATCCCTTTAGTTATATGCTCAATGAGGAGGCTCTCATTATCCAGTTTCAGCATATACTTCTGATCACAAAACTCTATCAACTGCTTTCTTAGAGTTGCTGCATCTGCCCTTGGCCCTCTAACTCCAATCAAGATATGACCACCGTAACGTATGTAGTCGATTTTCCTAGTCTTATCCGGACCACTCGTAGGGACAAATTCCGGCCAGGATGTATTCCCTTGTTCCCCCTCTCCATCCGGACAATTCCATATGACATCATTTGTGGACGGCTTGTAAAATTCCTTAATTTTATCTTCCATCCATTTGTCCAATTCATGAAGGCATATGTTAGCCAGAAGAGGACTGAGGATTCCACAATGTCCCCAAGAAGGACATATCTCAGCCTCCTCCGGTGCAAATCCAAAGAACGTATCTAACCAATAGGGATCAGGCTTAGGCTCATCCTCTGCTAATACTCTCTTCTTCTGATACTTCCTTTTCGTCTTCTTTTTCTTCTCTCCATCATCCCTACTCGTGATAACTGGTGTTGTCAGTGCTGCCTTTATCAAATCAATCACCTTCTTATCCCTCACATCCCTCATCACAGCATTGATCACCATCCCAACCTTGATACTATCCAGCACAGTACTCAAATCTCCCTTTAGATACCATAAATACCCTGCAAAGCTCCTTCTAATCACCCTCAACACTGTATGGGCATTCCTTCCAGGCCTAAACGCATACGACTTCTGAGAAAACCTAGGCTCAAAAATCGGCTCCATAACCATAAGAAGCACCTCTTGAACTACCCTATCCTGAAAAGGTGCACGCTGCGTAGTAGTCAATATTGTCTTAATCTTCCTCTTCGACAACGACTCGTACTCAATCTTATCCTTAGGGGACTTGATGAAAAACTCTAACCTAGCTCCCCATTTAAACCTAGAATCAAGGACCGCATTTCGCAGAGCCAACAAATCCTCAAGAGCAGCACGAGTGACGGAGCTGCGTGGCACGTACGCCCCGGTTTCATCGGCACACACCTTCTGGTAAGCCAACACCCACAATTCAAACCTTCGCAGATAATTGGTCACATTAGTAACAGTCTTACCCGGCTCGCGAAAATGCTCAGTCCACATTTGGGAACAGACCGCCACGCCGTCCTCCTTCATCAAGGAGGCCGGATCGTTCGGATCAGGAGGCCGCCTCGTGAACTGATAATTACGGTAGTTAAATGCTCTAAAAGGAAGAACACCATTTTCATGCCTTGCATTCACAGAATCACTCAATTGAGAGTTGAGAAACGTCGAACTATGCAATGAAATTATAGCTCTTTCTTCAATTGCTCTACGACTCAATAGTATCGCGGCTCGATGCATTTAAATATTCTATGGCCGATGAATCGAATATGAATTACAGAAAGAGAAAGCAACAGAGATTCCGAAATTTCGATTATATCAAAGGAGCAAACAAGTGAAGATAGTAGTACTCACGGGGTGATTTGTGTTCCCCAGAAACATTAAAAAGTTTGATGCAATAATCTGATAGTGATTAGGGTTTTGGTAGGGTTTTTGGTAATTAAGAGCGCTGCCCTTCTCTGCTCATCATCTTCGCCACAATCTGGGTTTTGTTCCATAATTAGCGGGTCCGGGTGTCAAACGAAATCAGTCAGTCAAATCGATAAACTATTACTTTTAATCTTATAGATTGGTTTATTTATTTTTTGTTCTTTTTCCATTCGGTTATAAATGTCTCGGTTTATGTTTTAAGTGTCCGCACGGTCTCGGCAGGCCGCGCGCGGGGCCTCGGCAGGCTGCCGAGCACGCCCGCACGCCTCGGCACACGCGCCGCGCCACGCCCACACGGCCTCGTCCGGAACGGCTGCGGTCGAGCAGCGAGTGCAGGACCACAGGCCGGACCAACTGTCGTCCGCAATGAGCGTGGTGATCGAAGGTCGGGGCCTCGTACCCACACCGTAGTAATTTTAGAGCTAATACGTGCACCAAACCCCGACTTTTGGAAGGGATGCATTTATTAGATAAAAGATCGACACGGGCTCTACCCGTTGCTACGATGATTCGGCAGGGGCCTCGGGAAGAGTTATCTTTTCTGTTTAACAGTCTGTCCACCCTGAAAACGGCTCAGCCGGAGGTAGAATCCAGCGGTTAGAAGAGCACCGCACTTCGCGTGGTGTTTGTGTTTTGGCCTCCCTCTATTCTGTTAAAGTTGTCTCAATTTCGATCGTTTATGATTTGGTGATATTTATAAGCGTCGCATCGCTTAATTCACGGATCATTTATTGTGTTATGATAACACAACTTTAAGCACATATTGATAAGCACACGTCATGTCATTGATCGAAAATAAATCAGGCAATGGAAAAAGGGACTTGTAAGGTCAGTCCATACTGAATGACCAAAACCGAATAATGCTCACATTACAAGAGCAAAACAAATATATATCTTCTCTAGGTATCCCAAATCAAAATTGTCAATTGAAATTGAAATATAAGAACAAAGTAAAACTTAGGATCAACAAAATACTAGAATTTTCTTCAGAAATCATCATCTTGAAAAGGCTAAACAAATACATACATAAGAATGTTGGGGGCTGTATACAAATGTCATGTTCCTTGCAGTACCAAAATTCCAAGAAAAACAGAAAGAGAGTGAAGGAGAAAACTGCTTCAAATCCAATCATTAGTTAAAAGCCAAAGGAAAATTGGTACCCTGTATGCTAAACCATCCTCAAACAACTTCCCAAACCTTAACCCGAACTCAGAACGAAGCCTCCGATGCATATCAGAAAAGTTGGTACTCTTCATTTCTTGATTTTCATGTGAAGCTTATAGCATCTTTTCTTATGTATGACCCGTATTGTCGGAGAGCTATGTGTACGTAGGTAAGAGAGAGGATAAAGGGAGATTGGTGGGATTTATAGTTACCGGAACAAGGGTAATATTCCCCATTGGTGAAGAAAGCCTTCTCCGGTAGTGACCTCGAGCAGCAGGAGAACAAAAACTGCGAGCATGGCTGCTCTACCGTTCCATGTTTCAGCACTTTTAGTCCAACCCCATTCCCAGACTACTACAGGGGGAGGTAGCTCTCTTCGCTGCGAATCATATGCAGCCAGTAGCTCTTCTACACTGCCCAGTGGGACTAAAGACTGCAGAAGACAAACCACAGAAGATTTTGAAATACTAAAGAGACAAACAAAGGATACTGGAGGATCAAGTAGATGCAACTCTCTGCTCAATGCATGCATATATCCATAACATAGGCGGATACTAGGAGAAAGCAAATAACAAGGAGAATCCAGAAATACATAAATACATAAATACGGAAGAAATTGGTTTACCGCTAGAGAGGTGTGCGTGATAACACAAAAGAACACTTTCACCAGCATTTATGCTCGTCATATTTGGAGATATGATATGCCCAAGTTGCTTGCAATACTTTTTATGTGCCTTAACTTCCATTTTCCATTTTCCTATTCACCACCCTCCCCCAAGAATGAAGGGAAAAGAGATGCCTCAAACAAGTGTGAATTGATGATAAGGGAACAAAAGAAAAATGAAAACGGTACTATCAAGGGAGAGAAAAATCTACTAACTAGTGTCTGCTTCTGATGGTCCATGGAGAAGTATTATAATACCCCATAGCCTTGCATCTTTAAACAAGAAGTAGTAATTTATAAGCATGAGAATTAATAATCTAAATTACCTGTCGAGCTTCAAGATTCGACACAGCCATTGCTCCAACGTATGGAAGACTTTCTATCACTGCATCAGCCAAGTCTGAAATAAAAGTAGGCTCGCACCCAAGTGCAGGAACTCGTCCCCTTTTCTCTATGCCAGATTTTAGAGCCAATTCCTTGTATTCAACATCCATTTCCTCCAATGTTTCGATATGTTCGCTTACAAAACTGTGGTAAAAATTCATGGCAAAACATGTGAATAGGAAACAGTTGAAGCAGCTATATGATGCATAGAAAGTCAAGTGACCCTTCCCAAACCCCCTTCCCCTATCAGAGAACAAGAGAAAAGACCACATTACACCAAAAACAAAATAATCAAAATGGTGGTATCCACTAACCACTTAGTCTCACCTAATTGGGACAGCTAAAAGATTTTTCACTCCTTTCTGTCCAAGTTCAACGATTGTATCATCTGTATAGGGTTTTAACCATTCTACAGGTCCAACTCTGCTCTGTAACAGATAAGGGCAACCAAATGAAATTCGAGGAATAAAACCACCAAATTGACATTCTGGAAAGAGAAGAAAAAAAAAGAAAGTACTAGAACATATGGATGTGGAATTAAAGACAAATATCATTGATATGGAGTTCAAATTTCTTGCAGTGGAACCCATGGTGAATGCAAAATAGTATAAGCCTGTGTAAAATGAATCGCGAATAAAGCCACACAGTACAACTGGATTTATAGCGAACTTCTACAATGTAATTCTGTAATATAAGCTTATTATTCTTTTCACTTAATACAATACCTGATAGGCAAGGATGTATGCATTACTTATCCTTCTTTTTTCTAGTTCTTCCATGATCAAGTCAACACACTCCTCCATCTCAGCTTTGTATGGATCACCAGCTTCCTCCACATATGCAAGTGGTACCCCATGAGCACTAAAGAAAATCATCACCTGTTGTAAATAGCTAATGTCAATTGATCCTACATAGAAACCAAGGCGCTCCTACGTGATCTAATTTATCATTTCTTTCAGTAGAATGAGCATTCTTAAAATATTACATGAGCAAATATTGCAACAAAAGGAATGAATAATATAAACCTCCCCCATCATCATTACCTCCTTAGAGCTATCAAATTTTCCCAACTCTTTTTTAATCAAATCTGCCATGGCTTTTACATATCCTTCCCGCTGGTACCAGGAAGGGATTACAGTGTGCTGCATGTTGACTTGATATTCATCCTCCCTAGATATATACAATTATCATAAAAAAGGATTTTGCTGGTCATTAAAGAATCAATAAATGATTTTCACATCCTGTCAGAAACACCTGAATATACTCTCCAGAAGCCGAAGACTTGAACCACTGGTAGAGATTGAGAATTGTGGGTAGAGAGGAAGTACAACAAGTTTTGTGATTCCATCTCGTTTAATCTGGACCAGTGAAAAGGAAAATAAATTTATAGTAGTAGATGAACAAATATACTGACTACTAGAATTCTAGAAGCACAGAATAAGCAAGAATTTATGGCCAATGCCTGATAATCTTCTCTTGACATCCAACATCAGAAAGAAAAAAGAGAATCATTACTCATAAAGTTGTTGACTAGATAACTATATTACCAGTATAGAATAGAAACAGTGAGATAACAGAGTGAGTTTCAAAAAAGAAAAGAAAAGAACAGAAAGAAAAAGAGGCAGTTTTCAAGATCCCAACAATTGAGTGCACAACTATCCTTTATTCTACTGAAACTTTATATTCCACATGCTTATTTATAACAAGCTCACTTTGTTCCTCTATCTAACTCTTTCCTTGGTTCACTAACTTTCATGAGAAAGAATCATCTCTCATTGTGCAAAACAAAAATTTAAGCGAGCACTTAGACCTAAGACCTTAAGTAGATAACCATATACATTACTTATTCGATTCAAACCACACTCAAAGTGGGCAAACCTGTTCAATAGCTTCTTCAGTGAATGGATGCCAGTAGCGCATACCAACATACACGTTTGCTGGGACATTCTTGTCACATAGTGCTTTTCTCAACTCCTCAGCCTATATACAGCATTTTGGTGCAGTTTAATGGACAGATTATATGAACCATATGTTTATGAATTCAAAACCAAATCACAACATTGTACATTAAAGCCCAAATAATATGTTATGGACTAAGAAAACTGAGGTAGATAATTTCCATTTTCATTAAGATCAAACCTGGGCATCAGTGATACGACGCAGTGGAGAACCACCACCAATTGAAGCATATCCTTCCTTGCTCTTCGATGATCTAGCAACAGATATAAATTGTGCCAAGGGCTTTTGAAGAAAACGGAATAACCTTGGCAGTCGAATAATATCCTACTTCCCAATATGCAAAAAAATAGAGAAAAAGAATTGTAATTCGCTTCCACAAATCCAACATCAAAATGAATTGAATAGTATAACCAAGAGGTACTAACTGGATCTGCAAAAAGGTTAAACAAGAATGGTTGTATATCATCTAGAGTCTCAGGACCTCCAAGATTAAGCAGTAACACTCCAATATTTTCATTACCAACTATGGAAGTGATGGATGTTTCTTGAGAATCAGAGGTAACCATGGCTCCTGATCGCGTTGAATGCTTGGTTGACTGATCTGCAAATACAGATGATGTATTGGACCAGCCCAAGGGGCATCTTGCAACTATAGATGTCTTCAAAATATTAGAATTGGAAAAAGTCTCCAACTGCACCCTTGTGCAAGGACAAATTCCCTGAGAGAGGACTTTGGCTCGTGGCAGAAGTCTGTGATGAAAAGAGAGATATAGCATCAGAAATTGTCATTAGTTTATACATCATAAAAAAGCATAAAAGATCAAGAAATAAATTGCTAATTCTGTCGCACTCTGCATCACTAATGGCTAAAATCCAAGACTTTCACCTCTTTGAGTTGAGTATTTCTGAAGATAAAGACAAGTTTCTAACCAACTATTACTACACCAGTAACCATGTAAATCTACTAAAAGTAAGTTATATTTTTTTCCTTCTTTAAAGTCATGTACGAGCCTCAAAGCCGAGATGCAATGTGTGAGGATTTTATGTTAACAATGTAAGTATGTAACCATGAATTGGAATATTCCACCCAATTTGCCCATGCAAGCTCAAAACCCTAATTCTGCCCTCCCCTGACAATTGAATTGAGAAACTAAACTGAATATCTCCATGGGAAACCAATCACCTACTAGAACAGAACCCACACACTACAAGCCCAGTAACTCCACTTAAAAGCAGAACTTCAATATTTCAAAGGAAAGCACTTACAGAGATGTGGAAGGAGCTTGAATTCGTATATTCATCGAGGATTGACTCATTTCGAAATTGTGAAGAAGAGCAGCAGAATTAGAGAAAAAAAAAATTGTTGCAATTGACGAGCCTGCTCTGCAGTTGACCGCTCTTTCCTTAGCATTGGCTACTTTATTTTTGTCTACACATTTCGCCACGCTTCCCTCGCTCATAATTAAAACCCGCGAATATTATTTATGAAATCAAATCTTTGTGCTATGGGCTATTTATGAAAATCGGCCCGGCCCGGCCGGTTGACCCGATTTAACCGTGATCCGGTGAAAAATCCGGGTCGAGCCAATAAAAAACCAATTTTGGCCTATGACCCAGACGACCCGGCAGAATCAGCCCGGTTGAATCGCAGAACCGATAAACCGAATTGACCCTATAATATTAATTAAAAAATTAAATTTAAATTTTAAATCTCTAATGTACTAATTCTATTTATGAAGTTTGGATATGGAAAATACTGAGTTAATTTTTTACTTCAAATTATATTAATATTAGGTTTTTTATATTTTTAAGTTATTTATTTTATTTATTTGTATTATTAAAAGATATTTAATATTTATTATATTACACTGGGTTGATCCACCGGTTCGATCGGTTCGACCGGTTGAACCACTAAAATTAATTTTTCCGGTTTAATGATCGGGCCAATTTTAATAACATAGGCTATGGGATGACGTAGCGGTTAAGGTAATGAAATCCAACACGAAGATCGCTATGTGATTTGTCTGTTTTGCTATAAATTTGAGAAAATTCAAGTTGTTCGGTTCTAATTTTTTTAAATCTTAAATAGATTTTTTTTAAACCATAATATTTCATACATGCTTAACGTGAATGAAATCCAACACGACAACTTCAAAATATTAACAAAATATAAATATATTAAACATAACTACAATTTATTGTTCAACTTTTACATTTTGATAGAAAAAGTGAAAATAGTATTGAAAATGAATTGAGAAATGAAAAAGAAGATGAAAATGAGAATTGAGAAGACATAAGAGTGTAGTCAGGACTCGTGATGTGCCCTACTGCAGTAGTATAATAGTAGTATTAACATTTTTATTAATTTTTTTAATTACATATTTACATATGTATCAATTACCTACTATACCCCTAGCAATCACATATTAGTATACTACCTAGAAAGTAAGTAGTAGGTAGTATTAACAGAAAAAAATTATATTTCATTCGGTTCCATTGGTTCGGTTCAATTTGAGCGGTTTCTAAACTTTTGGAACCGTGAACCGAACCGATTAAAACGGTTCGAAAAATATAAACCAAATTGAACCACGAAACCGAATCGGACCGCATTTTTTGGTTTGGTTCTATTCGGTTCCGTCGATTTCGCGGTTCGGACCGAAACCACTTACACCCCTAGACTGGCAATCAACTGATCATAATGCAGTTCTGAAGTTAATTAAAGGTTCATCACATTTTTAAATTGTTGCTGGCATGCTTTTAAGATTTTTTTTTTTTTCACATCATTTTGCCAGCTTAACACCATAATGTGATAGAAACTGCAATAGCACCTCTCTGTCTCCCTCCAATATTTGTCAATATATATCACTGCTTTGTGTGTTCAACCAAAACTAGTGCTTTGATACTGTACTTGGTCGTGCTTTTGTTAGCCGAAGAGTATGAGTTTTTGCAATTAACTGTACTTGGTAACTATCAAAGACCATTTTTATTTTATTCCTCCTAATAGAACATGGCCATAGGGGTGAATACCCCCACTATCTATAGAAAGATCTCACTATAGAAAAAATCTCGGGTGTGAATATATTGATCGATCTATTTATCCATATTATAGAATCCAACACGTCTACTTCTAAATAAAAATAAGAAATAAAATTTGTTATCAATATTTGGATTCAACATCAAACCAAGAGAAAACCGATAATCATCCGGTATCATTCTCAAACAAAAAATTCAAAAGAGACCAAATTCATGGGATTATCCATATCCATCCTTCACCCTTTTCCTTAATAAGTACCCAGTCACCAAACAGTTTTCATTAAAGAGCTACTGAGGAATCTGCTGCCCAGCCTGTCTCCGCAATTTTTCCACTTGAGTTCGGCTGCAAAAAATTAAAAACAAAGAGGCTATTAAAGAACAAGAAACTACATTTATGAATATCTTAGTGAAGCGGAGGGTGCAAAACTGTAAGTCCTATCATATAAAACAGTATTAAAAAGTCGGGGGAGAATTACCGGTTATACGGTATTACAACTTTTCCTCCATCAGATCTCTTGAACTTGGTACCCATCACAACTCCTCCAAAGTCAACAAGGCTTTTGCTTATCTTGATATAGCCACGGTGGCCAAAATTTACTCCACCGGAATTTTGACAGATAAAGTAATCCCGAGCATGACCAACTATCATCATAGAGTGAGCAATGGCTTCATCATCGTCTTGCTCATCCTTACTATACACTCCATGCTAAACAAACAAAAATAAAAATATAATTTACATTAAAATAAAGAAGAACAGAAATGGAAACCTCTAAAATAAAACATTGATTTTATATATTACCCAACGCTTCCAATTAACAAAAATCGGACCGGCGACAATAGTGGTTGCTATTGGCCTATTCTCCAGCTCTTCCAAAATGCTGTCCATATCCTTGACCTCTTTATATTCGCCAATATAAGTCTTCACAACCTGCAGTTTAACAATATAAATGAAAAGAAAGAAATATATAGCAATTAATATAAAATAATTTAAATTTAACTCGTTTTACTCACACTTTCTGGCGGATCATATTTCACATATCCTCCCTGAAATGGATAGTCACTGGCAGCGTACAAACCTTCCAACTTAGCATATTCAAATGCGTTTTTCAGACTGTTTGGTAAACCTTGAGGGGGTATCTCCTCATCATCCTCACCATCCTCATCATCCTCACCATCCTCATTCTCAGCCTCCTCATCCTCATCATCCTCATAATCCTCATCATCCTCAGACGAAGAATCAGACGAAGAACCAAAGTAATTGGGTCGTTTGTTAATCAATTCTTGTACTGAACTTTCTACGGCTCTTCCGTTGCCGTACAATATATGATCAGCATACATCACCGCAGTCGTTGCGAACGCATAACAAGAATCTGTGCAAGAAAATAAAAAATATATTAAGCAATATTAAGCAAGATAAAGACAATATATTTTATAAGAATACTTACTTGAATCCATTTGGTTGCGTACTGGTAAAATACACTCTGGGCATATATTAGTCCAACTCCCCATCTATTAAAAGGGACATAGAATAACCATCAACACAGTAAAGTAAATATACCTATACATAAATATTAAAGAAATTATATATGTACCCCAGCAAAGAAGCGATCGTTCCGTAGATCTTCCATCTGCAGAGTTTGAAAAGAGTAGTGACATCAAGATACGTACATAGCTACTAATAAAGGATTTCAGATAGCATGCATATTAGTCAAAAGGATGGTTTTTATCACACAAAAGGGGTATTGTTTGCTCCAAAGCTGCCATACAATGTCATCTCGTGAGTGTGTGACTGCAAAATTAGTGTCAAGGGCTTAGCTGCAAAGCTGGGAAGTCTAGAAACCATTCTGAAATAATATTAAATGATTGCAAAGAGAGTTTATTGGTTTACATTTAAACTCATCTTGTAACCTCTAATCTAGTTCAGTTTTCATTCTGTAGAATTACAGAGAGAAAATCCAGCTGGAAGGTTCAGAGTGAGGGAAAGAAAGAGAGTTCATCTCCCGCTGTAGCACTTCACATTTTCTGGTTTCATAGTGAATATATCTTCTCCGATTGACCCTCCGTGCAGTAGGTGATTCAATTGATTGAAGCACATGAATTCCTGTGTGTGTTTTACTTGCTGTTTTGTTACTATTCTTCTTCACAAACTTGCTTCTTGTTAGATTCAATCTTGAGTTCTAGGTAGATTGTGTTCTTGGAATACTATTCTTAACAAGTGGCACGTCTGTGGGAAGCGATTCAAGATGACATCAACAAAGTTTGAAACGAAGAAGTTCTCGGGCAATAATGACTTTTAGTTATGAAGGATCAGGATGAAAACACTCATTGTTCAACAAGGCTTCGCTGATACACTAAAGGGCAACTGCGAAGAGGATGCTTCGATCTCAAAGGGAAAAATAAGCAGAGATCGTGGAGAAAGCCCATAATACAATCATCCTGTGTTTAAGTGTTAAAGTCTTGAGAGAAGTGGCGAAGGAGACAGTTACAGTTTGGATAAAGTTAGAGAGTCTGTACATGACTAAATCATTGGATAATCTACTCTATATGTAGTAGCTGTTATACTCCTACAAACTGGTAGAAAATAGGGTTATTGAAGATCAATTGGAGGAGTTCAAGGCCATTGATGATCTAGAAAATATTGAAGTTAAACTGGAAGATGAGTATAAGGAAATTATCCTTCTTAATGCACTTCCAAAATCATATGAACACTTGAAGGATGTCATGCTGTTTGGAAGAGAAAGATCTATTTCCCTTCAACAGGTGCAATCTGCACTAAGGGCAAAAGAGAGCAGAAGACAAATGAGGGAACAAGAGTCCTCCACTGGTGACAGTTTGAATGTGAAGCAGAAATTCAACAAAGGCAAGTTCAAGAAATCTGGGAATAATCCAAAGAAGCTCGGTCAGAATAAGGGGAAGGAATCTGAAGGGAACAGAACTAGAAAGTGCCATCATTGCAAGAAGCCTGGACATCTCAAGAATGACTGCTACTCTTGGAAAAAGCAGCAGGCACTCAAGAATCCAACACCAGATTCTGCATAGATTACAGAGCAGCTTGAGGAAGGTGAGTCTTTGAATGTATCAAGTTTTCATATAGGTGACGAATGGATACTAGACTCTGGGTGTAGTTTTCACACGTGTCAGCATAATTATTGGTTTGCAAATCTTATATATGGAAAAATAGGAGCTGTAATACTTGGAAATGATCAAGTGTTGAGTGTGGAAGGCATTGGGGCTGTCAAGTTACAAGTGCATGATGGCTCTATTAAAATCCTATCAAAAGTCAGGTATATTCCCCAACTTAATAGAAATCTGATTTCTCTTGGTTTGCTAGAATCCAAAGGTTATCATTATGGGTCAAGAAATGGTAATATGCGGGTGTCTAAAGGATATAGAGTCATTCTG
The DNA here is from genome assembly GCA_028984105.1 of Lavandula angustifolia. Taxonomy (NCBI): domain Eukaryota; kingdom Viridiplantae; phylum Streptophyta; class Magnoliopsida; order Lamiales; family Lamiaceae; genus Lavandula; species Lavandula angustifolia. The sequence continues at coordinate 36,630,008 of CM054805.1, read as the reverse complement.
AAAACTATAAGAAATCAGAATCTATACTATCTTATTGGCGGTGAAACTGATGCAAGTAGTATGGATGAGTCTAAACTAAAGCAAAAGAGTTAGGCCATGTTAGTGAGAAGGGATTGAATGAAATGTTAAAACAAAATATTCTGACAAATCCTTGTAACTTCAAGGTAGAATCATGTGAGCCATAGTAGGTAAGAGCAAGAAGCTTCCTTATGCTGCTGGCAGACATACTTCAACTGCACCACTGGATTATGTATATTCAGACTTGTGGGGTCCATCTAGAACTGGAACCATAGGTGGATGTAGATACTTCATAGCTATAATTAATGTTTTTTTAAGGAAACTGTGGGTGTATGTTCCGAAAAATAAGTCTGATGCCTGCTTGAAGTTCAAGGAATGGTGTAGTGAGTTAGAAACTGAGAAGGGGTTATCAGTTTAGTGTTTAAGGACTGATAATGGATTGGAATTTCTATAAGAAGGTTTCCAAGAGTTCTGTAAGAAGAAGTGAATTAAGCAGCGTAAGATTGTACCAGTAAACCCTCAGCAAAATGGTGTGGTTGTAAGGATGAATAGAACCATACTAGAGAGAAAGGATGAATAGAACCATACTAGAGAGATAAGGTGTATGCTTTTAACTTCCAGTTTACCAAAGAAGTCTTGGGTAGAAGCAGTGGCTACAACATGTCACTTAATCAATAAGTGTCCCTTTTGTGCAGTTGATTTTAAGACACCGGAAGAAAGGTGGAATGGAAGAGTCTTAGATTACTCATAGTTAAGTACTTTTGGCTACAGAGCTTATGCACATATTAGGCAAGATAAGCTTGAACCTAGAGCATTGAGGTGTGTTTTAATTGGATATCCTAAGGGAATTAAAGGATATAAACTATGGTGCACTGAACTTAACCTGGGATGAACAATGTTATTATTAGCAGAGATCTAATCTTCAAGGAAGATGTTAAGCCATATTTGGAGAAAACTGAAGGCACTGGAACTACTAAGAATAACAGTTCAGATGCTTCTAAGGTTAAGGTGGAGCTACAAGGCATATCATTTCCGGAACATCAAACTGATGATTGTGAAGAGTTTGATGAAGAAGCTGACTCAAGTGCTGATGCAGAATAGGATCTGAGTGGCTATATGCTGCCAAGGGATAGACAAAGGAGGACTATTAAGCCTCTTTTAGGTTTGGACATAGAACCAAATAACAAAGAACTGAGTCAGAAAGCTTCTTTCACTGGGAGGGGAATTCTCGAGGAGTTTGGTAATGATCAGTAAATTTGTAGCAATCAATTGTGATAGCCAAAGTGCTTCATGAGAGGTCAAAGCACATAGATATAATGCTACATTTTGTTGTGTTTCATTGTTAACAAGGGTGTTATCAAGGTGTCCACAAAAGATAATGTTGCTGATATGCTAAGGCATTACCTACAGAAAAAAGTTTAGGTCATTAGAAATTAGAATACCATTTATTCATGAAATTATGTTACACACTTTATTTGAGGAATTCACCCCTTATTCAATTTTACACGTAATCAATAACCTTTTTAATAACCGCTCTAAAAAGAAACATGAGTCATTTGTTTTTGGTTACTGAGGCAGTCATTTATATAATGAGAGAGAAAGGATTTTTTCGATTAATCTGAGTATGTAAACAAAGTAAGGTTAATACTACTACTGTTAAATTTCATCTAAAGTAAAAATTGTGAGAATATCCCACTCCGGCTAATCTGAAAACCTAGCTCATTAGAAATTAGAATACCAATAAATAATGTTTGTTATAATACTAGTTGCATTATTTATACTGATAAATTACTGTAAAAACAAACCTAAGCGCTACGGTAAAGAATGGAGGCATACCTTTGCAAAAGTTAGCGCCTCTATTCGTATTGTTCGAACCCCGTCAGCCCCAAGTTGAATAGAGAGCTCAGCCTAGAAGCTACCACCAAAGGAACTCATCAACCTCATTTACCTTTCTTCTTATAAAGAAAATAAAGAAAAGATATGGGGAAAATCCTACCCCGGAAACACAGATGCAATCGGAAAATCGACCTCCGACCGACGAGAAAAGCTCCTGAATATCCAAGCAAATGGAGAACGATAAGATAACCTAAATGCAACGTCGGAAAATCGAAAAAGTATAGCCGGCAATGAAGAGGAAGACTAAATGAGTTTAGAACCTTATAAGAAAAAAATCATATGCAAAAAGGAAGAGCAGTATCTGTAGAGATAACCTTTTCTAGAGGAGAAACTCCCCAGCCAAGAAGCAAAAAGCGGATTCAAAAGTGGAGAGATTGAAGAGCGTCGACGCTAGTATTCTGTTACATGCTTTAGAGCCTGTCTGGAAAAAGGTTTGCATGCTATATAAGGTAAGTTTTCATTTTTATTTTTTTTTTTCCCAGTAATTACATGTTGCGTTCCTTTTAGGTTGGTTGAACATTGTATATCCAATGACTTGTTATTAGTAACACAAATGATTCACCAGTAAATTAAATTAAGAATAAAAAGAGTGCGTGAAATATAATGACCGATTTCAATTCTAGTAAAATTTATACACAGAGCAGACAATACTAACACCAGAAAATAATATTTTATAGTTTATATAAAATTCAACACATGACATGATGCTAGTATATACGTATAGATTTAAAATAATATTTACAATATTAAATTTGTATTGATCCATTATATCTTGAGATTTTTAATAATTGACTATTTTGGTACTAATGTAATAAAATAAAACAATTTTTGTATGAGGATTGCAATGTTCGTCAAATATCCCTATTTTTCATATTCGTATATTGCGATACATTATCTTGAAAACGGTGATTTATAAATTATAATCTATAATGTAAAAATGTATTGAGATTATGACTTTATCAACGGCTATCATATATATATATAAAGCATTTATATGTCTCCATGGGATGACGTAGCTGGTGAATTTAAGAGACTACTCGACACCGACAGGGCCAGCGAACTGGTCTTAAGTACAAAACACAGCTAAAACCTACTAATTAAGAACATGTAATTACTAAATAAAATTAATGGATAAATAGCATAAAATACAGCTGAGATCTATCTAGAGACCCAATATATCTTCCTTTCTTTTCTTAATAAGAAATAAATGAAAGTTTGCAAATAAACAATCAAAGATATATAAAAATTTCTTTAGCCATAAGAAACTATTATGGGAAAGTGATATACACTGTTTCATTCATGCAAAGGTGATATGCCCAGGTGGAAAAAGCAAGTCCAACGGGATTCTCATAAAACTAAACATTGTAACTTGGATATTGAGGCAAAAATCATGGGAACAAAATTGAATTTTTCTTTAAAATGTAAATTAAAATTAAATTTCATTAATTCTATTAAAATATATCAGCGGTACCTGTAAGAATATGTATAAATAAACTGGGCTGCGGTGATTTGGTCAGGAGTTTCAGTAAGCAGAACCCTTTCTGCAAGCATGGCTTACAACCTCTCCTCTCCCTCTCTCACACATACACACACACAACACACCCACAAAATACACGCACATGTAAGAGAAAAAAATAGTTTGTTTTACCGAATTGGAATTTTCCACTCCCATTAATTTTTCGGGAGGGTCGCAAAGTTCTGTACAACCCTTTCTGTTTTTAATATATTACTACTTATTTTCCAGAAAATACACGCTAGATTGTAACTGTTCCCTTTGGTCGATCATTCGTACTTGCTGGGTGGAAAAATTTCTTTTAAAATTATCATCCGCAAAGGTCAAAAACAAGATGGGATCTTCCGTCCCACTCGCTCAACTCACTACGAGGGCCCCACCAATAAAATGTGGGCGATATGCTGGTCGCGCGCCGATAACTGACGGTCCACCAACGCACGCACGTTAGACAAGGACACACCATGCGCTCTGGCCCACCAATCGCAGATAACGCTTTTACACCGAGGTAGTGTTTCGAACAACTTAAATAAGCTGTCATTTTTGATCGCAAAAGCACAATTTTTAATGTTTGGAATAAGTGCTTCTCGCTTACAGGTTTAAATGTTTCACGTTGCGGCCTCATGTTCTGGCTGATTTCACGCTTTTTAAAAACATGTTTCAAAAAGAAACTGAAAGTTGTTCATAAATGCTGTTTGCAAAACTCAAGCGAAAAAATTAAGTCGTTTTTTCTACTCGTCCCAAACACTAATAACTCGCTAACTACAATTTTAAACAACTAAAGATAAAGAATTAAAAATCCGCCATAAAAGCCTCTGCTTCCAAACACTCTCGCCAAAATAGCAAAATCACAGTTAGCTCATGCTCCTTACCGATTGCTTTTTAAAACATAAGTCAAAAGAAACCGAAAACAGCCTTTATATAACAATGCTTTGCAAAACTCGTTTAAAATTAAGTCGTTTTTTTCTACCGTCCCAAACACTAATAACTTTGCTTAACTACAATTTTAAACAACTTAAGATAAAGCTACAACTAAAATTCGCTTATAAAAGCTCTTCCCAAACACTCGCTAAAAATAAGTTTCAATAAGCGAAGGCTATAATATGTTTGGTCGAGATGGTGCTTTTTAAGCGTATTAAAAAGGAACTCGAAAAGCAGCCTATAAACGCTGTTTGCAAACTGTTTTTTCTAAAATTAAGTGCTTTTTTTTCTCTTGTCACAACCTTTAAAAAGCTAGCGCTTAACAATAATTTTAAGAAACGGCTTTAAGCATAAGCGACTAAAAGTACGACATAAAAGCTCTTCCAAACCTTACCGAGCCGAGTTGCGACCGTAAAAATACCCTCTTGTCCCATTTAAAACGACTTGTTTTCGCTTTTTGACGTACTCATTTAAACGACCCGTTTCCAAAAAGCGAAATAAACTTATAACTCTCTTATACTTTATCATTTCTCTTATCTACTTTATCTACTTTCATTATATTAATCTTTTTACTCCCATACTTTACTGCTTGATCTAATTTCTCACTATCACACTCATCGTCTCTATGTGGCCTTTATCAAATACTCAACTTTCATGCCTCTTTTTATCTTCAATTTTCTTAATTTCCGTCATTTTATTTTAAACGGATGCGTTTCAAACTTAGGACGGAGGAAAGACTATTTTAGAGAGATTAATTTACCGAGGTAATAGAATTACGTATAGGTTTTACTTTGTACTACTACATTCTTGTTATGTAGCTTAGTAATATTAATAAATCTTTGACCTCATCTAGGATAAATTATTCATTTTTGTAAATTAGGCTATATTTATTAATAAGTTTATTGGCGAAAATAAAGCAAAAACTAATCGCTCATTTGCAATTTTCACGCGAATTTCAACCATTGGCATTTGCAATAGTGTGACTCTCTCTCTCTAAAATACTTTCCAAAAACAATTAAGATTCCAGTACGAAATTAAGCCCCTAAATAATCTTGAATTGAAGCACGTTTCATTGTTATGTTCATAGTTTTAACCCCAAAATCACTATACAATTCAAATTTGTCCGGCTTTACTATCCAACTCAGCAACACTATGTCATCTCTAACATTTTTCGGTAATTGGGAATCAGAATATGCCTTCAATTACAAAAATTAAAAATATGCATTAATTTCCCATTGTATAAAGATCGGGTTAAAAATGCATGTTCATGCCCCTTATCTTATTAATAGTATAAAAAGTACAAAATATGCTTTAAACTTGATTTTTGAAATTACAATATTTAAAACATTTAAATTACATGTTATATCTTGTTCATTTGTAGTAGTAATAAATAACATTCTGTGCAATTTCACGGCATGAGAAACGCTCAGTGAAAGTCTAATTTGTTATACGGACGTCGCAGACGGTCTCGCCCTACTCTCTCTCTCTCTCTGAGATGTAGTTTTCCAGGCAAGCGGAAATCAAAGTTTCCGATTATGCTATAGATTAGGGATCACTGCTGAACTAATTTTGGATTCAATTCGAATTTGGCGATTCTCGAATGTCAAATCCATCCTTTTCAAGGCCTCAATCGAAAAAGAACCTGATTGTCTCCAGCATAGTGTAATTTCTGATGGATGTGAAAAACATTGGTCTGTGTCATCACATTTATCTGTCAATTGAAGCCTGACACTATTGGAAATTTGTTAGCTCAATGTGTGAATTGTCTTAAATTAGTGGATTCACATGAGGAGATCTATGGTGCTAAATGCTGGAAATGTTTCTCTCTTTGAAAATATATGCTATGCTTTACATTTCCTGATAATTTATTCCTACTGATTTGCAGTTCTGGGCTAATTAACAACTAATCTTATAGTGGTGAGTTTGAACTGGACTCAATGATGATGCCTTGAATTTTGAAAGCACTTACGTTTGGAAAGAGTACAAATGCAGTAAATGTCCTCTTTGGTTGCAATCTTTATAGTGCTGAGAGTAAAAACATGGACTAATATTTTTATTATATGATCAGTAATGTAATTTTTTTTTTTTTAATTTTTGAAAACATGACGGAAATAATGAAAAAGCGAGACGTAAAATAATGAGATGGAGAGAGCAGAAAAATATTTTCTATACATCTTTCATAAAATTTTGATTTCGATCATGTAGCATCTATTCGTTTTGCCCCAGTAATGTGGTTGCGATAAAAGTGTGCTTTTTATCCTCTTGCAGAATATGTTGAATGGAAAAGGGCGTGTCAACTATACTCTCTATCGGAGTACTAAAAACGAACGTTTTCTAAAATTGCAACAAAGATAAAAGCTTTTTTGTCCTCTGCAAGGAGAGAGTTGAACGGAAAAGAGCGCATCACCTACACCTCTATCAAGGACAAAAGATGGATGTTGTCTAAAGTTGTGTGACAAAAAAGAATGGTTTTTAATGTTTATACCGAATTTTTTATATGCTAACATAATTTGAATTTATATTCGTTTTCGCGACGAGTTTGTTAAGATTAATAGCATTGAGATGCATTTTTTAAGTTGTGGGATAAAAAAAGGGACACGAATTACAAGACAAAACACAAAAATTGTGGGATTTTTCTAGTAATGATTGTTTGTTTTTCTATCTATGTTGCACGGTACTACTCCAGAAAAATGCCGCCGTACTTTCGTTCGGATACGTGTCGGGACACGTTCGGGACATCGCTTTACCACACGTGTCGGACATGGGAAAAAAGAGTCCATAATAAAAATAAATAAATAAAATCGGACACTTCCCAAACATGACAACTTATGTGTCAGACACGCAGGGACACGTTTTTTTTGATTGACTTTAAATAAACTAAATTAAAATTTTCAATCATACGAGTAAACTGCGATTTGCTTCTAATACCTAATATTTTTTATTTGGGACATTATTAATGCTTATTGTTGTTATCTACTTATCTTAGTATTTCACTTTTTTTTTATGCTATGATTATGATTTGTGAGTTATGACTTATGTGCTTTTGAGTTGATCATTTGATAATATTAATAATTTAATATTATTTATATCGTGTTTTCGTATCGTGTCACAATTTTTTTTTTTTAAATGTCGTATAATTTTCTATCATAGAAAATTTTTAAATGTAATATACGGTCTTAAAAAAATTGAAGAAAAATAAAGAAGCCCTATACAATTACGCAATTGAAACCGACTCAGCCGAGCTTGGCGGATTTGATCATCCAACGGATATGAAGAAGTAATTCAAATATTCATAACTGAATCGTTTCAATTAATTCTTCAGTGTTTCTTTCATCGCAAATCTCTCTCTCTCTAGCACACACGCGCACGCACACAAGAGTGAGAAAGTGGAATACGAAGGAGAAGAGAAGAATTAAGATCGTCATCGTATTGAAAGGGGATTAATCCGCCGCAATTTGGTAGGTTGGTTCACATTCATCATAATCTTCAATTGTTTCTTGGATCTTACTGTTCTATGTGTTATCTGCAATCTGATTAACCACATGTGAAGAATTTCCACTTCGTTTGCAGTTCCGTCCGTTGATTTTGATTTGAAGAAAACAATCTTTGTTTTCGAATTTCCGAATTTCGAATTTCTCGCAAGGTATTTCATTTAGTTTCCCTCTTGTTGCATGAAACCCCAGATTACTGAAGGAAAGTGTTTAATCGGCTGCTCCATTTGTTGATTACTGCAGAAGGCGTTGGTGGAAACTGTAATCAAGATGAACGATCTAATGACGAACTCGTTCCTAAATTATGTGGAGTTGAAGAAGCAAGCGCAGATCGATCTCGACTTAGAACAGGGGCAATTGCAAATCACCACCGACAAAGACGAAGAAAATCTCGCCCAATTCTTCCACCAAGTCGAAATCATCAAGAGCGATATGCAGGAGATCACTGATCTCCTGCTCGATCTCCGATCTCTCAATGAAGAATCCAAGTCCACTTACAGCGCGAAGATCCTCCGCGGTCTTAGAGATCGAATGGATTCAGATATGGTTGCTGTGTTGAGAAAACCAAGCAAGTCAAAGCAAGTGTAGACAATCTTGATGAGTCTAATGTTGCTAATAGGAGTGTGTATGCAGAGGGGAGTGCTGTGGATCGAACTAGGGTTTCGACTGCGAATGGGTTGAGAGTGAAGCTTGGTGGGAGATAATGAATGGCTTTCAAGGTTTGAGAGAGAAGATAATGGCAGAGTATAAGGAGAGTCTTAGGAGGAGGTGACTTTAATGCAACAGGGGAGTACCCTAGTGAGGAAGTGATTGAAGAACTGGTGGTTAATGGGAATGTGAAGAAGATGGAGGAGAGGGGAGAGAGGATTTGGAGGAGAGAGAGAGGCATGAGGCTGTGATGGATATTTGGAGGAGTTTGAACAAGCTTCATCAGATGTTTCTTGACATGGCTGTGATGGTGGAGGGTCAAGGGAAGCAGATTGGTGATATTGAAAGGAATGTGGCGGCGGCGGCCAACTTTGTGAGTGGTGGGACTAACAGTCTGTTCTATGCTAAGCAGATGAAGAAGGAGAGGGGGAAGTGGATGTGGTGGTTGTGGGGTGTTGGATTCATCATAGTGTTGGTTTGCTTGGTTGCAATGGTTACAAATTAGAGTAGTAAATGGTTTGATGAAGGGAGTTCGATTGAGTGAATGTTCTCTCTCTCTCTCTCTCCCTCTCTCTCTCTTGATTTCTAGGGACTGAGATGTGAATCCCTCCTGGTAAGTTTTCTGGAACTTTGCCCACAAAATTGTCATTTCTCTTTGAATTGCTCCTGCAAATTTGGTTTGCTTAGTTGCAATAGGCTCACAAATTAGAGTAGTAAATGGTTTGATGAAGGGAGTTTTGATTCACTGAATTATTCTCTCTCTCTTGATTTGTAGGACTGAAGTGTGAATCCCTCTTGGTAAGTTTTTGAACTTTGCTCACAAGTTTGTCATGTGTTCGAATTGCTCATGCAAATTCTTGGCTATTGTTTCTTGAATAAATCCCGTAGGGTCGACCGTACGTGTAATCTTTCTTATTTTTCCTGCTTTCCTCATCTACTTCTTTATTTTCCTTATCATTAACATTTTTGCCCGTACATACGCAAAGTCGATCATATGAGAATGCTTCTCTTGTTTCTCACATATTGAATAACAAGGTTTTTTTGTTTTTTTTTTTTTCTTCATGTTTTAGTGATAATTGTTATGTTTTATTAACTGAATTCTAATTCCCTTTCTTGAAAATTATACGTAAATAAAATTTATTCGATACTCATCTCAAATTACGGTATAAATAGATTACTTTTATCACAAAAAAGTCATACCAAACACACTTTTACATAAAAGTATTAATATTTATAGAATCAAGATCAGTTTAATTTCAACTTCAAATTACTCCAATCAAGAATCTGAGTTTTAAGTCCACTAAGAAGTATTCATTCCGAAGCAAAATATACGAATTTCAACTGCAATTATTACCACTAAAACGACCAAGAAAAGTACGATGGCGATGAAGTAAGGGGAAATAAATGAACTTATGTTGTAATAAACCGGCATAAGTTAATCCCCCTTCATTCCTTGTGTCGTCAAACTCAGAAGGAAATAGAGAGAGAGAGAGAGAGAGAGAGAGTGGGAATAGCCAACGGCCGCACTTCCCCCACCTACCGGCCGACTGCAAATCATCATCACCCAACCTCTACCAGCTCCCATTGCCCGCAGCGGAAAAAAACCCTCATGGGATTGCGGGCCTCCATCCAGCGCCTTTTTTGTCTGCTATTGGGGAGATAGATATAAGCATCTGAGGAGGGGCGGAGGGTATACAGATCTGCATTTTCTGGGTAGGTTTGATTTGGTTTTGCTTCGTTAAATCAACTATGGGAAATGCGTTTGCTCGCTAATTGGAGTTGTTTCGCTTTACATTTCCTTCAATTTGCTGAAAAGATGTGTTCTTGGTAGAATATTTCGTACATTGTACTTAATTAAATTTGTTTAGTTGATGTTGGTTTTAGGGTTTCAGCATTTGATTGTATCATGGAGGGTGGTTCTTCTAGTGGGCTTCGTTTCCGAAGGATTCCGCGCAGTGCTTTTCTAATTGCTTTCAGATGGACCCTTCGGTGAGTCTAGTTTATGATGCTTTGCTTTGCTTTTAGATTCTTTAACATGCTTCAAGAAGATATGTTTTATGATAATTGAGACACTCCCATTTAAAATAATATTCATTATTCAGTCACTAATTCGATCACCTGCATGTACCACAGTATAAAATTTGAAAGCTTTAAGTGGTTTGTATTTGGGTTTTTGATGCTGCATGGACTTCTTACTAGTTTATTGCTTCTGGTTGGAATAGGTTTTAGAGTTGCTCTTTTATTGTTTTGGTACATTATTCCAGCTTGATGAAAACTTGGAGCAGTGGCCACATCTAAATGAGCTTGTTCAGAGCTATGGCGCGGACTGGGTTAAAGATGAGCACAAGTATGGGCACTATGAGAGCATTGGCTCCATCACATTTCATAATCAGATATTTGAGGGGCCGGATACTGATATTCAAACAGGTTGGTATACAAGAATAGTTCATCCCTCTGTTCATTTATCAAGACGAAAGCGAAACTGGAAGGCAGTACTTGCTCATGTCTTTTCTCACCGAGAAGTATCTCGGGACGTGATTATTATCTTTTGAATCTGCTGTAACTATTTCAGTAAAACAGGGTTGTATTGCAGGGTTTGGTCCCATGGTTACCATTTTACTAGTTCGAGTCTCTGTTTATGAATTTATTGAATCACTAAATCCTCCCTTCAGATTAATACTCCCGAAGACAGTTATTGCAACAGTAGAACTGTAGTTATTGAACTTTCTGACTGCTATGCAGAAATGGAGCTGGCTAATGTCAGACGGACTCGGTCACAAATATCAGCCGAGGAAGAAATGGCAAGTACATCCGGAAGTAATTTTCAAGATCAAACTTCTATGATTCATCAAATGCAGATTCGAAGCTCTGTGTACGACTTTTCTACCAATTCTCTGTATAAGGCTGCTTGCATAACTTTTAACCCCCTCACATATGGCTTGCAGCATTTTTGGAGAATCTGCGCTGCCAGCACATGAACCTGTTTTGACTGGGACAATGAGAGATCCACGATATTTGGTCAAAGAATTCCCGCTGCTAACATTGTTCAGTATGCCAGGTCTCTTCCCTTAACCCCAATACTTGCTGCTGACATGCATGTTCTTTATTTTTATCAGTTCTCATAATACTGTCTTATACTCCTTTGTCTTGTTTCCTCCCTCTCTCATGATGGTTTTTGTTTTCTCCTTTGTAGTGGGCTAAGGATTGCAGTGAATGTCCTATCATTGTCGTTTCAAGCTGGGTTTGTCGGTGAGTTTGTGCTTGCCTGTTTCTTCTTCTAACTCTTTGTTAACTAGAGCTCTTTGAGCTTCGAGCTAATTCCAAAGCTGAAATTAAGAAGTTCTCTTGTAGAGCCATTTTATGGCACTATTTGTTTATATAATAGGGAGAGAAGGAAAAGCTTTCAGAGGATTTCGTTTTCCGCATGTTACCAGGAGAAATGCAAAATGTAAGATTTAGATTCTTAATTTATCCCTATTTGAATATTTATAAGAACTGGATTTGACTTTTCTCTCTTTTCCTGATTATGTTTTAGTCAAAATATGCTGCATTCATCATTTTATTCTTCATTCATATAGAATATGAAATTTTGGAGAGATTTGGAATCTGATTTTTGGACTTGTATTACCCCAGAGAAACAGTTCTGACGAGGCACGTGGAATTTTCCACGTAGATGTACCATCAGCATCAGTTTGTTTGCTTATCCAGTTAGAAAAGCCTGCTACTGAAGAAGGCGGAGTGACTTCATCAGTTTATTCACGCAAAGAACCGGTAAGCATTGATGCATTGGTAATCTCAAACTGAAGCGTATTAATCATCTAGAGATTTTAGCTTTTATCAAAGTTATAATTCATTATCAGAATATTTTCAGTATTTAATGGATGATTCGTTCCCATGACCTTTAAATACTTAAAACTTGTTTAGAGCCTTGAAGTATTTTTTCATATCTGATTGGTTCGAGAGCTTGGTGAAGGAGTACATTTTATTTCATAAAGATTATAGTCCATGTTTGCTCTTGTTGAAATAGAATATTATATAATTAGAAATTGTTTTCTTGGCCATTAAGATTATGTCACATTTTCCTATAGTATGAATGTGTCCATGTACACAAAGTGCTATTAATTCACTTTTACAATTTACCTTTTGTTTCTTATGGAATACTTAGGCTCATCTTACTGAGAGGGAGAAACAAAAACTGCAAGTCTGGTCCCCGACTCATGCCTTACAGAGAGTCCTTTGCCTGGGCAATCATACCGCTTTTGATGGTGGTGTTACTTCTGCTTCTGGTGGGTCTGCATCCCCCAGCAGTCCACTCATTACTAGCATTTCCGGCTCAACTTCTAAAGATGGAGCTGCTGAACCAGTAGCAAAGATCACGTTAGACGGAAAACTTGGATATTCTAGTGGAAACTCTGTTGTAGTTGAAGTATCAAATCTGAGCAAAGTTAAAGAAGGCTATACTGGGGAATCACTCCTGGTTAGGCACTATCATATTTTTCATTAATTTGTTTGGTGCTATGTCACCCGGGGAAAAAGAACAATAATCTTAACATATTGCCCCCAAACAAAGACTACACTGAGGAATCACTCATATTCTCTCTGATTCAAAGCAAAGAAGGCCCAAATGTACGATAAGCAATTCATTAAGTCTACTCCACTTTACCACATCAAATGAGCTGTATATTTACTTCTTCAAAATGGTCATATCGATAATGATTATCTGCCGAAAACAAAACGACTAACTTTTGTAGTTTATAAACATTGGTAATCAATCTCCCTTTCACATGTTCTATTTGTGTCGTTCAAATTAAAGCGAAAGAAAACATAGTATATCTTACTATGCAAATAAAGTTTCGGCCCTGCCTTTCCGTTTCTTCACTTTCCCCTGATTCATTCAACTAAGGCCTAAACATTAACTAAACGACACTCTCTAATGTAATGCTTTCCTTTCTTTTTGTTATTGTATCTGTTCTTATAAGGTTTCTCTTCCTCATGGCTCATTTTCTCTTTCTATTAGATCCTAAGAGAAAGATTCTAAACCAGTGAAGGGTATCTTAAGATTGGAGATTGAAAAACTCCAATGTAGTCAGAGTTGACGAGAAATCTTTTGAAAACAGAAGCACAAATGGTGATTCGGCGGGTCATCTGAATGTGCATACTTCTGAAGCGATAGAGCTGGATCGAAATGGATCAACATCTCATGGTTTGGGTGAGAGTGAGAATAATGATGTAAGCATCAGTTTGTTTGTGTTATTGCAGTAATATAGATCTTGAGTTAAAGTCTTTGGGCTCATTTAGGTCGAGCCATTCATCTACTCACTCACCCATTCATACTTCGATTGTTGTTTTATTCTTTTGCAGTTTCAGGCTTTTGACTTCCGGATAACTTCAAGGGAATGAGCCCTTCTTACAGCTTTTCCATTGCCTTTATGTGTATCCTTTAAGTGTCGGCATGAGTAGAAAAAGAAATTGTTTATACGAATTGAACTAAGAAAGGATGATGCAGATATACGAAAACCTCCATTAGAGGTTGAGTTATACTTAAATGCTGCTGGTAAGTTTTATTAGTTAAACCAGATCAGAGTATAAAGTTTCTATTTATCAGGCAATGCATCCAAGGGAACCAGGTTCGCCACTTCAGAAATGGGCGAGAGACTCAAGTTGCTGTTGGAGCTAGAGTTGCCTGCTACCACGATGAAATTAAAGTTTCATTACCTGCTATATGGACCCCAACACACCACCTTTTGTTCACTTTTTATCATGTTGACCTTCAAACGAAAAGTGAAGCCCCCAAACCTGTAAGTGCTTTCATGAACTTGAGGAACCATGTCTGCTTATTACACCAACCTAGCCAACTTTCAGTATCTTGTCCATCTACTTCACTTTATCTTATGAATTGTATTTTCTGTATGCGTACATACATTACCATGCATTCTCATTCAAAAACTAAATTTCATCACTGCAGGTGGTCGAGGATATGCTGCACTTCCTTTATCTGCTTATGTACAGTAAGCTCTTGTGCCATTCTCTATTTCTTATTTCTAATACAAAGATAAACATTTTCCTTGGCATCTTAAAAATGCTGCTTTACTTTCTATAATAGTTTATTATATATGTGAATATAGCAAGTAATAACGAACTAAAACAACCTCACCAGAAACACAAAATACTCAGTTTTATAAAGTTAAAACTATATATATAGCACTGAGACTTCTGGACATGATTGTGTGACAGAAATTACTAATTCAAATTTAGAACTACATAATATGTTTTTTTATATGCTATATACTGCATATTATTTATTATTTACGCATCATTAATCTCGTAAATTCTGTGTTGTGCAGCTGTTGTAGCTTGTTAATTTCTCTCAACAGTTGTAAATACAGTTATGTATAAAGGGTGAGTCAAATCATAAACAATGTGTACTGCAGGTCAAAATCTGAAGTTTCATTGCCCTTTATGCGAGAGTTGGTTCCGCACTATCTACAAGACAGGGTACGACGTCATCAAACTCGCTTGTTGAGCATTATCCAGTTATTTATCCTTTGAAGTCCTTGAGAAACTTTTTAACCATTGAAGGAAGTCCATATTCTTGGCAGTACTAGTGAATACTTAGACTAACAGTGGAAGTCAGTGAAATGGCGAACCCTTGCTTTATTTGTTGGGAGTATTACCTACTGATGTTTGGTTGAAACCTATGTTAGTTACCTGTGACAATATATGGAAAATGATGGAAGGTTTGGACTATTAAGGGGTGGGGTTGGGATGTTGCATAATTATCTGGTATGACAAAATAACTGATTGATCACATAATGTCATCTCACTCCGTTTAACTCTTTTCAGGAGAAGGTGGATTTCTTGGAGGATGGAAAAAATGTATTTAGACTTCGCCTACGTTTATGTTCATCATTGTACCCAATAAGTGAACGGATTAGGGATTTCTTTCTTGAATACTATCGGCACATTCTTCGAACAAGCCCACCTTGGGGATCTGAGCTTCTCGAGGTTTTATTTTGATTCTCTCTTATACTACTTTCCTCTTGAGAAATGGAAACAAAATACACCCACAAAATTGCATTCTGTTATTCTATTATACCTTTACATGCTTAGTGATTGATTTATAATCCCTGGACGATGTCATTGGCTAAGTACAGCCTTTCAGTCTGGGCTCTTTTTCTTCCATATTAAAAGTATCTTCAGATCACCAGCTGAAATGGCCTTGGAGTGATGAGCAATGACTTATCTTCACGTGATGTCCATGCTATATAAGTATTTTGGTATGGATCTGCTCGATCTGCTCTATGCTACTGTAAGACTTGAATTCTTCTTATCTTTCTTGCAGGCAATCAATAGTTTGAAGAATGTTGATTCCACAGCTTTACTTCAGTTTCTTCAGCCAATCTTAAACATGCTTCTCCACCTCATTGGCAATGGTGGAGAGGCGTTGCAGGTGAATAAATTAGAACGGGACTAGATTTCTTCTATGTTGTTACCCACCATCTGCCTACCTAATTAAATATTGTTATTGTTATTTCCTTGATGTATCTAAAATAAATTTTTGGAAGCATAATATTCACATGCTGATTTTTCTCAAATGTTCAGGTTGCTGCCTTCAGAGCCATGGTTAATATATTAACACGGTAAATATTTCAAGATATCTTCAAATGATGTTCTCCATTAAGATTACTCTCTCTTTTTTCTTATTTTAGATTTGATCTATTGACATTGGAGCCAATTTTACATAGTATGGGGTAAACCCAATTTGCAAATTTGATTGAACATATAGTGATCATAAATTTACTATTTGACAAGACGAAAGTGGAGGGCAAAAATGGGTTACATTGACTGAGATCAGAAGTTACGAGATTTTATTTATTTGCAATAGTAGAAGCACCTCACCTAACTTGTGATTATGACTATTTTTAGATTAATTTAAGCCAAAATTCACCATTGGGAAGACCCCTTTTCTAATTTTGTTGATTGATTTTCCACTGTTAAGCAAGCACCCCTAATATAGTATTGTGTTCCACAGGGTGCAGCAAGAGTCAGTTGATGATGGCGAAAAGAAATCTTTTTCTGGTGAACTATGTTGACTTCGCATTTGATGATTTTGGGGGGCCGTCAACCACCAGTGTACCCAGGTTTATCTACGGTTTGGGGAAGTTTAGCTCGTAGTAAGGTAATATTAATTCTAAGACACTTTTGATGTTTTAAGAATTACATCCCAGAAATAAACCATTTTATTTAATCATGAACATAACAAAGTTAAAGCTTCTAGTCAGATGAGATCTTACTTAAACAACAAATGAGGACTCTCTTTATTTTTTAAAAAACGGCATATAAGCTACTCCCTCCGTCCCATTGATAATGCCCCCTTGGCTTTTCACAGGCTACGGGAATTAAGAAAGTAAGAGTAAGTGATAAAGTAAGAGAGAGAAGATGAGGTGAGATGGTGAGAGAGTGAATGATAAAGTAGGTGAGACAAATAATAAAATATAAGAGAATGTAGTAATTTTTTTTTTTTTTTTTGGAAAGTGGCCATTTCAAATGGGACAAACCGAAAAGGAAAAAGGGCCATTATCAATGGGAGTGAGGGACTACTAATTTGCTGACCTATTTTTCCAAAAAAGAAAGAATTATTAATTACTTTTGAAGTGCTTATAAAATGCTTATGAGCTCACTCAAAATCTTTATAATTAGCAATGAGACTAATTGTAGCATGTGATTTCTTCTACTTCATTACTTTGAAAATCAGGCCAAAGGTTACCGTGTCGGGCCAGTTTATGATGATGTATTGGCTATGGGATGGTTTTTTCTGAACTCATTGTCAAATCCATGGCACTGGAGCAGACTCGAGTTGTTCTATCACAATCTACCTTCAGGTAATTTCTATCAAAAGCCTTTGTATCAGTCAAACTGCATTAATCTTTAAAACAAATGTGGATGTTAATAGTAGATTTTCCTGAAAAAGCCATCTTTTATCAACCTTACTCATGATATATTGATCTAATATCAGATTACTGATATCCAACCTTATAAGAAATACTACCTAATCATTTTAACTCTTGTGTGGTGGAGTTTTTTAGCTTAATGCAATTGATACTATGATTTTTAATTATGACTATTACTATTAATAATTAATTAACTTATTGTAGGAGAAGATGTTCCTCCAATGCAGTTGAAAGAAGGGGTCTTTAGATGTATCATGCAATTGTACGACTGCCTATTAACAGAAGTTCACGAGCTGCAAAAAGGTCTTGGTTTGGCTAAATATCTAAACAGTAGCTTGGCTTTCTTTTTGTTATGATCTTCTATCTACCATAGAGCCTCGCCAAGTTTTCGAACTGGTATGCTTACTACTTCCTTGTAGGAATACTTTGTACTCTATATGTAACTCTATTTAGATGTTGTTTTTTCAATTTCTTGTTCTGTCTGATTTCTGAAAATGTGCTCCTGGTTTAGGCTTAACTATCACTTTATATATTACTGTTGTTTTGTAGGTCTCTTTGTACCTTGATAAGTTCGCTGGGGTGTGCCAATCAGTGCTGCACGATTGCAAGCTTACATTTCTGCAGATTTTATGTGATCACGATCTTTTTGTGGAGATGCAGGGAGAGACCCTTCGGACAGGTAACGTTATTGTGCTTTGCTTCGTAGATTCTTTTGAGTGCTTGATTGATATTTTTTCTTGCGACATTATTAAAGACTGGAGCTTGATGTTTAGAATTGAGTTCTTTTTTGGGGATTGAGATTTGGGTTAATGTTTATTTCCCTATTTGTACTGTAATGGCCCTCTTATTTTATTAATAAAATTGTTTCTTAATTACAGAAATTACATTTCATCTATTCTTATACAAGAGATCTTTCTTACTTGGGACCACGAAGATTTATCTATGCGGGCGAAGGTGAGTGCAGTATGATGCAATGGCTAGGAAGCATAAGAGATTAGACTCCGATATGTATTTTTCCGCCTTGATAATCCTTGGCTTATTTCGTTGTGTCACCTTAGTTTCTTTGAGTTGTTTATACATCCTCATGCATCTTCATTTGACTGCTCATAGGCTGCTAGGATTTTGGTTGTTCTATTGTGCAAGCACGAGTTTGATGTGCGGTACCAAAAGCTGGAAGATAAACTTTATATAGCTCAGTTGTACTTCCCCCTCGTAGGCCAGGTATTTATCACACTTTACTTTCGTCCATATTCAATAGGAAAGTCGTTAATAAGTTTGTATTGGCTGTTTGTTCCATTCATGTAGATACTCGACCTAAATGCCCGTCTTCTACAATTTGAGTTCAAGTGAAAAGCGCGAGGTCCTGATTGCCATCTTGCAAATCATACGTAATGCGGACGATGCTCTCTTATTAAAGCTTGGCAGCAAAGCATCGTCGTACCAGATTATTTTTCAAACTGTTGGAGGAATGCCTAATTCATTTTGAGGTAAATATATTATTTGCTCATATGACCAATTTTCTTGTATTTTATACATAGTTGTGATTCCCTGCTGGACTATAGATCTAAACTATCCTTTTATTGATTGTCATTTCGAGCAGCACCCAAAGCCTGATGACACCATGCTTATGGGCAGTAGTTCTGCAGCCCGTTAGGAGATAAGCCCTTCTCATCAAAGTTATTCGGAGAGACTGTCTCCCTGCAATTAATCAGTATCTTTTGGAAGCCGCACGCCAAGAAGTTGGAGTACGTAGTTCATCCGGTTTTGTCCCGCTTTTCTAATTGCACGTCTTTTACGGTCCTATGTCGTATGCCACTTTTCTAAATAGCAAACATTGATCGATGCAGCCTCAGGGAACACCTGAAAACGGATATTTGTGGCAGAGAGTTAACTCTCAACTAAGCTCTCCGAGTCAGCCGTATTCGTTAAGGAAGCTCTTGCTCAAGCCCAATCTTCTAGAATTGGAGCTCAACTCAAGCACTGAGAGAATCTTTGCATCCAATATTGAGGCAAAAAATTGGTAGGGTTTTCGTTGCAGATAGTATCTGCCGTTTCTTCTTCATTGGTATTAGTCCTATTGTTATAGTATTTGGATGCATCTGTGTTGTTTAGGAACTTTGGGAAGAAAACCTTAGTGCTGCAGTTAGTCTTCAAGTTCTGGAAATAATCGAGAAATTCTCCGGGGCCGTAATGTCCCGTAGCATTGCAACTGATTATGGGAAACTTGATTGCACTACATCTATATTTATGATAGTCTACTCTCACAACCAACCTTTGGTTTTCTGGAAAGCCCTCTTCCCAGTTTTCAACAATGTCTTCGAGCTTCACGGGGCAACACTAATGTCGAGGGAAAACGATCGTTTTCTAAAGCAAATCGCTTTCCACATTCTCCGGCTTGGAGTTTTCCGGAACGCGAATATCCGAAAACGAGCCGTTGTCGGTCTTCAGATACTCATTCGGGTACGATTACATCCGTGCATCGTATTTTTCTTGTAATGTCTTGCTCGAAAATTGGCCGTAATCGTTTTCCTTTGCAGACATCTTTCTCCAACTTCACGCAGACGGCAAGACTGCGCGTCGTGCTTACCATTACATTGTCCGAGTTGATGTCAGAAGTCCAAGTTACGCATATGAAAACCGACGGCTCCCTTGAAGAAAGTGGCGAAGCCTCCGTCCTGAGAAAATCGTTGGAGGAGATGGCGGATGAATCGAAGAGCCCTCTATACTCAAAGAGTGCGGTCTTCCCGAAAACGCCCTTCTCTCCAACTCTTGGTCCTGGTCAGAAGTTAAACTCCTCTCCGATAGTCTACTTCTTGCTCTTGATGCCAGCCTCGAACACGCGTTGCTGGTAATAATACAAATACCCATACTACCCTATTTCTCCTCTCAAGTTAAGCAACTGTTGAAGTAAACCATAGAGGGGGTTTCTTTCTCTTATAGGCATCAGTTATGATGGTAGACAGATACGCCGCTGCAGAGAGTTTTTACAAACTCGCGATGGCGTTTGCACCGGTACCGGATCTTCATATAATGTGGTTGTTACATTTATGTGATGCTCACCAAGAGATGCAGTCTTGGGCTGAAGCAGCACAGTGTGCTGTTGCTGTTGCCGGAGTCGTGATGCAGGTTCGTATTTTTCTTTTCCGAGAAAACCGCCTAAACTTGAATTATGAGTTCAAATAGCATAACCATAGCTAGGGCTGCCAATCTATCTGGTTAACCGACCGAACCCAACCAAAGTCCTTTTAACTTAACTGAACCGAAAAATTTTGGTTCGGTTTTTGGTTCTCTATTCTTAAACTTTTCAGTTTTTGGTTATTTTCGGTCCACCGAACAGAAAAATATTTAAAGATTTTGTTAAATGTATTAATTGTATAATGTTTTTATTAAAAAAATAAATAATGATTCTTTACTGTTTTTTTAAAAAAATCTTCTTTTCTTGGAATCTCGGTTAAAACTGAATCAAACCCGAACCCAAAGTTTTTGGTTAAAAACCGAACTGACACATTTCGTTTTGATATTTTTTTCACAAAAATAGAAAAACCGAACTTCCGGTTAACCGAAAAGTCAATTCTGTTTGGTTTAGTTTAGCCAAATTGTTACCCCCTAGCCATAGCATAACCACATTAGTACCATGTGACAAGAACCATTTTTGGCAGGCTCTTGTATGCAGAAACGATGGAGTATGGAGCTCCGATCATGTCCATGCGTTGCGTAAAATATGTCCGATGGTGAATGGCGACATAAATCCGGAAGCTTCAGCCGCCGAGGTAGAAGGCTATGGTTCTTCAAAAACTCACAGTAGACTCAGCTGTTAAGTATCTGCAGCTTGCAAACAAACTCTTCTCCCAAGCTGAGCTCCACCACTTTTGTGCAAGCATCTTAGAACTCGTCATACCGGTCTACAAAAGCCGGAGAGCGTGACGATGACAGTTAGCCAAGTGCCACACAATGCTGACAAACATCTACGAGTCGATTCTCGAGCAAGAATCGAGCCCATACCGTTTGCAGACGCAACGTACTACAGGGTCGGCTTCTACGGTGAGAAATTCGGGAAGCTTGATAGAAAAGAGTATGTTTACCGAGAGCCTCGCGATGTACGGTTAGGGTGATATAATGGAGAAACTTAGCCATATCTACGAGTCGAGAATGGACGGTACGACTTTGCACGTAATCCCGGACTCGAGACACGTCAAGGCGGATGAGCTCCAGCCGGATGTATGCTACCTGCAGATAACTGCTGTGGATCCAGTCATGGAGGATGAGGACTTGGGAAGTAGAAGGGAGAGAATCTTTTCGCTCTCGACCGGGAGTGTCCGTGTTAGGGTTTTTGATCGGTTTTTATTCGACACTCCCTTCACGAAGAACGGAAAGACTTAAGGCGGGTTGGAGGATCAATGGAAGAGGCGTACAGTTCTCCAGACCGAAGGCTCTTTCCCAGCCCCTGTGAACGGTTGCAGGTGATCAAATCCGAGTCTCCGAGTTCTCGCCCGTGGAGAACGCGATCGGGATGATCGAGACTAGAACAGCAGCCTTAAGGAATGAACTTGAAGAGCCTAGGAGCTCAGAAGGTGATCAACTTCAAGAGTTCAGAGCCTGCAAAGGATTCTTCAAGGGTCGGTTGCTGTCCAAGTAAGTTACAAAAACCTTCCATATAGCACCACTTTTTTACGAAAAATGCAAAATCCCGTTGTGTT
The DNA here is from genome assembly GCA_028984105.1 of Lavandula angustifolia. Lineage (NCBI taxonomy): Eukaryota > Viridiplantae > Streptophyta > Magnoliopsida > Lamiales > Lamiaceae > Lavandula > Lavandula angustifolia. The sequence continues at coordinate 36,607,876 of CM054805.1, read as the reverse complement.
CCGGTGAAAATGTAAAATTACCTCGTGTTCTTAAAAAAAATTCAAAAAGTAGTTTTACGTATTTTCACTTATTAATAGATGGTATTTGTTGTTGACTTTGACTAAATACATGAGAATGAATCTGCAGGTGAATAGTGGAGTTCTGAGTGTTTGTACGGCCTTCCTCTCCGGCGAACCAGCAACAAGGCTCCGGTCTCAGGGAGTTGCAGCAGCTGATTGCTGCTCTGCTCGAGTTTATGGCTGTTTGTAAGCGCGCCATCCGCGTCCACTTCCGATTGATAGGTGAGGAAGATCAAGAATTTCACACACAGCTAGTGAATGGGTTTCAATCACTAACTGCAGAATTGTCTCATTACATCCCAGCCATTCTTTCAGAACTTGACATGGTTTTTACTTTGGCTAGTTTTGTTTTGTAACTTCAATTTTGTAAGAAAAAGAGATTTATCTTAGGAGCTACAGCTTTGCCCTATTTAATGTGATTTGTCTTGATCAAATGTTGTTCTTTATGTTATATCCCAATCTGAGCTTAAATTAAATATAAAAGTTGTCAAGTATTACACACTTGATGGCCTAAAACAATGGTGGTGCAGTGCTAGTGATGGAAATCGAAACTCGGCTAAGGAGTGTATAACAACTCACAAACTTGGGTCGAATCCATGATCGCCCCAGGCCGAGTTTCGTCGAAATGGTATCTGCAGATAACACACCAAGACCAAGTCTAAGGTACTGATTGATAAACTTCCTCTGCCAGGAGAAGTAAAGAAAAAGAGAGAGAAGCTTCACCTCTTCTCACTGAGAAAGCTTCTGATAGCTGATGGGAGCGCAGCTGAACCCCGGCTATGGTTACCCTTTCCTGCAAGAAAATCAAATATATACGAGTATAATCATACTTGCACCAAGATTCTTTTTATCTAGAAGTATATGTAGGCCAGTACCTGTTATTACCTGTAACAGTGTTGTTGTCCTCAAGGTTTTAAAAAACCCAATTGGAAGCCCGCCTCGAGGCGCGCGCCGAATCGGAAACGGGCGAAAAACGCCTGGAGGCGCACGCCTCAGTCATGCGCTGCCCGGGAGCGCCCCGTTCGGCGAGTGCGCCTCGAGGCGTGCCTTTTAGGTATTTTTCATTGGCGCGGTCCCTTTTTTTTTTTTTATCGCCGGCATCTGAATTCTTATGACAATTAACGTAATTTGGGCTTAAACCTAAATCATTAATTGGGATTTTCAGTCACCCCAACCCAAAATATTTAGGGACAATTAAAATTGAAGCAGAAAACAACAATGGTGTACGCGAATTGCATTATCGTGCCGCTTCTCCTTGCCGCCGTGAAATTGCATTCTCGTGCCCTAATTTACTAGGGGAAAAAAAATTAAATTTACGCCTTAATTTTTTTCGCCTCGCTTCCGTTTCGAGCGCCACGCCTCGCGAAACCACGGAAAAACGCCTCGAAACCCGTTTACGCTTTTTTTTTTTTTTTTTTTTTTAAAACCTTGGTTGTCCTAGGCCTAGATGTTGGGTGCTGTCTCCCGGACTTTCTCCATCTCAAGCTGAGAAGTAGATTGCACGGATGGGAGCAAACTGATTCTGCTAAGCGATTCTGGACACTAAAGGGTGTTTCAGAGCTTTTTTGTTCTCTCGTCTCAGCCTTTTAGTTCTCTCGCGCCGTAGTAGGCTCAGCCCCGCTAGGTGCTCGGCATTCTCTAAAAGGGGGGTCGATTTGAGAACTGTCGAAGCCGCTTCACCCCAGCTCTTCGAGCCTTTAGCTTATAGCTTACGTATTTTCGAACGAAATTACTCCTTACTAATTTTATTTAATTCCAAAAATTAACCTTCCTAACCCTACTTTGTGAGAATATATTTTACTAATTTAGTATTTTGTAGTATTAGATTGAAATTGTAAGCAAAAATAAATATTAAATAATAATTATTTGTGAATTTTATTATTTATTATAAATATTAATTAAGAATAACCGACGACAAAACAGACATTTCTATTAAAAAGAACAATAAAGCCTACTTATCAAAGAATATTTCCAAACACTATTTTCCCCACTTTCAAGCTAATTTTCAATCGCACTTATTTCCAAACACTAACTGACATTTTCAAATGTTCGCCAACTAGTTTTTAAAGCGAGCTCAAAGCACTTATCAATAAGCCTCCCGCCTACTCCAAACACCCACTCAAGGATTCGACACTCTTCAACCGTTCAGACAATGCTTCAACTGCTTCGCCGTATGAAGCCCGTGTAGATCTAACGTCCGTATATCATTATTGCAGTTCCTGAGATTCAGAATCTCATCGGCTGCCTTGGCATTGAGTGCTCCTCAGCAGCAGCCCATTCCTGCTGCGCTTTTAAGTGAGAAATGACGGGAAGCTGCATGGTCACCTTCTTAAGTATGCATCATTAGCAGACTTAGAATGATGAGATGCTGATCTAATTATATAAGATGCAAGAAGTAGGATTAGCACAGATTGAAAAATGTCGTACCTGTGCGTACTGATAGTGAAAAAGAGGATGGGAATCTCTTTTTCATTTTCAATGTGTAGAACCACATAGGCAGTCATTTTATTTCGGAAACATCAGGCATTCGGGTATTACATTCAAAACGGGGCCAAATTTAACTGGATACGACTACACATTTCTCAATCTGGTGGAGAAAATAGAGCATTTTCTGGAAAATCTTACGGGCTCATTTGGATAGCACTGCATTATGCCTTTAGTGGTTGGCAAGGTGAATATGCAGTGCACCAAGTGTATTAAATCACACAAATCTAAAGCTACTGCCTTCGCCCGCTATCCACTAGCAAAATTGCAGGGATCACAGAAAATAAAAGGCATATTGTGTCACCGGGATGATTTTCAGATGGAATGGCCCAACAGAATCAGTAGTGATGCACTTGAACTGCAGAATATCACATCAGCACAGTGTATACAAGACTAGGGAACTGTCTGAGGCAGAATGCTGCTAGAATTGTAAACAACGAACACATGATCATTCATACAGGCGAAAACTGAGAGAGAGATATTAAGCAATAATACCTTATCATCTTTATTGCATCTTTCCGGTAGATTAGATAAACATCATCCTCTCCCCCACTCGGCTCAGATTCCATGGGCAAAGACTTGCTGGCTTCAAGTAATGCCATTGATAAAGCTGATCATCTCTTCCTTTACCTCAAAAGAATTATCCGAGGCCAAGATCATGGTAAGTTGAGTCAACTTTATCCTTCTTGTCAACTTTATCCGCAGAGATAGACATTGCTTCCAGTAAAGACAAAGCCTCATCAACATATTGTCTACACCAGCCAAGACATCCTGAATCAAGCTTTCATCTGCCCCAAGGTTGAAGTTCTTAAGCTTCCCATAAGCCTTAATGGGATCATCAGTCTGACCTCTAGCTGGTAGTTGCCTAGGTAAGTTTTTGTCCTCCATAGAAGGAATTGGGGCAACTAGGGATGAGAAAGGCTTGCCTAATTTGGATCCATTTTTGTTAAATAAGCTTTGAGGCTGAGTTGGATTTCTGATAAGGAGGGGTAAGGCTCATAATCAAGATTGTCAAGGCCTTGCTGCTTCCTTCTTTGCTTAAGGTCAAAAATCAGTCCAACCAGAAATGCTATTAGCTTTAGCTCTGCGGCCACTACCACTACCACTAGCAGAGGCGCTCATCTTATTCCTCTTTCAATGCACAACACACCACCACCAAGTAATCTAATCTAGACTTGAATTGAATACAAAACAAATTCACAGAATCTAATAAAAAAATAATTAAAATTAACAAATTCCTGCTATATTACACAATGGAAGCTTTTCGTGGATTCCTTTTCGATTCCCCTCAAACCAGCTGCTTGAAACAAAACAACGAAAACGGAATAGAACTCTTTATTTAACGAAATATCATACTATTAATTATGAATAAATACATCATAGAACTTAGATTGTTACCTATTAGGGATCGGTTAAAGGAGGTTGGCGTATCCAGAGCGGGAGAGCGTGAATTGATACAATATAATTCGGTGCTGGATGACGGGTGAGACGGAGATCGAGGAGCATCAACAAGTTTATAGGAAGCGACGGCGGCGGAAGAAGAGATTGAGAAGCAATCCGACCTGAAATCCATAAGTTCCGATGAATCGAGACCTGAAATCCATAAATTCTCCGGCCGGCGGATAAGAAGAGAGAGAGAGTCGGAGAGAGAGAGAATGGACGCAGGATTGAGCTTATGCTATCAATTTCTAAATATGTCCACAGATTTCGGTAGATTTTGGCGTGAGAAAAATAGAAGAGAGGGGTATTCTAGGTATTATAAATTATTAGAGAAAACTATCAATAAGATACCTTTTTCGCTATTTCCAGATCCAATTTCCTATATCCACTCCCCTGCCTTATTATTAAATTAATTCATGTATGTTTCTTATCATAAATAAAATCGCGATTACATATGATAAAAAATTTACTGAATGATATTCTTTAAAAAATAATTCCACAATACAACCTTCAAAAAATCATATTTATAACTAATAGATATTTTGATTAAAAAAAAATTCAATAATATTTTTATTTAATAAAAATATTCATAGCCACAAAGTAAAATTGATAATAAAAAATTCCCTGTTTTTATTTCAATAAACTATTATTCATTTAATAAAAACTTAAAAGACATCGGTAATAAATAAATATCTCTATTTATATAAAATCAAAATTATTAATTAGTTGTGTGACGTAATTTTATTTAGTAGATATATTTAAACCCGATAAATATGTGTCATTAATATTCTGATTAAAAATAATTTAGCTAAGATAAATCGGTTTTTCATTTTAAAATTTATTGTGTGGCTTAAATACTCTTATTAATAATAACTCTTACTTTTGTTTTTTCCGAACATGTATAACTTTTTAGATAAGTATAACTGTTTATGTTCAAATTTCGCGTTTGTGCTTGATATTTTTATTTAGAAAAATAAGATATTCTATTATTATTGTTAATGTTGGAAAATGGATGTTGGAATGAGAAAAAAGATAAGTTAGACAACATAAAAGATTTTTCCCTTTATACATGTGAATAGGATTTAGAAGGATAATATTTCTTCCGATTCCTATTTTATGCAACATACATGCTCTAAAAATGATTAATGCTCGATCCAACCGCCATAACCCAATTAATAATATAGATTTAGAATGTCCTTTTTGGTGATAATACTATCATATTATGGGAATTAATTTGCCGATAATAGTATTTGGGAATTATTTTCTGAAAAAGTATGAAGACTAAAAAAATAAGGTGCCCAAATATTACTTAAAACAGTCGGCGCTTAATATGCATAAAAATCCATATTTTCTACTTGAAATATTTCTATACAAATCAAAATTAACTTTGAGTTCGAGTATAATTTAGAATCACATTTATACCTTTCGCCTCAAAAGTCATAAGAAACACTTCTCGTATAGCCGCGCGTACCACATCACAAGAGAAATCGACACGTTGCTAGCCATCCCCACTCTGATTTAATGGCAAATGCCACACGCCAATATCCACACAGACAGACACATGCAAGATAGATGAACTACAACATACAAACCCGACTTCGAACAATACATGTTATTCTAATCTTCCAAAAAAAATTAAATTTAAAGACTATAGACCTGAATTTCATTTAAGAATCGTAAATTTTGAATCTAACCAATCAAGGATAGATTGGTCCATTTCAAAGCAATAAATGAATTGCTCAAATTCTTCAAATACATTAATTGGAACCGTTGGAGCTATCAACTCATTCTAATTTCCTAACCTATTCACCTACTATCGATCATACATTTTTTTCATTCTTATCCCTAATACTCCCTTCGCCCCATGATATAACCGTTGCTTTTCTTTCTCACCCGTCCGCATAAAAATATCTATTGTTTAAAAAATAATAATACATGACCAAAATTAACAAAGGGCACAAAGTTCCAAACAATATACACCACACAATCTCATTTTCTTAATCTTACGCGCCCTGGAAATGAGACATTTTCTAATGGAATCTAAGTGCAGTAGCATTCTTACTTAGGACAGTGATATGATTCATTCTTTGTATTATACTAAAAATAAATTAATTATTATGAATAAACTAGTATTCCTGCTATAACATTACATTTATCTTGTAGTCGTTTTCAGATTGTTCCACCGAATTTATTTTGTTTATAAAAAGGATATTAATCAAGGATTTTACCAACCCAACCAACTACTTCATCCGTCCCATTAATAATATTTTTTATTTTCAAAAGAGGTGTTCAGTTAATAATATCCATATTACTTAATTATAAATTAATTTACCCAAAATCAAATAATATACACAATACTCATTTTCTTAATTATTTGAGATCACATGTCTTTACTACATAAATAAATTATGAATAATTAATTAATTATTTAGATAAAAATAATTTAAGTTCAAGGGGGAGGGAGGGAGCATTTAATATCAGAAAACAAACCAAAGAAGTCTAAAATCCTTTCCTCTAAACTCAATTTGTTCTAAAATAATTATAAAATATAACATGTAGAAATTAATTAAATATCATAAAGAGAACAAACGATCAAACTCGGAGTAAACGAGTCAAACTCAAGTTTCATGGTGGAAAAATGGAGATGAGTTACTGAGTTAATCTGCTAAAGCTTGAGCACTGCTTGTCGATGAAGCTTTTGATTTCAGAAATGAGGAACGAAGATTCTGGAAGCTCCGGGAAGATGGTAGAATGCGTGAATCATGTTCGGATACTCAAGCAGATACGCTTCTTTGCCGGATTTTGAGCCACTCGTAGTACCTTTTTTGAGCCAGTCCTGAGGGAATCGAAGCCGGCGACCACCACCATCGTCGCCGGAAGATCTACCTCCGATAAATCCGCCGCGTTTGGACCGCTGACGTTGATGATCGCGTGGTCGCGGTGCGCCGTTGATTCGCCGCCGGCCATGAGAGCGTTCCACATGAAATCGGTTCGCTCCATCGTCACGATCGGGTCGATTCCGGCTAGGCTGATTTCAGATCTCGTCCGCTCTTCTCCTCCGAAGAACGGCTGGATCGCGACGATTCCGACTACCTTCAGCCATAGATCCCCGCTTCAATTCAGTGAATTATGAATCTAATTGGATTTCAGATCTGAAATAATGTGCGGAAATTGGAGCGATCGAGCTTACCTTGAGGAGCGAAAATGGTGAAGTGGCAGCGTACAGCCACGTGATGCGCCAGATTCCCTCCGGCGCTATCTCCGGCCAGAAAGCACCGCGTGAGGTCAGCGTTCTCCGGCAGAATGTTCCCCGCTCATCGATGAACTTCAGCACATCAAATCCATCCTCATACTGAGCCGGATACCGATTCTCCGGCGCCAGCCGGTAACCTCACAGACACCACCACGGCAGGGAGCTTCCGCGCGAAACGGCGGCAGACGTCATCGTACGGCTTCGAATCGGGGCCGAGATAGACAAATCCGCCGCCGTGGAAGAACACAACCACCGGCAGCTGCTGCTGCGCGTCGGAACCGGTAGGGACGAAGAGGCGGAACCAGAGGCTGCGGGAGGCGCCGCCGACGGCGACGTCGGACGTTTTGACGCCGTTACGTGGCTTGGTGTTCGCAGGCACCATCATGCTTCCCACGGTTGTCGCCATGTTGAAAAGACGGCGGCTGACGGTGCCGTCGAGCGCGGCGCGAGGCGTCGGTGACGGCGTTCAGGAAGAAGAGGGTTGACGCGCGTTTTGAGCGGGAGCACGGGACGCTTCGCCATTTCCATACCTACTCTGAATTTAGAGTTTAACCACTCGCTACTAAGGAATACGATATTAATACGAACAAATCTCGACTAGCGGTCGCGAATTTATCTCGTTAACAAACAACGCTAACGCTATCTCTCATTTGGATTTTTCTAATCTCGACATCATTGGAAACGCGTGTGATTAATTAATCTCAAAATGTATGTAACGCTCTGACATTTATAGAAAAAATTAAATTAAATTTCAAGTGGGAATGCTTCTCAATCAGCCCATAGTTGCTTATCTTGACAAGTTTTTGACAAAGAAGTGCAGATGTGGGTAGACGTTGCTGCATTGATTGATTGGTTAGTTATCAAATATTACAGCTAGTGTGGGACCAACACATGTGATATTATGAAAATAATAATATTATTACATTGTTTCAAAATTAATCGCTCAGTCTGATTATTTGTGACTCATTTATAAAATGTAAAGATTATATGGCCTAAAATTAACTATCGAAAAATTAAATAATCTACACCACATAATACAACTTCCTAAATTCCTCCGTCGAAACCGATTAACCATAAATATTGTGACGGAGGAGTATGTGACAACATAGTACTCTTTCGGAATCTGGGCTGGACAAAGGATTTAATCCTAGAATTGGGCTTGTTTATAATGAGCCCAATCCATTTCTTATTTTGTTTTGATAAAAACATAACTGTAACCTAGGGTTGAGTGTGTCTTTCTTATTGTTTCTAACAACAATAATCATTTGTTTTGAGATTTGATTGTGTTTGAAGCTTGTGGTGTCACCGGACTTAAGGCCAGTGAACAAAATGTGTGTGTGGTCACTTGTGCGTCAAAATTGTAGGGCCGACCCTGAGGGCGGGTGATACCAAGTTATAGCACAGAGCTCATAATATGTGTTATTTCAACTAAACTAAAATATTTTCTTGTGTTTTTCATACAACATAATAGAATATAAGCATAATTGGAGGGTAGGAATTGACAAAATGCTTTGTGGGAGTTGAAAATAAGCATAGATCCATAAATTCTCGAATATGACAATCTGGAACATGCTTGCTAAATCTATGACAGACAAAAGAGAATCTCGCATACTAAAAATATCTTAGTAGCAAGAGAAAAGAAAGCAAAGCGATTCCCGTAATAGCGGCGAGTGAAATGGGAGCAGCCTAAACCGTGAAAAATAGGGCAGTACAAGTGTCGTGCTATTAGGTACTACCGTTTTTATATTATTGGGGGTCGACTTTTTTGTTTTGCGCAAAGCCCTACCCTATTTTTCTCATGATCGGCATGGTCTAAAGGACCCGAGTTAAGGCTCCTAAGCCAAGCTATTGAGACGTACTACATATATCCCACAATATATACCACACAAATTCATATATCATAACATAAGATAATTAAAAGTCCAATCGAGCCTTTCCCCTCTCCTAAAGATGTTACAAGTGGGGAAGAAGAAGACTAATTCACACACAAAAGTGCTTGGAAGTAACAATCATCAAACATCTCCAAGCACTAGCTTTTATTCAAACCATCAAGGGAGATTTACCTATTGTTAATTTACTCGTCCCCAGCTTTTATTCCCAAAACCAAACCAAACACCTTATATGACATTACGACGTCGCAGGAGTAGCGGAGCCGGCGTTTCAGCGGCGGAAGCTCCTTACCGGCCGCGGCTCCTCCTCTTCTCCCCGGAGTTTGACCAGTGTATAAATCCCCGCTCCGGCAAACGCTCCGAGCGTCGGAGCTACAAAATACATCCATATGGACTTGTAATTGCCGGCCGCCACCGCGGGCCCTAGAGTCCTCACCGGATTCATGGAGGCGCCGCTGGACGGCCCCGCCACGAGGATATTCAGCATCACCGTCGCCCCAACTGCAATCCCCGCCAATTCCCGCGACGGCGCGGGTGTCAGTAGCGACGGCGGTGACGACGAAGAGGAGGTTGAAGGTGATGAGGAATTCTAGAGCAAAGCCTGGCCGTCGCTGACGGAGGGGACGGTGACGCCGCCGGACATGAAGGGGTGGAAGACGCCCTTGAGGGCTAGTGAGGCGCAGATGGAGGCGGAGACCTGGGCGGCGATGTAGGCGGGGACTTGGACCCAGGGGAAGTGGCGGAGGGCGGCGAAGGCGATGGTGAGGGAGGGGTTGAGGTGGGCGCCGGAGATGTGGCCGGTCGAGAGGATCACGATCATCACCGCAAGTCCGGCGCACGCCGCGTTTCCGATCAGGCCCTCCACTCCGGCGTTCTTCTCGTTCACCATCGGCCCGGCCGTCGCCGCGAAGATCAGGATGAACGTTCCCACGAACTCCGCCCGAGCTACATCATAATAACGTGCATTGGTTGATGATAATGAAATGCGAAATAATATTCCTACATAGTTGTTAGTCGATCAATTATCTAAGCTTAGTCTTAATTATTTATACAAACTAGTTGCTTTTACATATTATTATACTTTCACTTTTTTTTTATAATAAGATTGCGTGAACAAAATCCGATAAAAACACCCGAACCGACTGTAAACGGGCTGCTCCCAACTGCAATGGAGGTCGCAAATTTAGGCGATCCAATACTTTGTCCTAAATTTCATTTCCCAATATTGTTCCATTAGAATGTGTTTACGGCACTTATAAAATTGCACCATAAACACTTAAATTTTTACAATAATGAAATAATATTAAGATAGAATTTTGGATAAGGGATGTCATTCCCGCATTGATTTTTCAATCAAAATCACGAGTGATTTTGACTACTCCTTTCTCCTCATGGCCAAATTCATTCACTTGGCAAATCATTATTTGTCGTTTTCTTTTCAAGCAAAAATTAATTAATATCTTTGCCCTCAACTTTTATCTCTACATACATAATTTATTTTTCATAAATCTCGAAAAATATATTATTATTCAAATTCTTCAATTACAATTTGGTGTAGGCAAGTCTAAATAAGCGTCCCATTAACTAATGCATATGCATACATTGTAGCCTAACATTATTAAATACATACATTAAGGGACGAATTCAGAAATACTACTATTAAATAAGTGAAATCCATAAATTTCAAAATAGAAGAGCGAAACTAATAATTTCGAGATGAAATAATTAGGTTTTCCTAACCGGTTGACCAATGCTTATACTATATACACTGACAACTATATACTCCTTTCTATCCATAAATAATGTTCATCTTTTCTTTTGAAGAACGCCCTCACAAATAATGTTTCATTTCGTAAATAAGAAATTATTACACATAATCAACCACTCTTTTTTAAGCGACCCCAACATATTTACTCATAACTAACTATTCTCCTTAAATCTCGGACCCAAAAGATAATGATCATTATTTATGGGTCGGAATGAGCATAAGTCAAAAATAGTCGACAGGGTAGTATCATGATTTGATCAAATAATACAAGAAAAAAAAGCATGTAGGTACTTTTCCAACTATCCCATCTCAATTATTCCAATCAACCACAATGCATTTACACGATCCCTTAATGTTAATTTATATAATCAGATCAACGTTAATTATAACTACTGTTTCAATTCATTATGATTGTTGTTGTGAATTAATGAACACCAATTTGAACTAATTTCTGGGGGCAGCTCGACATAGATTTGTTTCACCATTTTTGTGTGTTGTGCTAATGGAGCAGTGGTGCCTGCCCTACCGTGTATAAAATGTCAGATGAAAAAGCGTGGCCCCACACAGGCACAAAATGAGTAAAACAATCACACTAACATCATCAAAATCACTAACAAACAAGAGAGAGAGGAAAGAGAGGAGAGAGAGATACCTTGCGAGTGAGTGAGATATCAGGCACAGAGAAGTCGGCGAGGCATGTGTGAGGAGCGCCCCAAGTCGGCGCGCGTCAACGGGGAGGCACTTGCACCGAGGCATTGACTTCCGATCGTACGACAGCGAGTCGACTCGGAACGACGTCGGCATCAGCGGCGTCGGTGTCCCTGGAGTCGCCGGCGCGGATATCGCCGCCGTACCGCTCTCGTAATCCCCCATTCTCGATCTCTTTTTTCTCAATAAAAATAACACTAATTTTTTTTCTTTTTCAGAATAGGAATGGAATCGGTAGAAGATGGAAATGGCTACAATTACATACTGTGCAGATTTTTATAAATTTGGCGCTACACGAGATGCAGAATTGTATCCAGATCGATCACGACTCCAACTCAGAGATAACCAAGGTACATTGCAGACTATGAACTTCAATTTTTTTTGGGGTTTTTTAGAGAGAGAAGATAAAAAGTATGAAGATATGGAGATCAATTTACATGCTTCGAAGATTTTTTTTTAAATTGGCAGCTACAGAACACGAAGACCTAAGAAATCCAGCTTAATCCAAAACCGAAACACGAGATAGAATCAGAAACAGTAATATTTTTGATTTTTTTTTGAATGATTTTTCCAAAAACTGATGTTTAACGAAGATCGAACAATTACATACTGCGAAGGCTTTTATAAAATTGCGATTACGGAATGGCGAATCTCGGAGACGGATCCAGTATCAGTCGATGAGCAGCAACTGAAATCAGATCAGAGAGACATATAACTGAAAAGGACGAAGAAGATGAAGATTGAATGTAGTGAGAGAAATGGTGAAGTCGTGAGGAGAGATAGAGAGAGAGGGGAGTGGTTGGGACGTGCGATCAGCGATTGGTTTTGGACTGAGAGGAGAAATGGAAGCAATATAAGGGAGGTGGAGAGCGGCGGGGGTTCAATTAATCTCTATTATTGATTTAATTTTTTAAATTAAAATATGAAAAAGTCAATGAAATGAAATATATTTATTTATATAGTATTTTTGCATTATTTCTTGTTATATCGAACTGGCCTTTTGTAATTGTTTATTCCCACCCTCACCTCCCAACTCGTCATCACTTTTGTCCGCAAATTTCTATTTTTAAATATTCCTTTCTTCTATAAATATTACTCTCCGTCCCGTCAATCAATTGTCGAGTTTATCTTCGACACAAAGATTAAAAAAATTACTCCATCCGTCCCATTATTAATGTCCATTGGGATTGGGACACGTTATTAAGATAATGGACGTAAAGGTGAGAAAAGTTGTACAAGGAAAAATATAAAGGGAATCCACTCATTTATTTCCTTATTTGGTGATGGAGACATAAATAATTCGACAACCAAAAAAAGAAATGGGATATTAATAATGGGACGGAGGGAGTATTATTTATGAATAAAGTAGTATTAGCGTCCACTAAATTTAAAATGTGTTACTTTACAAAAAAAAATGAACCATTAGAATGATAATTTGAAAAAAGAATAATGATTAATTAAAGTGGGACGGAGGGACTACGTTAATATTAATATCTCAATTGGTGTTCAAATATATTTTTTTCAATTTGAGTTGATTTAAAATTCCTAAATAAATCATTTGAAGGGATTGTTTGATGGGAGAGGAGGATATTTCTAGCCCATTTTTTTACGTGTTTCTTTTAGGATTAATTCCTAAAATAATACTCCCTCCAATCTCGCTATTCTTGTCCTACTTCGCTCTATCGGGTTGCTTCGCTATTACCGCCCTCTTTCCTAAAATAGTAAAAATTACTCCTAAAAATTACTCAAATATAAAAATTACTCACTACTCAACCCCCACATTCTTATACTCTCTCTTCAAAAATCTATCACCCACTGGATTATGTTCCGCTCCCTAACTCGTAAAATTATGATTTTTATCTTTTTTGAAAACTTTAGATTATTTATTCAAATACAATATAAAAAAAATATAAAAAATAAAAATCGATTGTCTTTTACTAAGCCTTGCAAAAATTTGGATAATTAACTTATTTCTTTCCACCAACCACTCCTCGAAAATTGTGTCATTTTCTTTATACAATTAAAAACTCATAAAATACACACTAAACTAAAATTTCTTAATCTCCGTGCCGAAGTCAAGTGGGACGGAATTAGTGGGACGGATGGGAGTACTAACTATTTAGTACTATAACTAGGGTGTAACGGTATGGTTCGGTTCGGTTTCTTATGCATTTTGGGGAACCGAACCAAACACATCAGAAATTGTTCGGTTCGGTTCGGCTCGATGTGTTTTTAAATATCGGAACCGGAATCGAACCGAACCGCTTATAAATGGTTTGGTTTGGTTCGCATTTATCGGTTCACCTTTTAATTTTTTATTTATTTTTAAATCCTAAATAATGCAAAGAATAATAGTTTATAGGATGTCACTGGCTCCAAACTCATAAATATAGAGTTGTTACTCATTTCTCTTCCTTTGTATAGATTAGAATTGATATTAACTTAAATCCAATATCTAAATCCAATAACATTCTCATATAATAAAGACAAATATTAAATAAAAAAATAAAAAATAAGATATTTGTTCGCTTCGGTTCGAACCGTTCAAAAATTCTTGAAACCGCGAACCGAATGTAAACGGTTCCTAAAAAAATAAACCAAACCAAACCACGTAAGCCGAACCGAACCACATTTTTCGGTTTGGTTCGATTCGGTTTGATCGGTTTTCGTGATTCGGAGCGAACCACTTACACCCCTAACTATAACTAGTACTATATTTTTATCGAGATTCGTTAATCCTACGGATGGCGGAGCCGTGGATTTCGAACCGGGGGGCGAATTATGTGTGAGGTTCAAGTGTGTTTCATCCGGGTTCGGGGTGGAGCCCCGAAAATTTTTTTTAGTGTAACAATGAGCATAAGGAATTCAAAAGTACAATTTATAAAAGCAACAAAAAAAAAAACGAGTCCAAAACGAAATACAAAAATTACCGAGATTACAATATCTTGCTTAGGCATTTGGACGGCGTTCTTGAATAGCTCCCCGGTGGGGTCGATTTCGTCCGACGACGGGCGAACTCGCATCCTTCCCCTTTCTCGCTCTCTCATCAATCGTCGGACGGACGAGAGTGTTGCAAAAGAAGATTGAACAAGATATATGTAGATCCAAAATTTGGATCTAGATATGAAGGATGCAAGTAAGAAATAAAACTTTTAACTTTATTAGAAGCAAAACCGACTCAAGTAAAGAGCAAGCTCATCTTAATATATGAGCAAAAAACAGCAACCGCAACAGGAAGAAAAAACGTGATAATGAGAAACACGATTTTATAAGTTATTTACAAAACATATATGAAATCCAGAGGCAATATCCGTAGTGTATTTAAACACAATCCAAAAATATGGGCAATAAATGCGAAATAAATTGAGCAAATTAACACCGGGAATTTTACGTGGAAAACCCCTCAAATTTAGGGGTAAAAATCACGGAACTCTTGTCCGTAAAATCTCCACTTATGTAATGTCAATTACGACAATTTTCTCCCTATCACAAGTAGGGGAACCACTAAACAATAGCAACAAGCAAACAACAATAATCCTCAAGAATTTCGAATCGTTTCTCAGCTTCCGTTTTCCGATTTTAGCTTCGACTCAACTTATGCGCCCGACTCAATTTAAGTCTCTCAGCGTCCGACTCTCTTTGTTAACAAAAGATATTAACAAAACATCAAATTGGGTCATTTCTTTTAATTTTGATGGGCTAAATTAATAACAACCATTATGGGCCAATTTTTCGAGCCCCAAATCCCAACAATATCTTCATCTTCTTTATTGGTTGCTTTGATTTTGCAACACGAGTTCCGCTCTTTCCGGCGACAAGCCGATCAATTTGATCAACTCGGATCCCAAGCGTGTTGGAAGCTCGATATTGTCCCGGGCAACGCCGCCGATTTGCTTACGTGACCTCTCGAAGAAAGTCCGGGGGCGGATTCCGATCAATTGGACGGCCGACGAGGCGAGGAGGAGGGAGACGTGCGAGAAACTCGAAGAAAGTCCGGGGCGGTCGCCCCCACGCGCCCCCTGTCTCCGCCATGATAATTATTCTAAATATTTAATTAAACAAAATATGTGTCGTCATTCCATTAATAAAGAGACGTGTTGCTTGAATCAATTACCTATGTAAAAAACTTTAGTAGCCTGTAACGTCGATTACTTGTATGTATTTGTCAACATTAAAAATAGTAATATTCTCCTCTCTCCAATGGCCCCTACCAAATTGCAATAATTCATTATACTAAAACACCATGTTTTTACCATCTTCTATTTCCTCCTTCTGACTTTCTCCCTCCTCTCTTTATTTCTCTCTCTCTCTATAATATAATACTTTTTCCGTCCCGCTTACCTTTTTTATCGGATCGCTTGCTTATTCTACTATCCTTTTTTCTAAAATAGTAAAAAATACTATTAAACAAAAAATAAAGTAGATTCCTCCTACTTAATACTTATCCCCATATTATCATACTTTCTCTCCAAAAACCTATTTCTCACACGATTTTCATTCCATTGCTGTACTCGTAAATTTATGATTTTTTAACTTTTTGAAAACTTAAGATACTTAAAATAAAATATTAAAAAAAAATATATTGATTTCCTCAACTATGCCCGCAAAAATTTGGATAAATTCTCATTTCTTCCACCTCAAGGACTCTTAAAAAATTGTGTTCATTTCTTAATACAATTAAAAGCTTATAAAATACATATTTAAACAAAATTTCTTAATCTCGTACCAAAATTAAAGAGGACACTAATAACGGGATGTAGGGAGTATGTATTCATGTGTGTGCAAGTGCAATAGTATGCATGTAACAGCAGTTGCTGACCAGATGCGCAAAAGCATTGGTTATATGTCGGTTTTCGTTTTGTTTGGAATTCTTTCTCACCAAAATTAAATAGCAAGTGCAAATTACGCTTAAATCTCAATAAAGTAATATTCGATAGAGTAATAATTTTGATTAGATAATAATTTTTTCGATTCCGATTTAGGTAAATACACTAAAATAATATTCGATAAAGTAATAACTTCGTTAAATTAATATTTTCTTCCCGGCCCCAAGGGATATTACTTTATCGAGCTTTTTACCGTATACTTCTTTACGTGACATAGCGATGTATATTTTCCTAAATTATATTTTTATTTTTGGAAATAGTAGGCTTTTGTTTGTGTGAAATAAAGCAGCATTGAGTTTGTCCAGAAAACAAAAGAGACCCACTAGACCGCATTTTGTGCAAAAAATGGACTTACCCGGTCGGATTTAGGCCACGTTAATAAGTTTGGTGCGCATCAAACTCTAATTAAATTTTGTACTTTTATATGTAAATTATGCGACTAATATTAACATTTATGCAAGTAAAATCAGATTAGAAATACTTCGAGCATGTATGATTGAATTTAATTAATTAATGCTCGTGTGGATATTTTATTGTTTAATGCGAAAATATTACTCTCTCCATTCTGCTATTCTTGTCTTAGTTTTTTTTTTTATATGTTTCATTATTTTTGTCTTATTCGAAAAAAAAGGATAACTTGCGAATCACAATCAACTATAATCAAATCTTGTAATTTTTTATGTAAATTATGCGAGTAATATTAACATTTATATAAGTAAAATCAGATTAGAAGTACTTCGAGCATGTATGATTGAATTTAATTAATAATGCTCGTGTGGATATTTTATTGTTTTATGCGAAAATATTACTCTTTCCGTTCTGCTATTCTTGTCTTAGTTTTCTTTGTTGTTTGTTCCGTTATTTTTGTCTTATTCGAAAAAAAAAAGATAAAATTGTGGATCCGCAACTTAACACATTTTCCATCCATTTTGATACACCTTCACACACTTTCTTAAATTGTACGCAAAACTTTACGAAAACAAAGAATAACGGGAAGGAGAGAAAGAGATGGCACTCACTTTCCAAGCATAAGCCACCCAATTATGCTCGGAGATATAATGAGTGGCCACACCATTATTTCTCCATTGTCATTATTCCTAACCAATGGAGATGAGATTGACACATTTTTTATTAAGTTAATTAAAATCGATCATGGCCGCAAAGAGTAAACTTGTAGCATAATTATGTTAATTAAAGATTAGTTGCAAGGCAACAAAATAATATATTGGGTCGGGGGATATGAAGTTGAGTTGTTTTGTGATGAGTTCGATATTAAACTTTTTATTTATTCATAATTAAGCAAAAATTTATTCGAGTTTAATGGTTTTGATCAACAAAAAAGTGCATGCATATTATATTAAATTAGCTAGGGGAATCTTTTTACTAAACTTTAGTGGTTATATAATGTGGTGGAATCTCTCATGGGGCAACACTCTGGAATAAAATAAATACTTCCCTCCGTCCGAATATATATGCCTTATTTATTTTTCCACACATATTAAGAAAATATTTAATGATATGAAAGTTAGATAAATATTGGTATTGGAATATGAGTGAATTAAAGTAAATTACTAAAAAGTTAAAGAAATAATTGTATTTGTTATTAGAAAAGTTGGATAAAATAGTCTTTTCTAAATTCTCACATTAATTAGACGTATTAAAGTAAGTGAAAGATTTAGTTAGACACAAAAAAATGTTAACGAGATATATAAATTTGGCGCAGACCGAAAAAAAAAAAAATAGGCATATATATTAGGGATCGAGACAGTATTAGTATTAAGAATATTGCAAACATTTAATAAGCGCCAATAATTATAATTAATGCAGCCAAAACCAAAGATTCGTATAACTAATTAATATAGGTTTGTAGCATAAACTTGAACAAGATTACAAATTTTAGGTAGAAACTATATAAAGAAAGAGACAATTTTTATTATACAACTTAGGTCAATTATTGCATTTAAATAGAAGTGTCAATATTTTGCACTGTTTTTTAATATTTCTCGAATCGAAAGTTTATGATCAGAACTCCGATTTTTTCTGACCAGATCTACCTGGGTCAGTCGGAACTTCTATACTTGTGTTTGTTCGTGCATTTCTTGTTTTATTTATCTCGTCTCAAACTTAATCGAAATTTATAAAAGAGAACATATGAAAACAACAATGTCCGAAAAGTGAAAAAAATAGGGTAATTGTAGTAAGTTTTACTATATCGTGGACGTTATTATCAAAGTGACTAAATTTATATTTTTATTTTTTTGGAGTGTTTTTTTTTTAAATATTATGATCTAAGATGTTAATTGTTGGATCATGATTCCTTTAATATTTATTATAAACAATGTCTATTAACATATACTCCTACATTTTCCTTTTGGGACGTCCCATTTAAAATGACATATTTTCTTAAAAAGAAATAACCGTAAAAAAATATTACTAAATTATCTCTTACTTTTTTATTTCTCTCC
Organism: Lavandula angustifolia; assembly: GCA_028984105.1. Classification (NCBI taxonomy): domain Eukaryota; kingdom Viridiplantae; phylum Streptophyta; class Magnoliopsida; order Lamiales; family Lamiaceae; genus Lavandula; species Lavandula angustifolia. Next base: position 36,588,923 of record CM054805.1, on the reverse strand, counting down.
TACTTTTTCATTTATTTATTATTATTTTTTATTTTTTTTATGACGAGGAATCCTGTGCAAACCGCTACCTTTGGTGCTCACATGATAAACCTTGCTCATGTGCAATACCGCAAACCATACGGGAAAGTTAAACCACCCTTAAGGTGATAGGGGGACACTCACATAAACCTCGCTCATGTGCAATAGCCCTCACATAGCGTACAACCTCGCTCATGTGTAATAGCTACCTGGAAACCATACAGGGAGAGTTAGCGTATCCAAGTGGGATTTGAACCTACGACCTTTTGGTCCTGGGACCACCCACCTTCACCGTTATGACATCCCATGAAGACACTTTATCATTTCTCTCTCATACTTTATCATTTACTCTCTCACAAACTCATTTATCTCTCTCTCTTACTTTATCATTTATCACTCTCTTCATACTTTTATCATCCACTTTTTTAATTTCCACGCCGAAAAGAAACGCGTCACGTTAAATGAAACGGAGGGAGTATTACTTTTTATATTTATGTATATATCACAGAGCTATATTCATTCTGACTTGCATTATTCCAAGTTAAGCAGAAGCAACAAGGAATTAGCACATAATCACATGCAAGACAGAATGCTTGCCTCTCAAGTTTAATTACACGCACTTAATTGCACGTATAAAAAGTAGTTAAAATAAATCTGACATTTTGCGAAAATCAAAAATACTCCATTTTTATAAATTAAAGTTAAAGTTAATGTTAATATTCCTATGGAAAGTAAATTTAATTATTAAAAATTGAGAAAATCAACATAGTGGAAATGAAATGCGTTGGTGGTGGATGTCTTAATAATGATAATGAAAAATTGAGGTTCTCAAATATGTGTGAGTATATTTGGAATGGTGTAGAAGAAAGGAGTGGACTTCAAAATAGTAAACCAACAACATAGTACCATTTTTTTTTGGATAACGGGGATAACCCGCGAATCTCTTATTAAGAGTCAATTATTATGTCTTACATCAACTTTGGTTAATATCCCGACTCCTCTATATAAGCTTGGATATCCTTTCCCTTTACAAGGCCTTTTAAGGGAAATGTGACCCAATTTATCGATTATCGGAGTCGTATTTGGATTAACCCGTTCTCGACATAGTACATTTTTTTCGATATATTGCACTGTGGGCATAAAAAAAGTGTGATGCAGATTCTATTGATTGCAATGTAACAAAGTAATACATTTGCATTATTTCATTAAAAGATGGGGAGGAGTATAATTGTGTGTGAAGGAATTGGCCACTAAAGTTGGTTTGACTATGGAGGGTAATCATTCATTCCCAAGAAAAATTAAACCCTAGCTATCAAACAAATGGACTTTATAGATTTCAAAATCAAATGGGATTATAGAATTTGATTGAGTAGAAAGTACCCAACAAAAAAAAATTAAAAAAATAATAAATAAATAAATAAAAATTAACCCCACCATGATCAAGTAAGATCCATGATCCATCACATGGAATGATTATGTATTTACTTTCCAGCTTAGCTTTCTTCCCTCTCTTAATTTCAACCATTCTTTTTCATTTGTAATGAATCCATATTTATACCACTTTTTGATCATGCACATCATGTAATCCTTTGATCGAGAACCTTCCTCGCCACCTATGATGTATTTATTGAGTTAGGGTTTCATGTCGGACAACATAGCTATATATATATATATATATATATATATATATATATATATATATATATATATATATATATAGAATGCGAGCATGTCGGTAGGAATTTCACTAACCCTAAATCGATTAGGAAGCGAGGGTCTTGTGGAGTTTTTCATGGGTAGTTTTAGATAAAGGAAATTCCCGATTTGTAGAAAGGAAAACAAATCTTTTATTTATTTATTTTTTCTTTTCAAGTTTTGCTTAGTTTAGCAGTTTTGATACGACTTATTATAAGTATTTCTTAATTGTTTTTGTTTAAAGTAGAAAATAATTATTTCGTTAACCCTAAATCGATTAGTTTTGCAATTGCTTATTATAAGTATTTCTTAATTGTTTTTGTTTAAAGTAGAAAATAATTATTTTAAAGCAAAAGTAGAGGGTTTTTAAATTAACATAAAAAGTATATATTTCTGGAAAATTATAGTGCTTTAAGCATCAAAAGAAACTGCTTAAACAGTTTAGCTGCTTAATTTTAAAGAAGCTAACACATAAAGCAGATTTAACAAACATCAAGAAGTTGTTTATGCGTAAAAAGAATAGATAAATATTTAAAATAAACTATTGCAACTACACCCTTAATATGAGTTACGCTCATAACAGTTGTCGTAAACTTACATTGTGAGTGAGAAATGTCGCTCTAATGCGGATATGTAGGTCGTATCGAGCGAATCACGTTATGTATCTCCTTTTTATTCTTGTTGATTGTTTTCATTCTTATGATTGCTCGTGTGTGAGCAATTTAATACTGAAAAATGTGTTGAGATAGATATGTAATTAATCTAATGTTAAGATATTTATAGTATATTTTTTAAGTCAATATTGGGCTCATGGATAAAATAAGATGGGCTGAAAACATAATTATTGGGCCTTGGTTTGGGCTTTTAGCTTATCATCTGAAGGAGAACAATTGGGCCGATGGGCCTCAAAACAATAAGAATTGGGCTTTGGTTTAATTCCTTCTCTCTCTCTTCTTCTTCTCGTTGATTTAGTTGACAGTGCAGACTGCAGAGAGTTCAGTTCGTGGCGGTTGATTCTCTCTCCTCCCAGGTATTCCGGTTGTGTATCCATTTATAATTATCGGATTCTATCAATATATTGTTTTTTGATTTTCGATGTCTTCGTTCTATTTGATCATACGCGATTTTATCCCAATTTTTTTTATGGATAATTGGATTGGAGAACTGCTCGTTTGTCTTGTGATTTTCAGTTTCACCTTGTGCTTCTCTTTGTGTGATTGTGTCTAGCGTGTTGATAATTTTGGCGTTTCTCGATCTTCAGTGCGGGAACAGTTAACCGAAAAATAGATGAATAAGTGCAGCTGAGAAATCCCCATTCTGTATATCGCTGTGTATATTTTTAAATTTTTGCTGTTGTTATTACTGTTGCTGTCCTGATTGATACAAACCGAAGAGAAAAACTCTCATTTTGAGCTGACACATAATGTCAAAATTTGGTTTCTGCTCCATCTCCGGTTACTGTATGTTGTTCGTATTTCGTGGAGCGTAGGATGTAAAGTGTGGGATTCCTGCATCTCAATCCCCATACTTCTCCCTTTGTTATCCCTGTAGCTGGAAAGAGTGTCTTTTGCTGATATAAAAGTGTTCCGTTGTATGTAATTCACATAATGAAAGCCGCTCTTTTCACAGTTTCGTCGCTTGATTTGCGAGATTTCGATGGTTCCCACTTGCCATTTCATGTTGACAACACACTGCATAGATATGCTTGTTGTTATAGGAAGAGTTGCAATGTTCTTCGCCAGCTTTTATTTCCCACTCTTTCGTGATGGCATATCTTAGAGCCTTTTGTCTTAGACAGATTAGTTTGTGATAGTTGCAAATCCACCGTCCTGCAATCTGTAACATACGGCCGGCTATCTTTTGTTAGATTGAACTTAAAGAAAAGGCAAAGTTGTTACATGTTTATCTTAATTGACACTTATCTTCCCACTATGATGCTTGAGTAATGAGTACTTACTTTTTGGAGTTCCATGCTTATATGATGGAAGCCATGTACGTCGAGATATCTTACGCTTGCATCTTTTTATATAAGTCCAGCTAACTATTGGCATATGTGTATACACTTCTTCAGTTGCATGCATTGGTCCATATATGAGGCTTTTCATGATTGTTAGTCGTCCCACAACGCCATAGATTATGTTGTGGTACAGAATAAGTTTACTATATATTACATGTATCAACTATCTTTCTCTTCCCTTGAAACTGCAATACGGATTAAGCATGCTTATGTCTTTGTGTTTGACTCCTGAATGGTTCAGGATACTGGTTTATTTTGTCTCATTCCTTTGGAGCAATACGGATTACGCATGCTTATGTCTTTGTGTTGACTCCTGAATGGTTCAGGGATACTGGTTTATTTTTGTCTCATTCCTTTGGAGAAAACTATACGTGAACTCGTACTGAATACATTTGATATTCCTGTAATTAGGTATATTGCTGCTTGTCTTTCTCGTGCTTTGGATGCTTCGTATTTGAAGAGGATTCGGGACTATGTGATTAATTGCTATGAGACTGGTCTTGTTAGCTGATTCAGGAAGCCAGCTGGAACCTCTATATATTCCCTCCTTCGTTTGGCATGTGGTAGAGACAAGTATGTCTGGCGACCGAACGTACATAGAGGGTGATGCTTCTTCTGGATCGGGTGAAGAAGGAAACATGTTAGATGGACACAATAAACACCAGACCGCGATCCCAAGTTCGGGACGACACAAGAGAAGCCGCAAGGCAACAGGTGATGCTATCGTCGATGCCATGCTGGAGATAGCTGCAGCTTCAAAAGATGGAGCTGCTGCAATCATGAGAAGCGAGGAACGTTTCACGATCAGCAAATGCATAAGAACGTTGGACGAGATGCAAGGTGTCGATCAAAATCTCTACTTTTACGCTCTCGATTTGTTCGAAAATTCATCTACTAGAGAAACTTTCATATCCTCAAGAGTGAGAGGCGGTTAGCATGGTTGCAGGGGAAGTTTAGAGCCTCCACAAGTTCAGTGGCTGGATTAGGTTAGTGTCTTTGATCATTCTTCTCTTTTGGAAATCTTGAAAAATATATATATAACTCATTTTTATATACTCCCTCGCTCTCGATCCCAATTATCTTTATCTAAGTATTCTATTTCGGATTCTTCAAAATATATTATCCGGGGTTTTCTTTTTTAACAAATCATTACACGTAACTCTTCATGGGACCCACAACTTTACATCATTCCACACAATTAACAACTCTTTATAAACCGTGCCACAACTAAAGTGGATCGAGCGCGGTTTGAATGTACCATATCGTATAGTGTATCACATTTATAAGAGTATTGACACGTATTAATTTTTCATTAAAAAAAATGGACCATAGTTACCATATATTGATATCTTGTTGTGGTGCGCACACATAAACGTATACATAAAAGGCAGAACAGTATCACAACTGAGTCTCAAACCACATTCTTCCGTACGTACCATGGATAATGTAGTTAAAATAGTGTTTTACATAACTAAGTTCTCCAGCTTCAAATACCCAGTAAGAAACATGAATAAGATACTGTAAATTATGTCACATAACAACATATCATTAGAAAGCCAAACTCTAAATCCCATCTAATTTTGGGGATCTAATTTTGGGAAAGAAAATGTGCACGAGCAAGATGGTATTCTTTCCCAGCAATCCAAGCACCGGTTTGCGACCACGATATATCGTCCCATTCGAGATTATCCTCCAGAACCTGGGAGATTAAAGAGAGCATTCAAGGGGAAATCCAGATCTAGAACAGAAGCATGATAGCACTTCATACTATTAGAAGGTAGAAAATGTGTATATATGTATAATGAAGGCCAGAAGAATCAAGTATACCAAGTTCTTTATCATATCCAATCATGAAGTGTTAAAAAGAGGGTAGAAAATGGAGGGAGAGATGACCTCTATATGTTCAAGAGCCAATGGGACTCCAAGACTCTGCATACTTTTCTGAGGAAGAGGGCGTTTACAGCGAGACCATCGGAATACGTCTACTACAGAGCTTTCACCATCCACAGCACCGTTGGTAGAATGCGTGTTGTTAGCTTGAGGTTTCGCAGTTTCAGATCCATGTGCATGAGATGCTGCTGTTGCAGGTTTTGCCACCTTCTCTCCATTGAAGCAAAGTTCATACCTAAAGGTAGCTCCATTTAATAAGATGAAGTGATGCATGTAGTTCGTATTTAGAAACGTGTCTAAAAGTCCACGAAAGTCGAAAACTACTAAACTGTCTTAAACTGAAAGAAACATGATGACATTGTAAAAGAACAGCATTGCGAAAAAAAAAAAAAAATCATTACTTAATTGTTCAAGCTAGAAGATAAAATTGTCTGGGATTTGATTAGTATTTAATCCGTATAGGTTACCTGCGGGTATGAGTCTCTACGTATAGCACTTCTCCCTTCTTTAAGCGTGCAGATGTGAAGTGCGACTTTTTTAGACCTTTGTCAGCAACAGCACTGATGCTATATTTCAGCCTGAAGTAGAGCACAAGGCAACAATAAGGCGAAAAGTCGAAGTAGAGCACGATAAAAGAAAACACAGGAGAAGAATTGAGGAGATGTTTCTGCTAGAGACAATGCAGAGCATACCAAGGCTCCATGCAGAGGTTGAACTGAATTGTTACTTCACGTACGAATCTTTGTTGGCGTAATGCATTCTGGAGAAACAAGCATACGATGATATAAAAATCAGTAGAAAACGAATGGGGAGTGAAGCATCCACTGTCAGAGAACCATATTGTAGTTGAACTGCAAATTATACTGAAAATAAATCCGAACATAATGTCTTGGACGGTCGAACAAACATCATATCTGTGAACAACTGCATAGCATAATCAGGCAACCATCTAGGATACATGGCTTTTTAACCTAATAACAAGTAATGAAAATTATGATAATCTGAAACTAAAGTTTAATACCAATAACTGAAGAAAAAACATGGCATATATCACTAATCTCCACTTATTCAAGAAAGAATAAGCAACATATCAATCACTTATAAACTGTAGAAAAGCAATCATGTTTAGCAAACTGCAAGGTAATCTAGGAACCAAAGACATGAAACGCCGCTCCAATTTGTCTTTGAATAAATGCATATTTGCACAAATACACAGATACAGCATGAGAACGTAATTACCGAAGCTGCTGCTCCCGTAGTCATTGTGCGCTCCACAGCCACGGGAGCTAAAGTGGGCTCCATAGTTGATGAATGTGTGAGGCACAGGTTCGAGATCAATAACGCCTACCTCCTTTCTGGCATGCATGAAAAGATCAATAAAGCTGATTAAGTTGATTGTAAATAGCTGAGAGAGCAAAAGGCAAATATGGAAATACATAAAGTTGCAACCTTCACGATGCAACATCGCCGACCCGGTAACTGCATCCAATCGCAGCACCCCATGCACGTGAACGGACATTATTTCTCAGCGTAGAAATATAACCCTGAAGAAGTTTAATGACATAAATTCAATCAATACAAGAGTAGAACCACATAGAAAAAGATTAAAACAAATTAAAGAAGTCAACTACTTTTGAATGAATAAGAATTTAACATACAATCTTGTGGAGGCAGCACTCTGATAGTAGCCCTTAACTCCTGAGTAGCAGATGGAGGGGGAGAAGCTGTTGGGCGACAGTATCCTGTATGCATAAAGAACTGAACAGGAAAGGAACTTCTGTATTATGTGACGTAAGAAGCTGTAACCCAATAAAAAATATATCTGTAATATCTGTAATCTATAAGAAAAAATCTGGAATATATTTACCAGCCACCAAATCAGAGTCACCAGTGTAGACATCAGTCCCCCAAAGCTGTCCGCCTCTCACCTGCACAGGAGGATTCAGGAGCTCAAATTAATAATTTGTCTAATGGGTGCGATGGATATTTTCAGGGAAATCTAATATTTTAGTCGATGGATACATCATTTGGAGAACAAGATGCAGAACTCAATGTCAACTTAAAAGAGTTCTGGGAGATTTTAAAAAACAAAAGCAGAAAACATGAAGTTCAAACAGAGAGTGGAACCACATAAAAAGTAAGAGAGATAGGAACATAAACAATCATCTTACTTGGCGATTAGTTGCAGTTACATGTTCTGCTGGTATGCAAATTTCTAAAGTAGGGCCACTGCGAATACCATCAGATGGTTTATCGGCTTGTGATGATTCATATTCCTTCCACAATTTTATGAGTTCTGCATGCACTCACCAATTTTGTAAACAACAAAAGACACACCAGCTTTACCTGCAAATGGAGATTTTCATACATGAACATTAGGTGCAAAGATCATGAGCAATTTTGGCAGCACAACTCAACTCAGGCTATTCAAAGGAAGGTCCCACCACTGTTACAAGCCTGACCTCTAAGGTGATAAACAATATAAAGTACAATTAGCTAGTCCAAATGGTTGCTTCTGGTTGTTTTTCCGGAAATAAAATTCGAGTATACCAGCAAAACATAGTTCAGAGAATATGAAGTCGCTGATGACAGAGTTCATTGAAAGTCAAGGCAAGCAAAAAATTAGCAATTTTAGCATTGCTGGTGAATTCTTGAATGAGTCAGGGATCGCATATTATTATAGACTCCTCTTATTCATGAAGTTCTATAAGTTAAACAGAAAAAAGCAAACCAGAAATCCAAGTGAATTATGCAAAAGATAAGGTTGCAATCATCCAATCCAGTAAAACCAATCAAGCAGTCCTGCTTAACAAAGCATTTTTGAGTATTTACCTTGTGACCTGCACAAAGGTCAAAACAGAGGAAAGTTAAGAACATCTCTGCAAGAGAAGTTGAAAAAAGAAACATCAAGAAGTACATTAGAGCATCAAAACAGAGGAAAGTTAAGAACAGTAGACAAGCACCTAAGGAAGTCAGCAAAAATGCAACCGCAGCAGGGATGACGGAAAGAAACAGAGATAAAGGAAATCCATTTGCCCCTTCTCCAGGAAGGGTTTACATAATATTCATTAATGTAAGGGAAATTCAAGCCATTGGCTTTTGGGTTGGGATCAGTCTGTTATCAATATCAACTTGAATATTTCTGTATTTGGTTACAGGGATCATTTCAAGCAAGAAATCCCTCAAGCAAAGGCAATTGGCAGCACAAATTCTTTGTTGAAAGGAAAGGTAAGGGAAGGTTTTTTCTCTTTCTAACAATGACATTATCTTTTTGTCTCACTTATACTGAAAACCAATTTCTATACTCGCTCCCTCTAATATGATTTGGCAACAGTGTGGGATCCACTGGATGCGAGCTTTAAGATCATATTTACCAGTGATTCTCTCCCTTCTCATACAGAAAACCCCAGATCCGACAAGTATATGAGCATGCAGTGGGTGTGTGTGTGTGTGTGTGTGTGTGTGTGTGTGTGTGTGTGTGTATCCAAAATCCATCAGGCTGATTCCATACAAACAATACAGAACCAATGTAGACGGAGAAGATCAAATCAACTTACCCGGACATACGTTACCACTGAGCAAAAGATAATTTTTTGTTGGGGAGCGAAAGAGAGTTACTGAAGTCTCAATCGAGGATTTTCAAGGCCTATTTTGCTTTCTTCAAATAGGTGAAAATTTTCATTCATTAGATCCGGGTTAAGATTGCCGCCCATAATCAATGAATGGGAAAAGGAAAAGGATGTTTTTACTTTATGAATCCCTTTTCGATTATGATCCAAAATTCATAACCCACCACTCCCCCTGTTGGACTCTGGATTTTATTCCCCTAACCCAAACATGTCAGTAATAATTGACTATATATATTAGCACAACTTTTGTAGCAATTATATCTTTTTCCTTCAAAGGGACTTCAGTTAATACCTTACCTTGTTTTATGTCTACATGATCTTAAGTTTTGAGTGATTGTTTTCAACTCTTTTGATTTTGTAAGTTTCCCTTTGTATTGAAATAATTGACAATTACCTAGGCGTACACTTTGATAAAATAGTCTGTATAATAGAACCTATAGACGGATAGAAAGGAAAAAGGGAAACTAACAAGCATAAAAGCCATATTTAGTCAATGAAAAACCCATCACCCCTTGTTACTATAGACGCCTTATAGTATTTCTTTGACTCACTATAAGATTTTACAAAGTCGAACTATAGATATGTAACGTGTTTCTTGCTCAAATGCTAGAACACGTGATAGGCCATGGAAAAAAATTGTATAGTATACATAAGCAGAGACAGGAATTAAGTGCAGTAAGCGCATTGCAAGCTAACGTATAAATAAGGAATCAAAATGCATAAATAGAATTGAAAGCTGTGACTGTAGAAAAGGAAAGAAAATACAAGTATACCCTTCATTATCATTGGCACCAGATCTAGAACGTGAATCACGATTTCCCGAGTTGAGGACTGCCTCTCGGCCTCAGCAATCTCTTTCTCTGCTGGACCCCACTATTAAAAACTTCTGCTTTCCCGTTTTCTACCTCCTTCAACTTGCATACCCCCTAGTTTTTTTTCACTGATACCTACTGCGTTTATCAGGTCTCTCAGGTTCTAATTCAGCATCCCTTCTTTCTTCTTGCTCTTGCTTCTTTGTCATGATCTTTTTTCCAGTTATCATGATCTTTCTTCTTAGGTTCTAGGGAGGAGTTTTCCTGTTCGACAGATTTTCCCAGGAATCTCAACCGGCTCCTTCTCGACTGCGAGAGACCTCTTTGTCCGAACCATTCCACAACTCCTTCACATTATCCTTTTCCTTTTCATTGAACTTTTCCCTTCTCTTTCTGAGACTCTTTCTTTCAGCTGCCCACCTATCAGACTCTCTTTCTTCCCTACCTAGATCTTTGTTTTCGGTACTGTTATTACCATGCTGCAAGGTGTTCCGGCGATCGTTCTTTCTTTATCTCTTTCCCCCCCAATCCCAATGCTTACCCTCTTTCCGCTTTCTATCTTTATCTTTGAATTTGTCATCCCTTTTGTATCGACCTTGTTCTCCCCAACTGCTTCGGCGAACTTCAGTAAAGTCCTTTCCGTCCAACATGTAAACCTTCCTTACCCTTTCGGTTGGGCCACCACCTCGAGATGTTTGCCAGGTTTCAACATTTCCTCCTGGAACATCAGGATATTGTTTCAGACGGGTGTTGTTCTTCATATCTTTCCAGTTCAACTGGCTGTTAGATCCACTATAACCATCCTTGTCCAACTTCTCTCACTGATCTTAGGCTCAGAATGTGTCCCTTTCATGTTTCCCCGATTCTTTACTATCGTCAGCTCTGCCATCAAATGTTTATCAGATTTGGCAGTCTGAGGAAACTCCCTAGAGTCTGACTTCATGTTTCGATTGTCAACCTTAATTTCCTTGGTGCTTTCTTTCGACTCCCTGAACTCCATTCTGTTCTCTGAATCAACATGATCAGAGTCCGAATCATTTGGTGTACGGTACCCTGGAACAACATATTAGGGAGCAATGGTGATCTCCGTTCTGTATCTGCGGGACTCACTGCTGCGCTGTGCACTCTTGGGAATACGACCTTCCTGGCCAATGTCGAGGGGAACGTGGTAGTCATGCTTGGACGCACAACAACCTTCCCACCGATACCAGCATATGCTCCCTGGTCATCTTGTGGATACTTTAAAACAGAGGGAGTGGCTGTGACTGCCACGCCCGCCTGTACTACCACTTCCGTTGCCACCATCTTCATGTGGCCTTCCTATTATTAGATTCTTACCACTCCATGTTTCAATCAAACTAAAAAAAATCTGATCCGAGAATGGAGACAAAGAAAGCGTTAGTTTTAATGGTCGTAGCGTGCACAAAGAAGCAAAAAAGGTAAGCAGATCCTCTAATTCAATTCTAATCCCAGATTAGAAACTTGAATGGGACAATAAATTCCGCCATAAATTCTCACAAAAAAGCAAACTTTTCCCCTGACATATAGTAGGCCGCTGTATACACTTTGGAAACCATATTTTAGGTTACCTCCAAAATCAATATAATTTTGCATCAACAAAATCATGTAGTAGACAAGATCCACCTTTTCCACCTCAGCCCACACAAAAGTTCCAAAATTGGCACCTTCCAGAGTTAAACTTTGCTCCAAACAAAAACACGCGTCAATTGAAATGTGGCCATGAGTGCCGAACATACTAAGAATTCACTCCATCGAACAATTGAATTCAAAACCCTATAATTAAATAACAATTGAAATCAAAGGTTTAGGACACTAGGAAAATCTAAAAGCCCGAATTCTGGAAAGAATAATCATCAGAATAATCATCAAGCAAATTCGCGAAACATCAACCTTCTCAATTCCTCCCAACGACCAATTATACAAAACAACCAAGTTAGGATCCAATGGAAACACCAAATGCATTTAAATTCGAGCAAAACGGTAAGTATATTACAAAAGTCTTGCATTGGAAGAGGATAATGAAAAGGCCGCGAATTA
>CM054805.1:36467407-36576304 GCA_028984105.1 Lavandula angustifolia | reverse complement strand
GCATTGGAAGGATAATGAAAAGAGAGCAAATTAAGATAGAGCTTACCTCCGTGGAGGCGGTTCGTCGGCGAAGAAGGCGGTGGCCTCTAATGGAGCGGGTGGGTTTGAGGCTTTGAGGAACCGTTGCTTAATTTTTAGTGTGATGGTTTTCTTCACCGTCGTCTAAATTACAGAACGAATTGTACGTACGCATATATATTAAAACGAATATAATAAAATAATAGTATTTCAGTAAAAAATAATAATAAATAAATTACGGAAGGATAATTAAATATTACACATTTATTAAGTGACCATTTTCTCAAATTTACGTTAGACTTGTAATTACTAAATTAAGTCCCGTTTGAAAGCGTTTATTAGCAATTTTATTTTAATTTATTTTAAAAAATAAGTGTTACGTATTAGACATCTTATAAAAATAATTAATTCTAAAAAATAAAGTAATTTTTTATATGTTATTCCTATCGTCGTATTAAAATAAGTCAAAAATAATTTATAAAAATAGATCCCGCGACAGCAATTTTTTGAACCATATTTTATTTTTTCCACAATGAACATCTAAATGCAAACAGCTTGTTCAATTTAAGCGATTATTTAAGTTGTTCGTTAATCTCGAAATTAAAATTGAGTATTGTAATTTATGGCCATAATATATCCATTTACGAAGGTGATTAAGCTTTAAAAGTTTCAACTAAAGAAGGCAGATCATATAATCAAAACTAGACATCATCTAAGTGGTGCAATTTTTTTAATTTTTTTTCCCACAATATATCCATTTAGTTAGGAATTAGGATTGGATTGGGCTAAATCAAAATTTAGAGGCCCGAAATCAGACGGGCCTACCCATAATTAGGGTCTTATTGGGCCCAAAATTAATTGGCCCAAATAGCTCGGCTCAAAGGCCCAATATGCTGCTTGGACTTTGCAGTAGAGTTCTTGGATTTCTCAAAATGCATGTGTCATGTAAACATAAGGTGAAGCCATGAACTCACAATCACCCACTCATTTACACACAACTACTCAGTTATCTTAATCTCCGTGCCGAAAAAGAAACAAGACAAGTCGGGCGGGACGGAGGAGTAATAACTAATAACCAGCAAAACCCGCTTCAAGAAAAGAAAGATAAAAGAAGAGAGTCCAAAATCACCCCATTGCATTTCCCAGTGTGCTACCAAGAACATGAAGCACCATCCTTTTGCTTTGCAAGTTCTAGAACTCGGTGTCGAAGCACGCCGTCATGATTTTCGAAACCATGGCCCGAGCAAAGGGTATGTAGCTTAAGCTGTACCTGCACATAACAGAAAAAAGGGCACCAAGATTTCACATCACCAGCGTTACAAACTGTATGTCATGTGAGTCTACAATAGAAAGCGTTTTTTCAATTCCTCTCAAATCAAACAGATGTGCTGAAAGCATACGTTTGCGAAAAAGCATAATAATGGAAACTATACGAATATAAAAAGACGAACCAAATAAGAGCACCAAACTCCAGAAGAATTCCAAGAAGAGTCAATAGCTTGTTCCGAACCTGGGACGTTTAAGTGGTAAGATATTAGGCATGAGGAGAAGAGGAAAGATTTAAGAAGCTGTATAAACAAAAAGATTGACACCAATTATCATAATAGACTCACATAGACAGCACAAAAAAGAGCGATTATGATGCTAGAAATGTATAGCGCTGTAGCATATATACGAGCAGGGTCGAGCATCATTGAGACTTGTCTTTTAGGGCCAATAAGGAATGCTGTGCTGCCACAGAAAAACTTCAAAGTTAGCATTTGAAATCGACTTTCTTGGATTTCATTTTCAACAATGTTAAGTGTGAGTAAACTGGTATCATGTGATTAAACCATTAATCTGTAGTTTCCCGGAGTGCTGAACGATTGATCTTTAACGATCAATTAAGTGCCAAGAATAAGCAATAATCACTAATAAGCTATACGCAGGACATAGGAACTATTTCGAACTTTCACAAAAGTAAGCTCCAAAAAGGGCTTACTTGTCAACCTATCGTCTTTTAGATCCGTAAAATCAGCACAAGAAAACACCCAAAACATGTTTAGGGCATCTCAATGAAATGCATTTGCTATTCTATAACACCAGATAACCTCAAGATCAGTTAATCTCTGTATGCATCATCTTTTCTTTAAATAAATAAAGTAGAATGTGGAAAGGAACTGCTATGAATCAATCAAAGTAAAGATTTAAAAGATGATAACGCAAGAAGAAGCATGCGATTACTGATACTAGATGTCAACTCGAGAACGTAATAAGTTAGTATGGCATATGCAAAAGAGGATGCAATTCATAGTACAGTTTAGAAAACAGACCTTCCAAGAGCAAGCAGATTGCCTAAGGAGAATGTTACCCCGAATTTGATCGGATGGAAGAAAACAAGCATCGACTGTCGGGTGGAAAACAGAAACACAAGCAAATCAATCTCAGTTGTTTATCAAATTTACACATTCAAAACAAAAATCATAATCCATCTATAGCACTTGACATGAAATCATTTGCAAGCATATGCAGTAAAAGATACCTTCATCAATTGAAAAAGGAACGATTACTTACCAAGAGGGTGCAAGTTATACCAGCAGATAGGCAAATTGCAAAACCATACAATCTCTGCAGAAAATAAACAGAAAAGCTCAGAAGTTCATTAAGAAGGACTGGATTATCGAGGAGAAGAATCGAAATTTGATCTAAATCGCCTAAAATCACATGGTGAAAGTTTAAACCCTTAATTATCTGCCTATCTCACTCGCTATAATTCAGCGCATCACAACAAGCAATTGACAATTGGAGAAAAACGAAGAAGTAAATCTCGAGAATCTAGTTCGATACCTGTTTGGTGGACAAAGTGCAGTTGCGATTGAAATCATCAATGTATGAAGATTCTTGCTGCTGCTGCTCTTCATCGTCAACCTCCATCCCCACCAGCATTTTCATCCTCTCCAACGCCTGATTCATCTTCTCCATTTTCTACTAATCAATCTGCTTTCGATTTATGGAACGTACTGCTGATTCCCGCTAGATCTGCAACTTATGAATCGAGCATTGGATTTGGTGAAATTGATTTCTACACCAACTGGGACAGAGAGACGAGTTAGCTTCAAGTTCAAACTTACGAATTTGCAATTTAGTCCCTGGAGGAGTTTGCAGTAAGGCCCTCCAAGAATAAGGATATCTCTACACCTTCCAGTTCCATTTATTTACAAACCCATCCCCCTTTTCCTCCAGATTTTGCATTCGTGCGTTCTTCTTCTGAACTCTTCAGACGGCAAAACCTCGTTCACGCGCAAGGGCTCGGAGTTCGTCCTCCTATCGCGATTCAATATGGTAGCTTACGAATTCAATCTCTCTTGATTATTGTCTTGTTTCGGATGAATCTTTACTCCTTCCGTACGATCTTCATGATTTTGTTTAGTTGCCTTCTTACGTGTTTGGTTGGGTTTGATGATGATGATGATGATGAATTGATGATACAGTTGAGCGCTGTTCTTGAAGGTTGACATTTCAATTTGACGCGTTTTCCTTGTTCCTACTCTTCATCACGAAGAATCCGGTTAAAATTTTGATTTTGCTTTCTTTATTCTTCTTTTTCGTTCAATAATTTAGGCGTAATCCAGGAATCACGATCGAGTTTTTCGATTTCGTGCTAGAGATATTCGAACAAAGAGAGTTTTAAATTTGGTAAAACTTGCATCTTTGATGGATTTTCATGAAATGAGAATCGAGGTCATACAAGTCAACATCTAGGGACCTAAGATTTTTACTCGTTCTTTGGAAATGTCATGGTGAAATTACTATCAAAAGGGGGGTTAGGTGATGAAATCTTCGATTAAACTGAATGCAATGATGTTCGAACTTCGCATTCAGTTACAGTTTATCATATTGTTTGTTACAACCTTTTTCATCATTTTGAAGGGAAGGATTCTTTCTCTAACGTATCATTTGGCTCGTTCTGCTGTTCCAAATATCATCCATCTTGAACTTAATTAAACCACTGAGAAAACTATCTGGTTTTCTATTGAAGTAAAAAAAAAATTCCCTTTGTAGTGGTATATGTGCTGTTGATCCTTCTGATAGTGGTCGTTCCGGATATTAGAGAGATTTATACTTATGTGTGGTTGATTATGGTATTCTGAATCCTTGTTAAAGTTCTTCCTATGTATATACTCAAGTTGTTATGCAGCAATTACATTTACTTATTGCCTACACAAATGCAGTGAGGCGTATTTTTGAATAAAAACACAATTGAGGTACTAAAACTACAGCTAGAAAAAGAAAGAGATTTCAGCTATCCATCTTATTCGTGGAGTGTTTTGCTTTAGCTTTGATATTTATCCTTGTAAAGGAGATAAGAATTGATTCTACTGATAGAAAGCTTTCAATGAAGTTCATAAATTTGAGTGCATAGCGTCATGTGGATGCAGAAGCAATGAAGCATTCATGGAAGCTTGCTGCTGTTTACCGTTTAGAACATTTTTAGTCATAAGTAGGAGTTGGTACATTGACATTCAAAACTATAAATCTTATCATATTTCTCCCCATGATTGGTGAAATCTCTTCAGTCTCGCTGTGTGTTTTCCTTCTCTAGACCCGTACATGATTCCTTTTGACCTCCACCTATTGCAGTCAGCACTCTACCGAGGCATCTCCAGGAAAGACAAACCTCGAGGGCGCCATCATGGGTTGACTCAACAGAAAAGGCAGGAGATTAAAGAAGCTTTCGAGCTTTTCGATACCGATGGATCTGGTAATGAGATAAATATACGACAAATGAATTAGATCCCAGTACCTTGATTTCTTCGTAATGAGTGGTTTTGCATGCAGGAACAATTGATGCGAAAGAGTTAAATGTTGCAATGAGGTATATCTTTCTCCCTTCTTCTTTTCTCGGGGGTGGGAGGCCGACGTACTTTTAGAAGACGAATTGCTGATATTTCATTGATTTACAGGGCTCTCGGTTTTGAAATGTCTGAAGAGGTAAGAGTGATTTTGAAAATCCATACCAATATTAATCGTTCTGAAGTACAATGTGCACTTATATTTTAGGAGTAAATTACTATAATTTCCTTCCATCATATAGTCCAGAAGTGATGCATGCCTTTATCATCTTGACCAAGAAAATGAAGGAGCTTCTAATGGCTTTTTATGATGCATCCATGTGTATTTTTAAGACCTATCTATAGTATGAAAATTGGTCCTCTTGTCTGAAATCTTTAGATTTTCCCTATAGGAAATAACCCGAATGATAGCTGAAGTCGACAAGGATGGAAGCGGCGCTATTGACTTTGACGAATTTTGCCACATGATGACTGCCAAGTTTGGAGAAAGGGACACCAAGGAGGAGCTCATGAAAGCTTTTCACATCATTGACCAAGATAAAAACGTGAGTTCCTCGTGTCTTTTCAGTTCCGTTTCGTCTTCATTCTGATAAATTGATAATCATCTCTCTTCATCATCCGGGTGCAGGGCAAGATCTCTACTGCAGATATCCAGCGCATAGCCAAGGACTTGGATGAGAACTTCTCCGAGAAAGAGATTCAAGACATGATTGATGAAGCAGATCGTGATCGTAAGTTTGCTCTATTTAATCCATTCTAATGAAGCAGACCCTGGAATCACTAGTGACAGAACCATGGATGATTGATGAATGTGCTCGTCTCGTGTGATATGCAGGTGATGGCGAAGTAAACGCTGAGGAATTCATGAGGATGATGAGGAGGACCTCGTACGGATACTAGATCTTACGTTTCGCCTCAATTCTCGTACGCTCTTTATCTCTCTATATTGTGCAATTCCCGTCGCCTTTTCGTGTTGTAGTATATGGTTTTTGAATGATGAACAAGATTTGTATGTTTGATTCCAAATTTGCCTATAATTATCAATTCTTTTTCGATTTTAATCTGCTGCGTAATTACTTTCTGCTTAATTATGGATTCTTTGCCTCTTCTTGTGAGTTCTGTCAAGTTTGAGTTCTGTGGTTATGAATGCTTAAAGCTTAGAAATTTGTATACATATTACTCCCTCCGTCCCACTCCATTCGTCTACTTTCTTTTCGGTACGGAGATTAAGAAAGTTGTTTGTTGTGTGTAAAGTAGTATAAAGTCGTGGGGTCACTAGAATATATGAGTGTCATTTTAAGTTAAAAAAGAAAAGTGGACTAATGGAGTGAGACCACTAAAAGGAAAAACCTGGATTAATGGAGTGGGACGGAGGGAGTATTATTTATCACATTAGTTTGAAGATTATATATATTTATATACTATTACACAGATTACACATAAACAGCATCAGCAGCAGCAGCTATGGCTATCAGTTGATGACTCTACAGTTGTTTCTGACTTCTCCTTTTGAGCCTTCTTTGACATCCAACAATCCCATCTTGGTCACTGCTTGCTGGAAATCCATATTGAACATGGCTGGGTTGAGCGCGTAGGCGTTCACGATGCCTCGGGTTCTGGGCCCGTCGAACAGCGTCTGGTCGGAGAACAGCACGCCGGCCCTCCTCTGCAGCGCGTTGAAGTAGGCCCCGTCGAAGGTGTTCCTGGTCGAATCCAAGGGCTGCTCCGCGTTGTCGCCGGCGCTGCACGTCTTTGAAAGAGTCCTCACGAACTGCGTGTCGATGCTCGGGTCCACGTCGTTGGTCGAGTCGAATTTGCTGAGCCGGGACTTGAACGACGAGCACCGAGCCACGCCAAGCGTGTGCGCCCCTGCAAACGATCACTAGTCAGCATACGCAAATGTAAGGATGCGCATGGAGCCACCGTACACTCCAAATTCTAAAAAGAAATTGAATTTACTATTTCGCCCCTAGTCTGCAAAGGGATCATGAGTTGGTGACACGATGGTATCGATATAGGCAGATACAACGAGTGTGCATGTGTAAATTTATCGTACCCTCAAAACAAATTAGATTTTACGTATGATTGGAAAAAAATAAATTAAATTTTGCTTGTATATTAAAAACGATTATTGTTTCGCTCTTCCGCTAATCACAAGTTGGCGATAATTTATATTTTTACACGCACTATTTTAAAATCCGTATCGAAACCTCAATGTTACAAGATTGGTGGGACGAAGGGAGTAGTAGTTTTCGATTTCGCTTTTTTAAATTATAAATTCTAAATCCGTCACTTGATAGTTAGTTTACCTGATAAAGCGACCATTTCTTGGGCAGTGAAGCCACGCTGACCGAACATCCTTATCAGCTCCGAACTGTTCAAAGACGGCGGCGGCAAATTGATAGTATCTTCAATCTTCGATCTCCTCCCATCTTTCCTTCCTTTAGGTATCTCATAAAACGGACCACCAGCCTAAACAATACAAACACCATCATCACAAAACTAGCCATGAAACATTCCAAATCGAACCGAACCGAACCAAATTCTTACAAAGAAAACGGCGTCCCTCGCCGCCATCGCAAGAATATCCGCACACGAGACGACTCCCGGGCACTGCTTCTCCAATGCCGCCTTGGCAGCGTCGATGATCTCGTACCCTCTCAAGCTTAGATTCGCCGGAGAATCTTTCTCCGCCGTGTTGCTTTTAGTAGAGTCGATCAGTACGGACCCGTCGCACCCCTAATTAAAGATCAAGAATCATTAAGAAAGAGAAACATGATCACGTCGGTAAATGACCGACGGAGGTCAAAACCCGTCGGTAAGATATTACCGACCAACTATGTAGCGACGGATTCACCTTCCGTCGGTAATGATTTACGGACTTATTTTTAATGTTTACCGACGGGGAGAGCGAGAGAGGGAGATAATACCTCGACGAAGCAGTCATGGAAGTGCATTCGGACAAGGCCGGCTGCGAGAGTGGGATCGGATTGAAGAGCGGAGTTGACGGTCATTCTTACGGTGATGTCGGCAATGGGGCAAGGCTTTGGCCTGACCATGGCGTAGTAGTTCATGTCCAGCCCATTTGTCAATCCGTACATCCGTCCACTCATCATGATCGTTGTAAATAGGAGCCTAAGAATGGCCATTTTTCAGAGCACTAAGAAGTGATGAGGATACATGCATATGCAGCATGGATATATATAGAGAGGTAGGTCGATCCAAGATTATTCTATCATTTGTTGGATTAAGGATTATAATTTGGAATTTCGGGAAAAAAGGGTTGCAAAGTATAGAGAGAGAGGCGGTGGCTGATTCAAGATTTGTTGTTATGGAGAGCGAAATTTAGAACTTATCATCTTTACGGACATGAATACGCAATTTTCAGGGTGGTGATATAATAGATTTTTTAATAATTATAGGTAGATTTTTTTTCCCAAAATATATTATACTAATATATATATATATATATATATATATATATTTGAGTACCCCAATGCAACCCCTGTATCGCCGAAATATGAAATTTTGAAAGAGTAGAGTAAGGGATAAAATATTGAATTTCGAGGGCAGGAAGAGAGGAGGGCACATCTGCCGTAATCCTAAATCATGCCGAAATTCAACTTTTTTATATATAATTCTCGAGAATAAGTAGTTGGCCCGCATTTTCTTTCAGAGAACTAAATTTCACCTCCATCTCGTAATTATAAATCTGCATTTGGGGTAGGCATAGAAAAAAAAAATTACACATAATAAATTGAAGTTCAATACGATTTGGAGGTGGCGGGCGTCGGGCTGCGTGCGTCCCGTAGGATTTTCCGTCACATTTTATTGTGTTTCAGTCGTGTTCCACTGTCATTTTTAACTGTACGATTTGAATTTTAGAATTATCGTAAGTACCTAAATTCTTACAGTTAAAATGTGAGTGAGATATGAATGGGACACGAAAATGTAATAAAAGATGTGATAAAAGAACATAATTGGCTATAGAGAGGTAGGGCTAGTGATGCGACATGCATGGGAAAAGTTGATTGGGCGGCAAATGATATAGCCATTGGAAATTAGTATTAATCATTATCTTAAAGCTAAGCAACAAGATTTGTTGGGCACTAAATCAAATTAAACAATTTTCAATTAGTTGACTAGTTAGCCCCATGATCAGATGTGGAGGATGACTAATTACCATGTTAACGCATGTAATAAAATGATTGGGTACTAATCAAAAAAGTTGGGCATAATGTAATAAAGTTGGTAAATAAATAAAAATCACCAATTGCATGGAATGTGACATGCCATTGCACAAACTCAAATATTTTAAGAATTTCAACTATAGGCATTATATGTTGGAGAATTCCCAATTGATTAAAGAATGTACAATAGTAGTCCAAAATTGACTTTGTTAGATCTCTTGTTTAGCTAGAAGAAAGTGGGGTGCTTTGTGGACAAAAAGGGTAGAACCAAATGGGGACAAAGGTCAAAATTGAAGTGGGAAATAATTATTTAGTTAAGCAGTGGGTTGCTGCATAGCTGGTTTCCATATGATATTATCAAAGTGGAGAGAACTCGTTTCCAACTAGAGCAATCACTCACATTCACAAAAAAAACATCATCCTTAATCCTCCCCCAACACGTTTCCTCATTGTTAATAAGAGACGGATTCGTCCCCTTGGGATGGCAAAGTTGGTAAGGTGGGTTGGCCCGGGACCGATAGGTCCTGGGTTCAAATCCCACTGGAAACAACTTTGTGGAGCAGGTAGCGGTTGCGGGTTCCACGTATCAAAAAAAAAAGAGACGGATTCAGAATTACAATTAGGACGAAAAAAAAAAAGAGACGGATTCAGAATTACAATTAGGACGAAATTTTTTTGTGTTAATTGTCATATCTGCTTTCAAGAAAGGACGTGTGACCGGATGTGGTACAATACGGATAAAAAAATTGAGAATTCATGATTAAAAGATAATACAAAATAATTCAAATTTTTTTATTATAGGATCTTCAGTTCGAGATTCACTCAAAAGGTGATAAGTATTTGAACATATAGAAAGCAGTTCGAATAAAGATAAGTCTAGAGTGACGACTCACAAAAGAACTACATTCCTTGAATTGGGCAAAAAACATTTAAGCACAGCGGAATTTAACTTATTGGACATCAACACTCGCCTTGGTTCCGTCCGTCGTCAGCAGCCGCTCAACCTGGAAAAAAAAATTGAAAGGATTTTGGGCTGAGTACTAGTGTACTTAGTGGGGCGAACATTTATTAAAACATTTTATAAAATTTGCGATTTTATAAAATGTGATATAAATTAAAAAAAACACATAATAATTTACGTGTTTTGGCCAATCAGTTAGCCTACTACATGAAAGGGCAACTGGAGAAGATTTGATTATATCTTTATATATATTATTAATTTGTGCCTTGATCATAGCTTTATTCAAATAGTTTGAGTTTGAATTTTGTTATATCTTTTATACATTTGTGCCTTGATCATATATAGGATTGTTAATGAAGTGAACTTTATTCGGATAGTTCGAGCTTGAGCTCGAACTCAGTAAAGGCTACACTTCAAATTCAAAATTTTCAAGCTCGAGCTCAATTTTAAACCTCATTTAATATTCAACTTTTTCGAGCATAAATCCAGCTCAGCTCAATCAAATTTTATTATTTAATTATATATATTTTTAAATAAACATATAATATAAAATTGTAATTATTTTTTTAATGTATAAATTATTAAACTTTTGAGTTGAACTCGAATACTATAAATATTTACCAAATCAAGCTCGAACACATTAAAAGCTCCTAACTCGAGCCGAACTCACACAAACGATAAACAGTTAATCGAACCGAGCCTCTAGAAAGCTCAACTTGGTTCGATAACAACCCTTATCATATACTTCAATTTCTAGCCCAATTTATTTAGCATAAATTAAAAGGCCTAAAGGAAAAGATTGAGAACTGGTAAATACAGAGAAGCTCTATTGCTGAAACCACCACTCGAAGCCATTGCAAGACCCTCTAAATATATACAAACATGTCACCACAACTTGGTGAGATAAATGAGGGTAAAAAAAACTTTTACAACTTACAAGACTCCAGTGTTTGTAAAGCTCAAACCCAAGCTACCAGCACCATCAACACAAACAGTGTTCACTGCTTCTTCCCTGCATATCCCTTTCGATTTCTCCGGCCCGACGCTTCTGCACCGGTGGCAAAAGAACTTGACCGGAACACCGCCGGAATCCGGGATCCCACAGCATCTAGTGTGCTGCCATATCCCACAAACATCGCATGCCAGCATCCTTTCTCCATCATCATCTTTTGCACCACATAAGCAATCCACTATCCATCTTTCTATCCCTCTCTCCATTCTAAACCTACTTAGACTGTTCTTACCGTGGAACTTCCCTCGGATGCGTACGGATTCCATTGAGCCGAGCAGGAGTCTGATTTGGGTCGATTCGTGGACACCGCTGTAGCCGATGAGGTCGTCCGGTTGGAACCTTCTGAACATCACGTACACATCTTGAAAGGCTTTCATTGCCTCATGCTTTAGGTCGGCAATGGTGGCATCTGGTGAGAGTACGAGCAGCTCGGGTGGAGGGTTTCGGACACGTTCTTCGGGTTGTTCCGTTAGATCAACCTCACATAGCACCTGGACTTGATTTTCATTTGATACAAGAGGTAGGAAGTGACTAGGGAGATAATCCTTCACAAACTGCTTGCAATCAAGAATTCTCATAGCGGAGCTAACTGCGCTGTCGCGCTTAGCTTGAGGTACGTGAAGAGCCATTGTTTCGGGGTGAAGCAAATACGCGTAGAAGTACTTGAGATCCCCCACAATGCGTTCCTCGGAAGGATGGTTTGCTACAGGAATGGATGCACTTCCTGGCTCGAGTCGATACTCCATGACACCGGAATTAGATAGGCACCGAGAAGCAACCACCACGCCCGGAGCTGCCTCTTTCCCCTTCAATCCCTTAAGGCAGTAATCCAAAAGCTCCGGTGAACCTACTCTGCATACCGCGCCTCTAAGAGCACGCCAACTCACCCAGGTAGACCCACTAACAGCGCGTAAAACTCTGAACATGGCTTCTTCTACACGTCTAACATCATCCAAAGTCCAAGAACACAGAGCCCTCGAGTTACCAGTCCTAAGTTTCTTGCAAGGCGGATCATCGGCCCTCATAAGTAACTCATGGTGATCGTTAATCAAACCCATCACGAAACAGAAGAGATCCCGGATGTTTAGAAGCTCATGTTCGGATATAGACTGATAAAACGAAATCAAATCTTGGAGGCGCGTCCTAGGCTTCCTTCCTTGAGATTGAAACAAAGATAGTGGCATAGAGGAAAGGTTTGAAATGGCCATGTTGTAATCATCGAGGTTTAGCGCAAAACTGCCCGCGCCAAACTGATAGCCCCAATCCCCATACCATGGATGGCCATTAGCCACAGCATGGAGCAACCGGAACTCCAGCCCATTCTTCTTCGACACGTCCATCACGCTGACCTTTCTGTCCACCCAAAAAGCAGAGAGGCCTTAGTTTACTCTGCATTCTATGACAAATAAGAAGCACATATATGAACAAACAGCTATAGCTGAATCCGAACCTAACTCCCAGCATTCTGCACAGCCTATCCCAAAAGTTCATTATCTGACGCCCCGACAGTAGCCTTGATCCACCTTCCCTACCGTTCACTCTAAGAAGATGGCCATGGCCGTTTGCATGAATCACACCATGCAACAAATGGGTTGTGTTCTCGAGCTGCTGGTACATCCAGTCTTCGACATCTTCCGTTGTCATTACATGATTACAAGACTTGCATCTGGAAAAATAATTCAGAATAAAATTAAGATACCATCACAAATCCCACAATATCTATCCTAAGCTACATTATCCAGTGACAACTTACTCAATGGTTGAAATAAACTGCAGCATATATACACTAAAAACTCCATCTTAGCAAAAATTAACATAAAATCAAAGAGAGTTATATGATACCATCACAGATCCTACAATATCTATATCGAATTAGCCAACTACATCATCAACCAACAACTACAGTTAAACCTCGATAAAGTAATAACCTTGGGACCCAGAGAAAATATTCATTTAACGAGGTTATTACTTTATCGAACATTGTTTTAGTGCATTGACTCATATCGGGACCGAACAAAATTATTATCTTAGCGAGATTATTACTTTATCGAGGTTTAACTGTAGCTCATTCGTACATCAGCATATATACACTAAAAAATCCAATTTTGCAAAATTTAACATAACAGCAAAGAATAAATGATTATCTTGCTCATTTGTTAAAATAAACAGCAGCATATATACACTTAAAAAAATCCATCTTTGCAAAAATAAACATAAAATAAAATCAAAGAGAAATATATGATACCATCACAAATCCTACAATATCCATCTCGAATTAGCCAACCACATCATCCAGCAACAACTAGCTCATTTTTTACAGCAGCATACATACAATAAAAATTCCAAATTTGCAAAATTTAACATAAAAGATAAGAATAATGATTATCTTGACCCATATCCAGAGATACCCAACATCTCAAACTCACTCCATAAATGCAAAACATAAATCAAGTTTCTAATACGATCTTGAATAGATCAAAAAGAGGAAGCATATCTGATTTCTACCTGGCATCAGTCATATGAAGGGCCTCACCACAGCCAGCACAAATCTTGTTATACCCAGCCATGGAATTGCCATCCGCTTTAATTATGAAATGGTACCGCTTTGCACTTACTGGATTACTACTCCACCCTACAAACAAACCCAATCACGGATCAGCAAATCAATCCATCGCAATTCCGCAGTTAATCAAGAATTACTTCCAAAT
This sequence comes from Lavandula angustifolia, assembly GCA_028984105.1. Classification (NCBI taxonomy): domain Eukaryota; kingdom Viridiplantae; phylum Streptophyta; class Magnoliopsida; order Lamiales; family Lamiaceae; genus Lavandula; species Lavandula angustifolia. Next base: position 36,562,583 of record CM054805.1, on the reverse strand, counting down.
AATTTTCTTTTTTTAAAAAAAAAGGCGCGAAAATCATCACTCAAGAGTTCGAGATAGACTTGCTACAAAAGCTTGCCACGACAATACGTTGACTTATGCAAAACAATAAATGCCGTCTAAATCCGAACTACCCCTCAAAAGACATTTCTAGCCTCCCAGTTCGGTGATGGAGGAAGCTTCAAAGCTTCAGTGATCAAGGGTAGTTTAGGATGCAATTTTATAGTAGGTGGTTAAGATGGTGAGTGGCCCACTAACTCACTTCCATTTAATCCCTTTTATAATATTTATGTGGGCCCCAATGCATGTTAATTTATTATCCTTTCCTTAAAAAATGAAATAATTATCTTAAGAAAAACACTAAATTAATTCGGTAAATAATTTTCCCACCAAAAAACAGGAATTTTTTCTCCGCCTATGCTAAATCAAACAAGCAAGTGAGCTTCAAATCTTCATCAATTCAATAAATTTTCCTAAAAATAAACGGAATTAGCGCCTGGATCGGTGTCGAGAACTCACCGACTACGCGGCACTGGTCGCAGTAAACGGATCTGGATCTGGACACATCCTCCTCGACGACGTCGAGGAAGACGACGGCGGGCCCGCCGTCGTCCCCGGCCAGATCGCCGACGCGGAAGAGCATCTGCCACGTCAGCAGGTGGGGGAAGAGCGAGGAGAGGGGAGGCAGCAGCGCGTGCTTCGTCAGGAACGCCCTGACGGCGGTCCTGAAGGGCTTGTCCGCCTCCGGCGAGTCTAGATCGCTCGGGAACGTGAGGAAATCGCTGAGATCGGCGGTCACTCGCCTCTTCACCAGCCTCTTCGTCGCTCTACCGTTCACCACCATGTTCTTCCGTCAGATCTCCGCGGGTTAGGTCAGGAATATCAAATTTTCGTCTCAGATCTGGATCGATCGCATACCGGACGGCCAATATTCAATAACAGAAGAAATCAACGGTTAAATAAATAATTTAGTTTTTGAAATAAAAGAAATTTACAGGAAAAAACGAGGAAGAAGAAGATGAAGATCCGCAGGAAAAGGAACCGTAGAGAAACGAGGGGTGGTAGAGAGAAGGAGACGAGGGAAAAACGGGAGGGATAGTTTCGGCGGGCTCCAGATTAAGGCTTCCTTGGGGGCTTTTTAGTACTTTTATATTATCTTTGAGTGGTTATATATAGAGAGATTTAAATTATCAATTAGTTAATTTAACATGCATCTCCCCACTACATACGGTCTAAATTCAACAAACCGAATTAAATGTGGATTTTTATGATTAATTATATTTAGATTTTAATAAAATAATAATTTTGGGATAAAAAAATTATAAATATTATTATTTTATTAAATATTAATTTAATATATTAATTATGTGGGGATAAAAACATTATTATCTAAACTAGATTATTACTCCATCAAGTATTATTTTATTATAATTTAATATGATGGGTGATAATTAAGGAGACAGGAAGAGGTAATTAATGAAAGGTGCAATTAGTGGAAATAATATAAGTATGCTTAGCCAGTAAGTTAATTATTAATGTTGGGAATTGACAGAAATGTCCTCCGTTGGCACATTTGAATTAGGATTAATAGATAAGCATGTAAAAGATGTAAGGCGGTTAAGAGGCAGTGTTACGTGGCAGGAAGATTCTGGATATACCCAATTAGTAAATAATTGTAATTATTGGTGAATTTCAATTTATTCATCACAATTGTATATTTGAATTTATTTTATGTTTGAATTTAAATATAAATATTAATTTTATTTTCGATTGGTATTTAAGTACAAATTTAGAATTTGTAATATTCAAATTGATATTTGTATTACTAAAAAAATGATATTTGTATATATTCAAATAGTACATATAATAGTAATACTCCCTCCGTCTCGTTATTTGTGGCTCAATTGGTTTCGGCACGGAAATTAAGAGAGTAGATGATAAAGTATGAGAGAGAGTAGATGATAAAATATGAGAGAGAGAGAGTAGATGATAAAGTATAAGAGAGAAGATGAGTAAGATAATGAGAGAGTATAAGGAAAATGATAGAATAGAATATATGATAATAATTTTTTACCAAATTAGGAAAGTGCCCACAAATAACGGGACACCCCTTTCGGGAAAGCGAGTCATAAATAGCGGGACGGAGGGAGTATATTTTTTCGAACGTATTTTAAATTTAGTACTCTCTCCTTCCCAACTGAACAATCCGTTTCTTTTTTGCGCATTAATTAAGAAAATAGATGATAAAATATGAGAGAGAAAATGAGTGAGATAATGAGAGAATGTAATAAAGTAGGAGATAAAAAAATGTGTGATATAACGAGAGTATGTGATAAAGTATGAGAGATAATTAAAAATGATTAAATGAGAAGATTGTAAATGTTTTTGAAAGTTATTTCTTTTTTGAAAACGGATCGTTTTAAATGGGACGTCCCGAAAAGGAAAACGGGTATTTTCAAATGGGATGGAGGGACTACTATTTTAAATACATAATTTCAAATCGAATAGGTCCGATTGAATCAAATGGTATAATGACCCGTTTGGAAAAACAACTTAAATAAGTGTTTATGACATAAATGCTTATTATAAAAGAACTTATTGTATAAGCACTTAAACTGAATAAATTGTTTTGTTTTGATACATTTATGTATAAACACTTGATTAGAGAAAAATAAAATATTTATTTTTCATAAACTATTCCTACCCGCTTATCAAAACAAGCCAAAAACAACTTATTTTTTATAATAAGTTATTTTCATAAATCATTCCAAATGCGTAGTCGGTTCGGACCTCCACTTAGTTTCACCCAAGCTTCATCCTGGTCATGGATAGATCACCCAGGTTCGGGTCCATAGGCAGTGACAATTGCCCTATGTTTATTTTTTTTATTAAGCTGAAATAAACTGTTGATAAGTTCTTCCAAAGAGGGCCAAAATAAGAATCGAATTCGAACTAAACACCCAAAATATTGTTTATAAAATACTATATGATTTAAGACAAGTTGAATCAATAACTCTTATACCAATTTTGATTATAAATTAAATTAAATATTAAAACAATCACTTAATAAAATTTTAGAATTATAATATTAATTTAATTACTGTGATATTTTTTCAATTGGATCCATTTACAATCTTGCTTGTCGATCTGACTAATGGTTATAAATGTCATGTTAGTAGTGTATAATTAAAAAAAGACTATGTAATTTACATGGTAAAATGACTAAACACTACTCGTTATACTAAAAAGGTCTAGCCTAATTAGCCCGATAGGTAACTCGACGGGTTGATTGAATTATCTGAGAAATATGATGGACTTCGACTATTTTAGCTTGCCATTAACTTATCTTTATTACAAATAAAATACTCCATCGGTCCACCCGACTTATATTGTATTCCTTTTTGGGCTGTTTCATCCGACTCGTCTTGTTTTCTAGAAAAAAAAATTACTACACAAACTTCCACTTTCTACACACAATCACTCACTCTTCTACACACAACCAACCACTCACCAAAATATTCGTTCTGAAACCAAACAAGACAAGTCGGCTGGTACAGAGGGAGTACTTCATTTGTCCCGTATAAAGTGCTTTTCATTTCTTTTTGAGTTGTCATATAGAAAGTGTTATCTTTCTTATTTTGCCAAATTATTACACAATATTTGAGGGATCCAAAACCTTACTCACAATTAACAATTCTTCTGATTAACCGTGTTGAAAAAAGGGAGAAACTTTCCGTAGGAGGAAGAGAGTATATATGTAGTTCAACAATTTTGAATACGAGACCTCTATCAAGAAAAAAATGGTTAATTTCACTCTACCAAGAGGTTTTTTTTTTTTTTTTACCGAGATCATTTGTCAAATTAATCTTTGTCTAATTTGCGTTCAATTCAAAACTACGTAGTTTTGAATTAAAAAAACTACATATTAAGAGGAGGATGAAATCAACTGTCCAATTCAAACCTACGTAATTAAATAGGAAAAATAAAATAAATAATTAAAGATTGCAATTTTTTAATTCAAAACTATGTAGTTTTTTGAATTGGTCACCAATTGAACAGTGCTTTTGTAGAAAGGATCCTATCCTTTGTAAAATATATAATCCTCCATCCGTTCCATAGAAAGTGTCTCATTTTTATGGGCACGTAGATTAAAAAAATGAGATTATTTAGTGTATATTGTTTGACTTTTTGGCTTATTAATTTTGGTCCCCATATTGTTTCCCTTTTAAAAAAAAGACACTTTTTATGTGACGGCTCGAAAAAGAAAATAAGACACTTTCGATGGGACGTAGGGAGTACTATAACTTAATATCTAAGCTCGTGGGCCGGTGAAATTATCGACGGCCCAATTTACTTATGGGCCGACCGAGCCCGCCTGAAAAACTAGGTTGACCCGGGGTCTTTCAGATAATTGCTGAAGTTAGAGGGATCTGATTGCAAATACTGACATCTCGGAACAGCAAAAAGAAGAATAAGGAGAGCTGGTAAAATATCGGCATAGATTGCTCACTCAATACTCAAGAGACCGCTCTGATTCGGCATTCCCAATACTTCTGGATCGAATTTCATCGTTAGATTCCGATTGGAACTCTAACTCCGGCGGTCATACTTGTACTGGCGGTATAGTCGAATTGAAAGTTCAATTGAAGGTGGTTTAATTTCGGTGTAAGCGCGAAGTGATATGGAGCCGCCGGCAACACAAGCAGTAGCGGCCGGAGGCGGCGAAGGAAGGCCGGCGCAGCGGCAACAGCAAGGGATTGGGCAGATGCTGACTGGAGTCATTAGGATAGCTGTGTTCTGGTACTTCGCCTCCAAATTCTTCGGACCTAAGCGATCGCCTACTGAACCCTCGCAACAGATCTCCAATATTTTTCAGAAAGGGGAACTTCTGGTTCGTATATTATCTCAGCTCTGTATTGTTTGTGTTTGCCGATTGGAAGGTGTGCTCACTCCACAGCATGTATATTGATGATTGATTGATTGATAATCGCCAAGCATTATATTTGAATAACAAGTTACTAGATGTTGTTGTATTGTATCAGTATTCAATATAGATGTTCCTTGAATTGATGATTGATGAGGTGTATGTATTCACATGATTCCTATAATATCGTATTGTAGAAAACTATACAAAGATTTCCATTTTTTGATTTTATTGTTGCTAATGAATGCTGTTCTGTTTAATGGAAAATCTAATAAGGCTACAAAGATAAAACTTTCGGCACTTACGAGCTCCATCTTTTGCATGAATTTATGAACCATCCTTGATATCTATGATCTTGCATTATCATGTTGGAAGAATTGAATTCTTGTTTTGTTTTCAGGATATGTGGTTATACATATCCGAGCAAGAGAAATTCAACGACTTTGGCAATGAAGCGGCCCTTATTTGGCATGAGACAAATATACCTTATGCAGTTTGGACTCCAGATAGTACCAGAACTCTATCCTTGAAGTATCAACCTTCTGAGGTGCTGGTTATTCTGCGAAAGAACTTATATCACGATTCTTAATTTCAAAGTAATTGATGCATGCATTGGATATCACACTCTGATTCATCTGATAATTATGAGCACTCAACTTTTTTCAGGCTTTAAAAAACAATGGGAGTCTATACGCTCATGTCTTCTTCGCTAGGTCTGGCTTTCCCCCAGATCCCAAGGATTCTGAGTATCAGCCATTGGCTGCTTTTGGGCGGACCCACCGTGAGATTTTCCCGACTTATTTAATTTTGTTTTTCCACAATTGCTGTCACAATATTTGGGCTGTCTAAATCTAGTAAGCTTTTATTTGCATGTGTAGCTGTTGTTATATATTTACCGAAATCAAAGGCTGACAAGAGGAAGAGTCTACTGGGGAGTTCTGTTGACTCTGTTGATGATGAAAAAGTTTCCGAGGTATGTGTTTACTTATCATGTTATGATTCATTAACACCTAAATTGGCTCTGTGTGTTCCTCAAGAGTTTTAGTGCAAGTCTGTTAAACAAACATGGAGTCTTTAACTGTTAGGTACTTAGGTTTTCCTTTGTCAGTGTATCAAGATGTTTGTTGCATTATGAAGAAACTGATTTTGCTGCAGGTAGCCAAAGATGATGAAGTTGATGAGAAAGAGGAGAGTCCGGTGGAATGGAAATCATATTGGAAACCCAATATTACCATAAATCTGGTTGATGATTTCACAAGGTATAATTGTCTAAATATTTCATGACCTATTTGTTTTTTGTGTTTTTTCATGATTGATATTGATTAATATATCTAGGCTTCTATGAATTACTTTTATCAAGCTGCTATTTTATGATTCTGCATGATAAATTCCTATTTGAGTAAGTACTAAGAATTGATTTTACTTTTTTTTTTTTTTGCAGATACGCACATAATGTAATTCCTCCAAATATTGCTCCTTGTATCCTTGAATTATGTTCGTCTTCTAGTATACATCGTGGCAATTCGCCTTGCTTTATTTCAAACATGTCTCCTTCCTTGCTCTTAAATATTCTTTATGATTCTTTTGTTAGGATTTACTTTCATCATAAAACATCTCATGTTTGTTCCTTGGTAACTGTCCCCATTCTGAGTAATAGCTTTTAATGTTTTCCTCTGTAACTGGGCTCTTGGTTCTTTCTTTGCATCTAAGCCACAAAAGCTTCACAGTATTTATTCCCTGACTTGAACTATCAGACATAAACCTTGAGCCTACTACGGGAAACTACTACCCGACTGTCTACTTCAACGAGTTTTGGTTACTCCGGGATAAGTTAGTGCAACTAAATGAGACAGTAACTGAGTTGCCTCTCAACCTGGAGGTTGGTCCCATTAGCATGACAAAATGGCAACTATTCCTACAGGTCGACCAATCATTCCAAATTCATAGGAGTTATGGAAGCATGCTCGAAGGTGAAGCTGATGAACTTAAGGTAGGTTTGTTAATTACATATTATTCTCCGTGTAACAGAGTTTCTTTGCTAGAAATATGTTTTGAGTCTGTAATGTAAATTCATCTGCAAGAAATTGATATTGTTTAAAGGATCTTGCAGCTCCTTATTACTGCATTTACTTTTATTAATCATTTGAACTTTTGAACAGCGAGTTTTTCTGGAAGGAAACCCTTATCTTTTGGGAATTACCATGATTGTTTCAGCTCTTCACTCGATATTTGACTTCTTGGCCTTTAAGAACGGTAATGATATTTTCCCTAGTGCTCGTTGTCTCTTGCAGCGAACATGCATTTTTATACAACTGTTAAAGCATGTTATTTATGTCTACAGATATCCAGTTCTGGAATAAAAACAAGTCGATGGAAGGGTTGTCCGCAAAATCTGTCATTGTGAATTTCTTTTGTCAGCTAATTGTCTTCCTTTACCTGCTCGACAATGATACTTCGTGGATGATTCTTGCAAGCTCCGGTATTGGCTGCTGCATTGAGTTCTGGAAAATAGGAAAAGCAATGCACATTGAGGTAATTTTACTACACTGCATGCTCTGAAGCTCCGAAGTTCTATTAAATTTAAAAAGGTTCATTCTTTCTATCTCTTAACCGTGCTAAACCCGTCATATTTGCTTCTCTTCACCCAGATTGACAGATCTGGTATGATACCTATGCTGAGGTTCCGTGACCGCGACTCCTATGCTACGAACAAAACAAAGGAATACGATGATCTTGCTATGAAGTACTTGACATATGTTCTGCTCTTTCTCGCCGTCTGTTTCTCTATTTACTCTCTGAAATACGAACGCCACAAGAGCTGGTATTCTTGGATCCTTTCATCCCTCACAAGCTGCGTCTACATGTTCGGTGAGTATTATGATCATGTTTCTAGATTCTTCTTCCTTTGCCTCATACCTCTTTTCTTGATTGGTGTCAAGATTATTGAAACAACATGTCCGAATTGATGTTTCCTTCTATAAACAAACATAAACCGTATTTCGATTTCGCAATGTTGCAGGTTTCATTATGATGTGCCCTCAGCTGTTCATCAACTATAAGCTCAAGTCTGTGGCCCATCTCCCTTGGAGGCAGATGACGTACAAATTCTTGAACACGATCATTGATGATCTCTTCGCGTTTGTTATCAAGATGCCAGTACTACATCGCCTCTCTGTCTTCCGTGATGGTAAGTTCTTCGAAGAAAACGTGTTTATGAGTTTTAATCTCTTGAGATGATTAAGCTTCACAAATCTTGGTTTCTTCGTGTCCAATCTTTCGACTTTTGGTTGTGCAGATGTTATATTCTTGATAATTCTGTATCAAAGATGGATCTATCCGGTCGACAAGAAGCGTGTGAACGAGTTCGGTTTCGGTGGGGACGAAGATCTAGCCTTGGTTGGTGCTGATTCAGCAGAACAAACGGAAGAGGAGAAGAAGACTAACTGACCAGAGCAATTTGATGCTGAAACAGATCAGTTTTGGGATTGTTTTCTTGGTCTTAAGTTATATGCTTTTTTGCTTTTTGTTTGCAGCAAATGGTTGAATTATTTAATATATTTAGGGGTTTTCTTACATTTCAATTTATTCCTAACATGTAGTGAACTTTTTTCTATTTGAAAATTCGATTTTAATTATGTAATGTGATTGTTTTCGTTTTTGGTCATTTATTGTGCCTCTATAAAGAGTGTTTTCATCGCTTTACATATTTCTGGCTAGTTATTAATCCTCTAAAAAAAGTATTTTCGTCGCTTTACATATTTCTGGCTAGTAATATTGGCCCTTTTAAGTTATTGATGACATATTAAATCATTGGTAAATTAGTCGAACGCAAAAGAGTTGTGTCGCGTAGTTTAGTATTGGCAATAATAAAAATAAAAATTTAATTATACAACTAAAAACAACTTTTGTTAAACCTTTTAGTGTGTTGAGTATACTATTCCTATATAAGAGAAAATATTACTCCCTCCGTCCAGAATATAAATGTCTAATTGACTTTTCACACATATTAAAAAAAATGAATAATATAAAAGTTTGACAAATATTGGTATTGAAATATGAGTAAATTAAAGTAAATTATTAAAAATTAATAACATACTTGTATTTGTTATTATAAAAGTTGGATAAAATAGTAGTATTTTTCTATATTATCATGTTAATTAGACTTCTAGAAATTAGTGAAATATTTAATTAGACACAAAAAAATTGTTAATAGACATATAAATTTGAGACAGACGGAAATGGAAAAGAGACATATATTTGTGACGGAGATAAAAAAACGTTATAGACCACAATATACTATCAAAATTGGAAATATACCACGTTACATGATCAAAATCACATAATGTTTATATACCCATAATAATAAATACAGACTTACCTAATCTGTTATTAATTCACCATAAAATTTTTACCATATGTGTATTTTCAAATATAGCAAAGAAATGGGGCTGAAATGAAATAAGTAGGAGATCAGGGGGGAAAACTGAAAAGGCTTTAATCGTAATATTAGTCCACACACTCGACTGACAGTTCCTTGATTTTCGTCTGAGCTCCGACGGCGAAAGCATGGATTTCGAGACGGTGAAGAGGTTCGTGGAGAAAGAAGGCGGCGCGTATGAATTCACTGTGGACTCGATGCCTGAGAGATTCGTGGAGCCGATGGTGATGCAGGGCATGAAAATCGACCGCATCGAACGCGGCCGCATCGTTTGCTCGTTCACCGTCCCCCCTCGCCTCGTGGTTCGTATTCGGATAATTGAAAACCCTAATTTCATGTTTCGATTGCTTAATCGCTGCTGATTTTGTCGGTTGTTGTGGCTCGGAAATTCGATCGGCGTAGAATACAGGGAACACCTTGCACGGCGGAGCGACGGCGGCGCTGGTGGACATCGTCGGCTCGGCTGTAATTTTGACGATGGGAGCTCCAACCACCGGTGTGTCGGTAGAGATCAACGTTTCGTACTTGGACGGCGCCAGTGTTGGGGTAAAATTACCTTTCCTTTGTGGAATTCTGCTGATCATTCAATTTAGATTATGTTTTTCGAAAAAATCTATATAGATTCAATGACTGTTCATCTAAATTCCTTTAATCAAATCTATAGAGATTGAACTTTAAATTCACATTCTTCATGCAATCATCTCAATGTTCAAGTTTATCCCTAAATTAGGGTGAAAAAATCATTTTCTTCCGACTTTAGTCCGTTATGTGAACCACTTCCAATTTTAACACATCAGGTGCGAAAGAGCCTATTTTGGTCCGTTTCTATATAATCGACCAAATTTGTCCGATTTTAACACATCAGCCAACACTAAAATCAGACAAATTTAGTCGATTATACGAAACGGACCAAAATAGGCTCTTTCGCACCCTAATGGGATAAAACTGACCGTAGTTAAAATAACGGACAAAAGTCGTATAGTATCCAACCTAAACTAGCATCAACAGGAAGATGCATTGATTTGGAACCTGTGATTCTTATTCAGGAGGAAGTTGAGATCGAATCCAAGGCGTTGCGCGTGGGGAAGGCTCTCGCTGTTGTGAGTGTCGATTTTAGAAGTAAAAAGACTGGAAAGCTTATTGCTCAGGGGCGCCACACCAAGTATCTGGTTCTACCTAGTAAGATTTGAACACCCTTATACCCAAAGATTGCGTATTATATCTATGTGAGTTTTGTCTCTACACATTGCTGTGTAATAATCTTGTTTAAACAATGCATGCCTTTTATGATCAACAAATCAAGAGAGAGAAGGGCTTAAAGAAGCAATGCTGGTGAAATCTCACATGCATTTGATTATATTGTGGCTCATAGGATGAGTTACATCTTGACAACATGGTTAAGTGGAGTAGAAACTATTAGCAATGCTGCTAGGCTTAGATCTGATTAGGTATTTACACCATAAAATCCTAGGTTGAAGATTAGTTTAGTCCACTCTGGTTTGAGATGGGAAGTTCAAGAAACATGTGACTATTAACATGTAGTTTAGTTGATATTCTCACTTCTACGAAAGTGGTTGATCTAGTGTTCAATCTATTTTAGTGTCGATTTAATAATAATAGTAATAATATACTCCCTCCGTCCGGTTGATCTTGCACCGATTCCTTTTCAGGGTGTCCCATTTGTCTTGTATCGTTTCCAAAAATGGAATGAAATGAGTGGAACAGAACCATCTAAACAAGTGGACTTTACTATTTTATATTTTTACACCACTATTTACATCTTTAAACCCACTATTTTAAAAATAGTGCCAAATGAAAATGGTTAAAATCTAGCTCTTGGTGGGTTTTGAATCCATGACCTTTCGGCAAAAGGCTACCCATGGCTACCTTCGGTGCGCACTAGGTAAACTACGCTGGTGGGTTTTGAATCCATGACCTTTCGGCAAAAGGCTACCCACCGCTACCTTTGGTGCGCACTGGGTAAACCACGCTCCTTGTGTAGGAGCCTGCAAACCACACAGGAGGGTTCAATCACCCTTAATCTGACACAGACATGCAAATCACATAGCGGTTTAAGTGGGAATTGAACCCAGGACCTATCGGTCCCGGGCCACCCACCTTAACCGCTACGACATCCCATGGGGACGTGTAATGTGGTTTCTTGATCTTTATGAAAGAAGCTTGTGGTTTCTTGATCTTTGATTTGGGCTTTTGTGCTGCTTTTTTGATTCTGGGCTTGATTCTCATCTTGATTTGATCATTGGATGATGGGTTTTGGGCTGAGATGAGAGTGAAAAAAGATTGAAACTTTTCATCATCTTGTCTACTCACACAATTTATTTTTTCGATATTAATATATGAAAATCATTCGTATGAATTCTTATCCATTTGGAGGAATGAGAAATAATAGTGATTTACTCATCTTTATTCAATAGTCATCCCTAAATGAAAATGGCTTATGTTAATGAAATTAATTAGACATAATTGGTATCCTTTAGTTTCAACAAGTTTACTCTTGACTTATAAAAGTATTGGTAGCCGTACTCGTTCATTTATTTAGGGGGATGAATTTGCAAATTAAGGAGGGTAACAATTTTTCAAAAAATATAGTATAAATAATCGAAGGCAATTGCATAATTTCGAGGGCGGTGATCTCCACAAGATCGGTATAATATAAACTTGTTATAATATAAAAGACCTCCATTAAAAAAAAGCTTCTCTATTGTTATACCCGCCTCATATTGTTATACACTCTCCCTCTCTAAAAGTTTCTCTTTTACACGATTCTGTTCTCCCATAAAATTTTAATTTTTAACTTTATAAAAATTTTAGATTATTTCTTTAATTATAACATAAAAAAGGGAAAAAAAATCAAATACTTCAACTCTGTTTTAATAAAATTTGAATAAATTTCCATTTATTTCCACCAACCATTTCTCGAAAACTATATTAATTTACTATTACAATTAAAACTCAATATATATATATATATATATATATATATATAAATAAAATTTCTTAATCTGCGTCGAAAAAAAAATGACGAGATTGAGGGATTATTAAACTAATTTGGATTTAGAACTGAGTGCCGAATCCTTAATCTCGAGGGTACGAATCTTCAAATTTTGAATACACGTTTTTCAAATTTCGAAATGCAAATCTACAATTTTCGAGTAAAAAAAATAAGTTTATAAAAAATATATATGAAAATGGGAATTAAGTAGTACAAAAGTACCAAGTACCGACCTTCATTGCACGTAGTTTCTGCATCTTGCATGCATGCATTAGTACGTCATCAACTCGCTCTTACAAAAGTCTTCGTAATTTTATTCGGAAAATAAAGTTATATTGAGTTATTGCAAGTTTGAAACATAATATGTTAAAAACATATAATGTAACTTAAAATAATTAAATTCATCCAATATAATCCCCCGCAATTCCCCTTTGCTACAAAAAGTTCTCCTAATTTCTCATAATCGTGTTTTTTTCTCTCCATTTTTTCGTATTTATTTTCTTCTAATTCTTATCAGGGTGATCAAGAAATCGTATTCATTTATATTTTCTTTTATGATTCATTTATCAATCCATATAAATTTTGGCCTTTTTCCAAGGAAAATGGATTAAAAGCATCTAACCCCTATCGTTTTATTTAGGTGTAAATTCCTCCCTATAGTTTCATAACTACCTGTCAAATAAATATGATGAAATAAAATCACAAACCATGGTTTAATAAGTTTAATCTTACAATTTATGATACTATCTTTATATATATATATATATATATATATATATTATTATATTAAAGTTATTTTTGTCCAAACAAGCCAAAAATCGGGCAAAATAACAAATAGGGGTCAATGTGCGATGAAATAAAAACCACGTATTGCATATTTTTAAACCATAAGGATGTAAATTGCACCTTATCAAAATCACAGGGATTAAATTGCACTAACTTATGGAAATTTTGGTAAACTTGATTTTGATCTTGTAATGTGGCTTATTTTTTATTTTAGTTCTTTAATATGATATTTTGGTTTCGGTCATTTAATTTGAAAGATTATTCATTTGTGTGATTCGATAAAGAAAAATTGTATTTTAATGAATATATATATATTCTAATCTAAAATAAAAAAGACAAAGAAGTGAGTGTACTCGTGCTTAACTCAGTATAACTCGACTGGGTCCATACACCATTGACACTTGACGGTGCGGTCTTCTACCTTCAAAACAAATGCTACCTTAATCAGAATTTGTTATTTTCCAAATCCCGAAACCCTAAATCAGACAAATCCAATTCAGGGAACAAATCAGGAAGAGGATGGGCACGGTGGGCAGAGCTTTCTACGCCGTCGGATTCTGGATTAGGGAAACTGGCCAAGCCCTCGATCGCCTCGGCTCCCGCCTCCAGGGAAGCTACTTTTTCCAAGAACAACGTAATCGTCCTTTTTTTCCTTTTACCTACTAGATTTTTTAGCTTTCTGCTGCCGGCATTTGTTTGATTATCTAGTTTTCGGTGAAAACTGAGCTAGGGGTGTGGAAGAATCGTTTTTTCAATTTATGAATTGGGCGAGCGATCGATGTTAATATATTCGCGATTCCTTTCAATCGTGATGAGGCAACAATGTCGCAGTCGCATGAGAATTACCTTTGATCTAGGGAATGTGTAGGACGGAGAAAGATTGGGTCTGAGTGATGGATTGTTATTTCCATTTTTGGGGGTTGTGATTTAGATTAATATCTGTGCTAAGATCAGAAGCTGGGATTGAAGAGGAGAACATACAAATACATGTGTATCTCTCTCTCTCTCTCTCTTCAAGCTTGTGCAAAAATAATTGGATGCTATAGCCTATACATATAACATATGTGTCTCTTTCTATCTGTTTGTTAGATCTTCATAGTTTTTCAGATAAATGATTTTTAACTATCTGTTTCCAGTGTCGAGGCATAGAACGCTGATGAACTTATTCGACAAAGCCCCCATGGTCGATAAGAGAGCTTTTGTGGCTCCTAATGCATCACTCACTGGGGAGGTATATGTTGGGCCCAGCTCCTCCATTTGGTATGGATGCGTCGTTAGAGGTATGTTCTAATCCGATATAGTTTCTCGCTGTGTTGTAGCTGAATTTGATTGCTATCACTGGATTACCACTGACTTCGATGAATTTTGTGCTCCTAAATATATCTGATTAGCTTAAAATGACTGAAGTTCTAGTTTGTAAACGGGGATAATAGTTTAGTCGAGTAAATAGCACACAATTGTATTGTAGCTTGTATTTCATGCGTAATCGTACATGTCTTATCGCATTAGATACTGAGTTGTCTTGAAGTCTTAGCTATTGCTACATGAACTAATATTCTGAGCTATTTAAAATCCCAACTAAGCGTCATATAATTTAATATACCATCCAGTAAAATGCAAATGCCATGATATGAACAAGAGTTTCGAGGTTTATGTCACCTCTTTGATTTGATAGTCTTGAGCTTATGGATTGACATATACCGAAGGAAAAAAAAAAAGTTTCTTCAGCATCGTATTTGATTTCAGTGAGCTTGTTGAAATCCATGGTAATTCACCCACTTCATTATTACAATTTTAAATATCATTCAAGTGATTCAAATGACCACCCATGAATATGAATATACACATTGAGCATGTAACTCGCACAAAAGTTTGTATCAAGATTCGGTGGAAGAAAAGAATGACCAAAAACAATCTAACGGGACACCAAAATATCTCGTGTTTTAATCTGAGTAAGTGGATGGTGAAAGATGGAGAAGAATAAATTTTTCTTCTCTGTATCTACTTGAAATCCAGTGCATCTACTTGAAATTTTCTTCTCTGTACTTAAAAATGTGAAGGAGTTTCCTCATAAAGGCTAATCTAAAGTTAGTGCAAGTGCACATAAACTGTACGGACATGTTAAAATTGTTATGGTCGATATGCAGGTGATGTGAACAGCGTCAGTATCGGATCCGGGACCAACATACAGGATAACTCTCTCGTTCACGTAGCTAAGTCTAATCTGACTGGGAAAGTCCTGCCCACCCTCATCGGCGACAATGTCACCGTTGGTTCGTATAATTACGCCACATTCTGAAATAGTCTTTCCTGCTTATAATCTCCCAATCCCGAGCAATAAATTTACACATTGCACTCTGCAGGGCATAGTGCTATCTTGCACGGCTGCACTGTAGAGGACGAAGCATTTGTTGGTATGGGTGCAACATTGCTCGACGGTGTGGTTGTTGAGAAACACGCAATGGTTGCTGCTGGAGCTCTTGTGAGACAGAACACGAGAATACCCTCCGGAGAGGTTAGTGAGAAATATTTTTCGCAGTTCGATAATAGCAATATACGTAGCAAGTGTTATCTTTTCTAATTCGATTCGTTTAACAATGTGGACTAATTAAACAGAGAGAAATAGGCCATTTACTGAAAGTTTTAGTAGCTAAATGAATTGCTATCTTTCTTGCTCCCACCCAAACATATCTTAATAGCTGCTTAACTTTGAAGCCAGATGATAGTTATGAAACTTGATTTCTTTAACAATATAGAGTGATCAAAGAGAGAGAGAGAGAGAGAGAGAGAGAGAGAAATAGGCACATTTACTAAAAGTCTCTCCCATTATGTGAATTTTCAAAACCAGGTATGGGGAGGGAATCCAGCCAAATTCTTGAGGAAGCTCAAAGAAGACGAAATCGCTTTCATATCTCAGTCTGCTACCAACTATGCAAGCCTAGCCCAAGCTCATGCTGCTGAAAATGCTAAGGACTTTGACAAGGCCGAGTTTGAGAAGGTATTCGCGAAGAAGGAAGGCGAATACGAACTTAAATTCTAAAGCTTGAAAGGCTTTCCATCATAGAAATGCATTCCGGCCTTGCTTTTTTGTTTGAAATGGATTCCAAGAAAATGTCTTGAGTTTTGCTTTCCAATAATTCAGACACTTTTATCTGTTAATGTCTGAGAATTTGATGCTGGTTTGCCAGAAGAATCATAGCCTATGGAAAGATGAAGTATTCTTCTATCATTTGTCTCTATTTTTTACATATTTTTGTAATTTCATCCACTAAAATTCATCTTTTTGACGTTATGGATTTGAATGCCAAGGTATTCTTTAATTTCATTTGAATTTTTTAGTTCTAATTAAGAATTAAGGGATTTCTCATTCGAAGGGCATGGACAAAATATAAAAGGGCCGTCTCGTAAAAGGGTTATAGAGTCCGTAATGTGTGTAAATCTCGTATGAAGTGTTTGGATGAGTTCGATAGGAATCAATATTTTGAAATCGTATTTAAAAAGTTGGGATTTCTCAAATTCCTAACTTTTGGTTTTGTTCAAATCTCGTATTTATTTCGTATTCCAACTTCCGACGGGGTGAATGATTCCGAACTCGAATTCAATTTCAATTTCAATTTCGAGCTTGTGCCAATTGTTTTTGTGAATTTAATTCTGTAGATTCAGTCGCCCTTGAAGCGTCGGCTGTTTAATCCAAGTCAACAAAGGAAGCCTCAACACTATCCATACATTCTTTAGAAACACAATTTACACATTCAAATTATTATCAGAAGCATTATTAGTCAAATATACCAAGATCTGTTACCAGCCACTTGAATTATTGTAATAAAAAATGCCCACATCAACATATAATTAATTAATCATATCTTGATTTAATTACATTAAACTGAACTAAGCAAGAATCAGTCCAATACCGACTCCAAATTAAAAATAACATTTTCTTCAACCCAAAGAAATGGTCAAAATATCAAGACTCTAATCATATATACAAACATAAATTACATCTTCATAATATACCTTCATAATAAAAATAATAATATTTTTTTTTAAAATGGCCTTCATACAATTATAAAGACCTCAACATTCTCCTTCATCACAATTCACAAAGCTAACCATATCTCTCTACTACTACTACTCTCTCTCTCTCTCTATCTCTCTCTCCCATAACAATGTTTAGAGCTATGAGCACACGGCGGAGGGGCTACGAGCAGCTCGTCGACGAAGAGGCGTCGACGGCGGCGCTAGTGCCTAAGCTGAGCAGAACGAAGAGTTTGCCGGCGGCCAAGGGGTTGAGGTTGCCGGAAAAGAAAACCACGGCGTCGCAGCAAGTGAAGAAGGCTAGTAAAGTGCATCCCTTCTTCAGTCTCTTCGAGACGAAGCGGAAGAGGAAGGCGATGGCGAAGCCGGAGTTCTCGAGATACATGGAGTATCTGAGGGAGGGAGGAGTGTGGGACATGGCGACGAACAAGCCGGTTATGTACTACACGTGAAGCACGAAGTACTCCTCCCTCAGAGCAATTGTTAATTTGTTATGTAATAGTCGTATACGTGGCTTCTAAGTTTGAAGTTTGTGAAAAGTTTAGACAATTTATCGATCATTTTCTTTCATATGGAAGCATTTCATGTTTCAAATTAGGGGAAAGAGTAAAAGTTATTTAGTATTATTATAAATACTAATGTTCACCATACAATAGGAATAGATATGTATTTTCGTAATAACATTTACAATTTGATTAAATTATCAAAATAATCTTCATATTTAATTTTTTTTTGATTTATCGATATCGGTATTTGGACTTTCGTATTCTACCCAATTAAAAATCCTACCTATAGAACCTATAGTTATAGATGGTAAAGGTAATATAGGACTCAAACCCAGCTCACTCTGGATCAAGAGATCCAAGGGTCTAGAAACTCAGACCCGACCTAAATCCAAGGGTTTGAATTGTCTTATTTTATTGTTATTAATTTTTATTGATGATAGCTTTTTTATATGATTTTTTTTATTATAGCAATCATCTATTATTTTCAGAGTATAAATTGAAAGAATTAAAAAAACTTAAATAATATAAAATAAGATTAAATTAAAAGAAATTAATAATGCAAGTTTGAGGCGGGATGAGATTGGCAGAGCGGGTAGGAAAATTGAACTAGAGCCGTCCCATACTTCGAATTTTTCTATCCTAGACCGGGTCTACAAGACCGCGTGGTGCAGGATTGAAGTTGTGTATTTTTGAATTTTTTTATTTCAAGAACATCCCATGTGGCGTGTTTTATACACACGGGCCCACAACTTAAGTTGTGGACCGGGTCTAGGATAGAAAAATTCACATACTTCTATAGAACTGGATATTATCCGTCCTATCATGAGGTGAATCTGTTGGTCCGATTTCAATTACCATCTCTACCCATAGTCATATCTTTTCGAAAAATATATGTTTTTAAAAATGATTGTTTTTATGTTTATACAGTTAAATCTCAATAAAGTAATAACTTTGGGACCGAGAAAAAATATTCATTTAACGAGGTTATTACTTTATCGAACATTATTTTAGTGCATTGATCCTTATCAGAACCGAAATAAATTATTATTTTAATGAGATTATTACTTTATCGAATATTATGTTTAACTGTATTAGGACTATTTTTATAATACCACAATTCAATTTACGAAATTTGAAAAGGAGAGATTGGGCCAAAAGGTTTATTGTCGACGACCGACAATATTTATAAAATGTGGGCTCATTTTATTGGCTTTTGGTATGTGTGGAGTGTGGACTGCGGAAGATAAGTCGGATTTCACACGTTAAAGCCGATTGACTCCCTCGAGCATATCCAACCATAAATCTAAAACCAATTTTCATTTTACAGTTTCTGTCACATCAAACAATAATTTATTTTCAACCATCAAATTCAAATTCAAATCCAAAAAATATTCTTCTTATATCTTTCATAAAATACCTTTCAATTCTATCTACATATTTTTCTAAATTGCATATTGATACACTCAACTTTCATATTACTAAAATATTGGATATAAATTTAATATATAAAACAACTTAATAATTAATAAATAAAATTAATAATTAAATTATGTATTAGATAATTATTTATTACACAACTTTATAATAAATAATGTTAAAATATACAATGATAAAATAGAGTTATATTACTAAAAAGAAGAACAAGAAAATCATAAAAAAATCACATAGCGAAAACTCAAGGGCCGAGCCTCATCAAAACCTCCAAATGAGGGAAAAGAGTACTCGCCTAATGAACCATATGAGAAAAAAAAAAAGACATTAGATAAAACAAACAAACAAACTAAGAAATTACACATAAATTCAAGATACGGAATTAGTATATTCATTCCACAAATGTTCAATTACCGCATCTTTAAGTTCATCATGAGCAACATGAGTTCTTATTTTGTTGTGTCGATCAACAAAATCTTGGTTAAAGGCGCCGTCAATCATCCGCTACTTTCTCTCTCTCTCTCGCGATTCTCCTCCCTCTCTCGCTTAAAATTCTCCACTTTGCAATTCTCCCCGCAAGAAATTCTTGGTGGGATCATCTGCGCCAAGACTGCTCCTTCTCCCTCTCTCGCTCAAAGTTTATGGGCGTAGCATTAACAGAGAGTAGCGTGGCCTGGATTTAATCTTCATCTCAGAATCTCAGAATCATCATTCACCAGAATTTTGTTAGGGCACGAGTATTGAACATCTAAAGGTAGTTAATCTTTATCTTAGAATCTACAAATTCTACAAATTTTTTTCAGTTTACAAATCTTCCCTGCAATGGTCTCCTCACTTGATATCGTTATTTCGTGAATTTTGGAATCAAACAACAAGAAGTAGTTATTCTGTTATAATTTGTTTGGATTTGTGTTAATTGAGGGGTAGAATTGCAAAAATTGTAATTGCACATAGCTCATTTGCAGCTTGTAAGTAGAAACCCATTTCAACCTAATTACTCTACAAAGACATCAAAAATATGGGTTTTGCAGTTATTTTTGCAGCTTGGTTGGATTAATTTCCCAAATGCATTTTGAGTTTTGCAGTTGGGTTGAAGATGCTCTTAATATACATTGTTACACTCAATTTCAAGATTTTTCAAAGGAAGAAAAAATTTAAAAGTAGTTGTTCGAATACCCATCCGTCATCTTATTGTTGGTTTATTTCTTTTCGGTACGAATATTAAAAAAGTGAGTAAGCATATGTTAAAGTTGTACTCCCTCCGTCCCATTAGAAGCGACACGTTTCTTTTGGACGCGAGAATCAAGAAACTATTGTTATGTGGTATAAATTATTTGATTTTTTAGTAGTTAAATATAGTCCACACAATTTTATCATTTTAGGAAACACTCCGTTTTCTAATGGGACGGTTTGATAAGGGAAACACGTAGTTTCTAGTGAGACGGAGGGAATAGCTTTTTATATTTATTTAAAGCGGTAGTGGTCTATAAATTATTTTTACTTTAAAAACAAGACAACAATAATAGAATGATCTGAAAAGAAATAATCTCATTGTTAATGTCCCATTCTATTATTTTCTCAATATTTATGTTTTATATCAAATTTAGTAAATAAATGAATGAACCACAATCAATTTAAACAAGTAAATCTCTGCTTTATATTTATAAAAATACAACTTTACATAATATTTAAAAATAAGATTATAATAAAGCAAAATAACAACATAAACCATTTGGATAATAAAAACAACAAATTTGAATATTTGATAATTACCAAATTCATAGTATTAACAAACGAAAAAGGGGGAGAAAGAATTGACATGAATGCACAAACATAAGATCGCCATCACCCTCGCGCTTTCAAATTTCGACCCACACAGTTTTCTTGAGGAGGAAGAAGAGGAAGAGAGAGAGAGAGACTGTTGCAATCGGATATCGTAACCGACTCTCGTCTTTCTCCCGTTCTTTAGGCTCATGGATCCGTTCTTCGTTTCCCGTGCCGTTAAACCTGCATCCATAAATACGCTGTTCATTGGATGAACGGCTGTTTCCTTTTTCCATTTCCGTTTGTTTTTTTTTCCTTTTATCGAGGATTTCCTTTCTTTTGCGGTGAGTTTTCATTTCGTTTCTGTTCTTCTCAATTATGTGTTTCTTGTTTCGTCGAAATTATTATCCTATTTTTTGAATTTTGGTTCGAAGATGTAACCCTCGCGGTTCTTCGGATTTGGAAAATGAAAGAAGAAAAACAATATACTATAAGAATCTTTTTAGCTGATGTATTACCGCGTAATCGAATAAGAATGAAGATGGAATTGATTTTGAATTTTTGATGCATTTCCAGATTAGGTTTCTAGAATATCTTGTTCTTGCACCAATTCAGTTTTCCTATTTGTGGCTTCAATTCTATGTTTTTAGTCTAATTCAAAGCTTATACGTATCAGCTTTAATGGCAGAATTATATGGAGTTATTTCATCATTTGATTGTTCCTCATTTGTGATTTGATACTAAGTTGATAAGAATCAGCTGTTGTGGAAGAATTACATGGAGTAAGTTCGTCATTTGATGGTTCTTCATTTGTCTCTGCAGCTTGTTTGATGCAGGTAAGCCATGCCGACTTGTACAGCTGTAGCATTTGATAGACTGATAGAACCGGGAGCTGAGAAATCCATGGTGAATGGGAGAAGTTCTCCAGACTCAAAGCTCCGGAGGAGGCGTAGCCTTTCCAACACTACAGACATAAGGAGACTGAATGGCATCCCACCAAACCCGAAGATGGAGAGCCAAGATTACGTTCCCCCGAGCCCGAAGATGGAAAGGGGAGAAAGCATTCCTCCAAAGCTGGAGAGGGGAGTTAGTGTTCCTCCTAAAGCAGAGCTGGATAGGGGAGTTAGTGTTCCTCCTAGTATAAAGCTCGAGAGGGGAGTTAGCGTGCCTAGCACTACGACGCTAGAGAGGGGAGTTTTTGCTCAATCTCAAGCAAATCTTGATAGGAGAAATGTTGCACCAGCTGTAGAGAAAGAGAACCATTGGACTCAGATCTCTCCAGCGCTCTATGCGACTCCTGCATCGACCCCACTTCCTGATTCACCATCTCAATTTTCTCCATCGCCGTACATTATTAATCACAAGAGAAGGGGCCCAAGACTCATGAAGAGTTTCTCTGAATACGATGTTGCATCTTGGAAAAACGAAACTCAAGAGAGTAAGGTGGGTGGGGATGTGAGTGTGGCCGAAGTAGGGGTGCCGAGTGGATGTAAGGATGATGTTCTTGATTCTACCTCAAGTAATACCCAACATTCTGTTAATGGAGATGTTGAGAAGCATTTGAGTGGTGTTGGTAGTGGAAAACACGGTCGCATTAACGCCCCCTCAAATGGTGTAGTGGAGCCAAGCAAGAATTCTGCGAACCTCAATTTGCAGCATGTTCATGTGGATGGTGATTCAGTTGATCCACAGGACTTGGTGAGTGCTGGAGCTGAACGTTACTTGAATTCCACCACTCCGTTTCACGAGTTTTATGATGCTTGGGAAGGTACCTTCTTTTTACCCTTCCCTCTTCATTCTTCCTTATGAAAGATATGGTTTACCTGACTTGAAGAAGAAGAATACATATAAAGTTAAAGAGTCATCTCATACTTGAATAATTTCCTTAGTTATTATTTCCTTTAGTTATAATTTCTAGAATAGTTATATTCCCTCCGTCCCGCTATTACTGTCTCTTTGGTTTCGGCACGGAGATTAAAAAACTTTGTTTAAGTGTGTATTTTATGAGTTTTAATTGTATTGAGAAATAAACACAATTTTCGAGGAGTGGTTGGTGGAAGAAATGTGAATTTATCCAAATTTTTGCAGAGTATAGTTGAGGCAATCGATGTTTTTTTTCTATTTTTTTTTTTTTCATTTTTCATTTTAAGAAATAATCTTAAGTTTTTATAAAGTTAAAAGCCATAAATTTTCGAGTACGGAGTGGAACAATGATCGTCAGAGAGAT
The DNA here is from genome assembly GCA_028984105.1 of Lavandula angustifolia. NCBI lineage: Eukaryota > Viridiplantae > Streptophyta > Magnoliopsida > Lamiales > Lamiaceae > Lavandula > Lavandula angustifolia. Next base: position 36,539,462 of record CM054805.1, on the reverse strand, counting down.
AGATTTTTTGAGAGAGAGTATGATAATGTGGGGATGAGTATTAAGTAGGAGGACCCACTTCATTTTTTGTTTAAGAGCAGTTTTTCATACAGTAATCGCGGGACAACCCAATTAGGAAAGTAGGATAGTAATAGCGGGACGGCGGGAGTATTGGATTATAATAGGTTATTTCTTTTCATATTATATCTCTCATATCCTTAAGATTTGGAGAGAATTAATAGCTCTATTCAAGTAGCACTTCATTAATGAAAGTAAGCAAAAATTAAATTACTTTTCCAAAGCGTAGAGGTGGCCTGTTAAATGACTTGGTTGTGTCTCATGACTCAGATTTATCGACAGAAAGTGGGTCCCAACCACCATTGCCTGATATAGAAACTGAACTGCGAGAAATTAGACTAACTCTGTTGATGGAGATTGAACAGAGGAAGCAAGCAGAAGAAAACCTTAACAACCTAAAAAGCCAATGGCAGAGGATCTGCGAACAATTATCGCTCGTGGGGTTGAATCTCCCTGCTGATCCAACTCCTCTAGGGGAAGGTGAAGATTCAGCTGATCCAGCAGAAGAGCTATGCCAACAAGTCTACCTTGCCCGTGTCGTGTCTAATTCGATGGGGAGGGGCATGGTGAAGGCGGAAGTTGAGATGGAGATGGAGGCACAGATAGAGGTAAAGAACTCTGAAATCGCCCGGTTATTGGATAGGCTGCATTACTTTGAAGCTGTGAATCAAGAGATGTCTCAGAGGAATCAAGAAGTTGTGGGTAAGTTTGTTAAGCCATTGCTCTGTTTATAGTTTGATATAAAGTGGAGATTCTATCTCATGTTTCTTGATCTTGTGTAGAATCCGCGAGGCGATTGAGGCAGAGAAGGAAGAGAAGACAGAGATGGATATGGGGTTCAGTTTCTGCTGCAGTGGCACTTGGATCAGCTGCAGTAATGTACTCTTACTTGCAGAGTGGAAAAGGGTTGTCCTCCGATAGCCCGTCTCGAGTTTCGGAGATCGACCGTGGCTCGAAGAAGTGAAACAGCAAGCTCCCATGGATGGATAGTATATAGTTGAGGAATATATAGTAATAATAGAGACAAGGGGTTTAACCAACCATCTTGTGCATACACACACTGCCTTCTGTTCATGTTTGCTGCAAAAAGTTTCCGCTATTGCAGGTTGTGTAAATTCAGTAAGAAAGAAACATAGCTTTCGTCCTCATTGGTTTAACTCTCCTGTGTGGTTTGCAAGCTCGAATAGCTCGGGTTCGAGCTTGAGTCTCATTTTATATTTTTCAACTTTTTCGAGCAGAATTTGGGGCCGAGACTATCGGCTCAAAAGCTTGGGAGCTCGGCTCGATTAAATTTTAATATTATTTAATTATATATATTATATTAATAATAATATCAGATATTTTACTTATCTGTAAATATATATAGAATTATTATTTTTTAAGAAAATACAAAAATTGTCGAGCTTTCGAGCCAAGCTCGAGTACTATAATTATTTATCGAATCGAGCTCGAGCCCATATTAAAAGCTCGAACTGAACCTGAAACAGCTAATCGAGCGGAGCCTCTGCAAAGCTCGGCTCGGCTCAGTTACAGCCTAACGTGTTGGACTCGGCAACTCAAGTATCGTGGCGCCCGTGTTTGGGAAGTTAAGAAGCAAGAGGGAAAGAGGAGAAGGCTGTGAATTTCATTCATTATACTCATCCAATTGAACAAGAATCCAATCAAGAAAATCCAGAGCTACAAAAAGAAGTTCATCTACACATCGTTAAGCCATCCTTGATAGCTGTGAAGAACAAAACCAACTACACACACAACGGCAACAACACTAACCAAAATCCTAACCCACAACAAGGAGATGAACAGATTCACTACAAAAGCATTCCAAGACCAGAACCAGAGGATGGAGAACAGAGATCCCACAATTGCTCCCACCACCACTTGGCTTACCGTATGAAGGCGCTGCGAAACCCGAAGCCACGTCTGCAAGAACCACATTCACACATTCAACAGCCATATCCAAATGAAGCTATATCCTACTATTGCATTTTGAATGGCTATTAGTACTCGAGGGAGCAAGATTTAGTGAGCAAATCCGCTTAAATCATGCGTTTTTGAATGGCTACTAGTGATGGAACAAGTAGAGCGAATTCGGAGGATGAAAAGGGAAGACTTGTATACTTACAAAGTAGCAACCGAGCATAACGAAAACACCGCTTATAATGGCTGTGAGCACGTTTACTCCGAGCTTCTCCACCACTGCCAAAAAAAAAAAATCACCAAGTTAACAACCAAATGATGATCAGCAGAATCTTGGATTTTGAAAAAACTTATACACCAAAAATGTTGATAATTCATATGTTTATACGAGCGAGAGCGACAAATACGTGAAGAAATAGTGGCAATGGTTAGATGGGCTTACGCGAAACAATGAGGAACGCGACTGTGTAGACTATAGATTGGGCATGAGAAGAAGGCATTCCGGGATCTGATCTTAACGTAGAAATCGGCCGTTCTTGGTTTAGTATATTCTTGAGAACGACCGAGAGCATAGCATTGAGCGCGGATCCTAGACAAGCCCATAAGGCTTCTGCATCATGCCTCCATAGAACGCATGCAACGAAAATCGCTGATACAAACCACTTGCTCTGTTTCAAGTTCAACAAGATGATGGAATCAGATTATGTACATAGAAATTATGCTCCAAAACTAGATATGCTGATCAGATTAATCAAGCCAACAAATTGTAGATTTGGTAGAGAAAGGGAAAGGTAACAATCCAAGAGCGTAAACACGTGGGACTATACGAAGCCTTCGAACCGAAGTGATACAAAAACGAAAAATAATGTAAACATCACATTCAAATTTCAAACTTCCTAATTTTTGCATCACACATTGATGATATAACTCTTAATACAAGTGAATTGCAGAGTTATATAGCATTGTTAGAACATATTGAATGCTTTCCATCAAACCAATTACTTTGCCTTTCCTCTTTAGACTAAATCGTGTAACTATACCATCTCATCACACTATATTACTACCATTTAACTTGAGATTATTATGATGATTGAAGACACTTTCAAGAATACAACTACTAAATCAACATAACTAAGCTTCACTAGAGTTTTATGTCTGTATATATTACAGGCGGAGATCTTCTGGCCCAAATTATGAGGATCAATACGTGGCCCACCAATCAGGTGGACCATGTGTGTTTTTAAAATCAAACAAATAATATAATATTAACTACATGGCCCACCAACATACACATGGAACCGCTTGATTGGTGGGCCATGTAGTGATCATCTTAAATTTGGGCCAGAAGATCCCTGGCGATATAGTACTCCCTCTGTCCTATTGTATACCTATACCTTTTCGAACTGTCCTATTAAAGTTGTCTAATTTTAGTTTTTTTGGCAAATCATTAGGGACCCACAACCTTACACACGTGACAACTATTTTCCTTAAAAACCACGCCGAAAAAGAAATTGGACTATTTCAATGAACGGAGGGAATACTAATCAACAAGAATACAAACCTAAAGATAAGCTACAAGAAAATCCTAAACCACAAAACCATTTTACCAAAGAAATCAAATTAATCATCCAAATATGATGCTTTATCAATCTATCAAATTTCCCATCCAAGATTTCACACATATATAAACACATAAACTTCATAAGAAAGACTAAAACCAAAACAATTCTTGAAGGTATACCAACCAAATTATTCAAAGTGGCTTCAATCCCACCATCTTCAAAAGTCAAAGACTCATCCACAAAAGCTTCCTGCTCAAAAGCTTCAATCCCACCATCATCGGTCGTACTCGCTCGAACCCACTCAAAACCCTTCATCCCACTCAGATTCCTCCTCCTAATATCCCAAGAAACAGATTTTCTGCAACTAAAATCCCTCGAAAGATTCAAGTTTTTTGGCAAACTCTTTATGGGTTCTTCAACACTTCTCGATTTAGATAAAGAAAACGCTGGAGATGTAATGGGCCTGGTGGAGATTGCAAACATTCTTACTTACCTCTTCGAATTTTGCGGTTTGTTAGTTAAAGAATTGAATTTTGGTTTGTTGCTCGAGCTTCAACAACCAATGGTTTTCCGGGTCTGCTCAAAATCAAGAATTTAGACATGTAATTAAATTGGGTTAGGTCCCGTGATGGTCCGAGGTGGACGCATTAAATTCTTTTTTTTTTAAAAAAAAGAGAAAAACACAAAAGGGAACAGAAAGTGGTGTGCGGCCATTTATGACGAAATTAGAAACTTACAAAATCGCATCTTCTCTCTGGTTGAGATCCGCCCAAATTTAGCCCTAACTTTTTGATTCAAAGAGAAGCCGAAATTCCTTATAACTTACAATAAAATAATATAGGAGAAAGTTTTGAATTAATCAAATTCGATGAATTAAAATTCCTTTTTGTTTTTGGACAAATTTAATTCTATTGTTTTTTCCATTGTAATTTGCTCGTATTCTTTTTTGGTTCGTCGCATTAAAAGTGGTTCATACTAAAAATAATGCTCTTAATTCACACATAAATACACAGTTTTCTAAATTCTCGTGATCTCATGCCTAAAAGTTTTGAGTCAACTAAGGATGTATTTGTAAATGCTTATTATAATCAATTCTCTTTTGTTCTTACTTAAACTTGAAAATAATTATTTTTAATTAAAAATAGGAGTGTTTGGTATCAAATATCAATAGTAATATATATATATTGGTAATTTCAGAAATTATGGTGCTTTAAACACTAAAATCATCTCATTTAGGGATGACAATTTTGCGGATCGGGGTTAGGAGGACATTTTTGCGTGTCGGGGCCAGTTATTATTAAACCCGGACCCACCCCGCGCCTTAAAAAAGGAACCCAGACCCGTTGGATCCAGCCCCGGATCCGTGCGGGGCTGGTAGACCCCGCGTCTTAAAAAAAGGTTGGGGCCTTTTGCCATCCCTAATCTCAATAGATGCTTAAAAAACTGTTTAATTAAACAGTTTAATAGCTTAATTTTAGATAAGCTGGTGGGACGAGTCTACACGGGGCTGGGCGGATCCGCTGCAGGAATCAGACCCGCCCCGAAACCGGTACTGGTCGGGTTCGGAATCGACCCACGCTAATACCCGCCCCATCGCGTGCGGGTCCGGGGCCTTTTGTCATCCTTACTCTCAATAGATGCTTAAAAAATTGTTTAATTAAGCGGTTTAATAACTTAATTTTACAGAATTTGCTGCAATAAACAGATTTTCCAAACACTATAAAAACTAAGTATACGGTCAATAAGTAGAAAAATGCTTAGAATAAACATTTGTAAACATTCTTTAAATAGTTTAGTTACTTAATTTTAGAGAAACTAATGCATAAAAATAGATTTTGCTATTGTTTAAGATATTAAAAAGAAAATAGATACTTAAAAAAAAACTCTTGCAAGCACACCCTAATTACGGAGTAGAGGTAGTCCTAGGGAAGAAACATTGATAATTATATAATTAGACCTACCTCTATTGTTAGTGCTGCCTAAGTTTTGTCTTAAGGTCAATATAATAAAATGCAATGAATTTAATTTTGAACATATCAATAATTACTTTGGCTTCTTAAGCTTGTAAAGGTTGTTTACTTCTATAATTTTATTTATAATCATCCGTCCTTGATATAATTTATTCAAGAATAATTTGTCAAACGCCAATTAAACAATTCACCGTTTTCCGGCCTACAACATGTAAAGATGCAAGGACGGCTATTTTTGATTTTCTTTTATTGTGCTGACTCAACGTTTCCCACTTGAATTATGTCAAAAAATATAATAATATATGTATATTCAGTATGTGGTTGTAAATTGGTCAAAATATTGGGTTTTCGTGTTTATAAATTCAGCCTTTTTTCAACTTAAAAAATATAACTTAATCTAAAGTTTCTCTCAAAATTAAAATTATTGCATCACGCAAACATATCCTAATAATATACTAATAATAAATCATATAAAGATTAATGAGACGAGAGTACGAGACCAGTTTTGTTTTGATTATTAATTAATCACACACATTGATGAAGTAGTATTCATTAATCATTTTATTAACAGTTACACTTGTCAAGTATAGTAAAGTACAAGAAAAACGTGTTTTTCCGACTATGGAAACCCTACTGTATAATAATCGACAAATTATATGTGCGACGAACTCACAACTAACTACATTAGCGAAATTAGAATACGTGACATTTCGTACCAATACAACTCTGTCAACACCTAATTAAGCCATCTTTTAAATTCTCCCTCTATCTCAATATTTGTGGCTAACTTTCTCGAAATAGATGTCCCATTATTTGTGGCTCACTTCTATAAAAGGTAATGATTGTATGACCTAAAATCAATCATTAAAAAGTTAAATAATCTACACCACATAACATCACTTCCTAAATTCCCGTACCGAAACCAAATGAGCCATAAATATTGGGACGGAATAATAAAAAAAAGTTTTATTTTGAAAAGTTGGAAATAGCCCAATAGTTTCAATTCGGGTGGGCCCATTAGTGGTTACATTGAGGGCCAGTCCATGAATCTTAAACCCAGGAAGTGTAAGCAATGGGTTCAACCCACAAGCCATTAATCTCCATGCACTTACAATGGCATTTAATTAATTGTTAATATACACTGTTGACTAAAAATATTATTACAAATACATATATAATCTTCCATGAAAAGAAAACACAAATCTAACCATTGTAGTACAATTTTATGACAGAATTTGCAGTTAGCGTCAGATTCTGTTAAAAGGTGTCAGAAGGCCGATGGGACGAAACGAAGACCGATGGGGGTCGAAGAACATAATTTCCTTAAAAAAAAGCTGTAGTTTTTATTCAAGGGCCGAAACTCCTCGGCCCAGCCATAGGCCCAGCCTTCGGTACCTTCCATAGCCCCTCAATCGGCCCTGAAACGATGACATGTAAATATCAAATCCGACTAGTCATTTTAGCAGAAAAAACTGAATGGAAACTGCACTTCCATCGGCCCTTCTGCACTTTTGCAGTTAAAATAGAAGGCCGATGGAGAGCCTAGGGTATATTCTGCCCCCATCGGCCCCGGTAATTGCTTGTGCTGATTCAAGTAGCTCGGGCGATGGACTTGCTCGGCCTTAGTTTTTTTTTTCTCTCGGCCGATAGACAACCTCCTTCCCCCCCGGCCCTTCCACGACCCTCTCGCATTTCAAACGAAAAAAATAACGTTGACACAAATTCCTACAACACAAATCACTCAATGATTGGGGAGATGTGAGTGATGACAAAAATACTACTTTTGTATTTATGTTTAGTGTTAGACTATAGTTGATTTTTATTTAGTGTAATAGACTACTTTTATAAATGCCTCTTTAATTAATTTCTTGAATTCGAACACCAACATACAATTAATTATAGAAACAACCTTAATTTCCTACACATGCACAAATTAAGGTAATGTTTTAAGCATATATACGAGGTTTAATGTAACATTTACAATAAAGAATGTGAGAATAATTTAGTACAGGTGGTGGTAGACTGGTAGTAGTTGAGGAAATATAGGAGTAGTAGACAGTCAAAGTTGAAACTGGCAAGCTTCATTTTCGCTTCAGGCAGATCTACACCTACTATACGTACTACACCTACTTATGTTTGTACAACTAAATAATTGAAAATTATTTGGTCAAATTCTCCATGAATTTCAGCACTAAACATTAGCGATTGATATATTTTTCTTGTGGCGAAGATCACGGACTCGAATTTTTTTAGGCCGGAGAGTGAGATACACTTAGTGATTTTCGTTGCCAGATATATTTTCAGCCACTTGCACGTTTGAAGCAAAATTTAAAAAAATCAATTTCAGTCATGTAATCGATTCTGGTCCTGTAATGTGCATATAGTCGATTTTTGCTGCTATCATGTGGTTTTATAGTCGATTTTGGTCTTGTAATGTGCTTATAATAGATTTTAATCGTGACATAAGTTCATTTTTTTTGTTTTATGAAGTTGCATGTAGGGATGGCAATGGACCGGATTTGGACCGGATCCTCCTCGGTCCAGATTCAGATCCGAAATTTTTTACTTTGGTCCAAATCCGATCCAGATTCATTGGATCTCAAAAAATGAGATCCAGACCCAGATCCATTGGATCCACAGGGTCTCGGGTCTAGACCCGGATCCATAAATTTTTTTAGCTAAAATTAAAAAATTCTAAATCAATTAAAATTTAACTAATTTAATTAGTTCTATGATAACACGATAATCTTTAAGAGCATTACTATCATTAAAAAAAATCAAACTACTCATGATATTATAAAAATATTACAATCATCTATAAAACTATGATCTTCTCTCTAAAAAAAACTTCCAAATTCGTGGACAGTGGGTACTCAATCTCCTCCCTCTTTTCTATTTATTAGATTACTAGTTAAGTATTTCAAGCTCAACAAATAATGTAACGTGATATTTTAAGTAAAATAATATAAATATAATATTTTAGATATGATAATAAAATAATATTTTAGTTATAAAAATGGCGGATCTGGACCGGATCCGGATCTCAGATCGTAAAGTCCAGATCCAGATCCGTAATTTCTAAAATCAGTCCAGATCCGATCCTGATCCAATGGGTCCAATTTTTTAAGATGGATCTGGATCCACGGATCTGGACCGGGTCCAAGATCCATTGCCATCTCTAGTTGCATGTTACCAAAATTAATTACATGCTATATTACAGTACCAAAATCGACTAGTAGCTAACATACATATTTTCTATGATTTAGAGGGCAATTTCACGGCGTCAAATAGGGAAGAATGTGGAGGCATGCGACAAGTGAATTATGAGAATAGAACGAATTCGAGCAATAGAGTAACCGAATTTATTTAGTGTACATTTTAAACGAATTTTAGTCGTGAAAGAAAAAGTAAAGCTACGTGCATGCATGGTATTGGGTGGGGGCCGGTTGTAGTGCAATTGATGAGTTTGTGAGGACAGGTTATACAATTGCAGCCTTAAATTTAGGTATAGAATAATTTTACTCCCTCAATCCCGCCCGACTATCTTATTTTTTCGATACGGAGATTAAGATAAGTGGGTGATTGTATATAAAAGAGTGGGTGATTATATGTAAAAAGTAAGTTCCACAAAGAAAAATTAGGAGTTTGTCTAGTAATTTTTTTTCCATTTTAGGACAAGACAAATCAAGTGGAACAATCCAAAAAAGAAAATAAGATAAGTCAAGCGGGACCGAGAAAGTATTTTTACCGAAGACTGTGCGTGTGATAATGGACTGTTTTGTCAAAAATAAAAACCTACATAATAGGATATATAGTCTGACATGAATGTAGAAAGGCTTAAGTAGTCAAATTTTCAAATACATATATTTTAATTCTTTTTCATGTCACGTTTGGTTTTATGACACAAATACCAGTCGGCAATAATTGATTGCAATCTCAGTTGCAATAAAAGTGTCAATATTAATTAATACTTTAATCCTACCAATAAGTTATTCATTATTTAGATCAAATTTAGATTTTGGTATAGTAACGTCACCTATTTTTAATTTTTATCTTGTATTGTGCAATTTTTTTATTTTATAATGTAATCTAAAAATTAATCCGTATTCAATTCGAAAGTAGGTTGTGTTTCGTTACATCGTTTGTTATATTTTCCAACCAATAATCTATGTGTCCAATATTATGTTATAGACAACATTTCAAGTTACCGATATCATAAGACATCATCGATAAATATGTCATAATTTATATAAGATCAAAATCGAAACCAAAATCGATATTCACTCGCATTATTGATCTTCACACTTTGGAAGAAAAAAAAAATTCTATAAAAAGGCAAAATAACCATCCATTTCTTCCAAATTCGTTGCAAAAACTCACCCACCATTTTCTTCATGAAATCAAACACTAACCATGCATGGTGCAATTAATCCAACATTAATCAAGAGGCTCTTCCGCATCACCGAGATCTTCATCGTACTCATCCTTCTCACGCGGTCCTTACCTCGGCTGCCGCTCGTCGGCGAGTATCTCCGCCGCCTCGCCGACATCGTCGCCGGCCATCTCTTCGTTTTCATGCTCAGCAACTTCTTAGTCCTAATCCTCTTCCTCAAGTCGCGCAGCCTTCAAGATAACAACGAAACCCTAGTTGATCTTTGCCGCGATTACGTCACCACCAGCGGCGGCGGCGCCGCCCACTTCGCCGGTGAAGCGGTGGAGGTCGTGTACGAAGACAAGCAGACGATTCTTGAGCTGGATGAAGTTAAAGTTCAGCGGAGTCGTCTGTCGGAGAGTTTGAGAGAGGATGATTGCTGCGGTGGTTGCGGGAAGCGGCTGGAGGAAGAGGTGGTGGAGGAGATGAGTGGTGAGGAATTTCGGAGTGCAATAGAAGCGTTTATAGCTAAGCAAATCAAGTTTCATCAAGAAGAGGAATTAACCATTTGTCCTTCATGGCTGTAGCTGATTTCATTTTTTTTAAAAATATTTTGATTATTAATGAGTGGCTAATCATCTATTTATATTTTAACTGATCAAATTTTAGTCATATATTAGATTGAGAAAGGCTTATAATTATCATTTGGATAGCAATATTTTATGTTAATTAACTACATTTATCTCGGAAATAGTGACTCGAATTACGAAGATAATTACGTAAACAATTTATGTTATGGATCTTGTGGTTGGGTGAAGCCCACTACAAAGGGGTAGCGGTGGTGGACACATGGCCGGCCCAATCTCCAATTTTTATTTTTATTTTTCTAACATTTATTTTAAATTTTTATTTTTATGTTATACTACATTTATTTTAATTTTTTAATGGTTCAGCCCGACCTTTCAATTAAATACTCCATCCATCCTGCTATTACTATCCTAATTTCCTAATTGATTGTCGCTATTATAAAGATCTTTCCTAAAATAAAGAAAACTATTAAACAAAAAATAAAGTGGCCCCCCTACTTAATACTCATCACCATATTATCATACTCTCTCTCTCTCCAAAAATCTATCTCTCACACGATTTTCATTTCACTCCGTACTCAAAAATTTATTATTTTTAACTTTTTGGAAACTTAAAATTATTTCTTAAAATATAATATGGAAAAAAAAAATAGAAAAAAAAATTTTGATTGCCTCAACTATGCCATACATACATTTAGATAAATTCTCATTTCTTCCACCAACCACTCTTCAAAAAATTGTACGCATTTATTAATTCAATTAAAACTCATAAAATACACACTTAAACAAAGTTTCTTAATCTTCGTGTCAAAACCAAAGGGGAAAATAATAGCGGGACGGAGGGAATATAATCTTATTAATTTAAGGTGGTTGGAAAAACTAAATCCAGTCATACAATAACTATATGTACATACAATTAGGGTTTGGTATAAACTAATATTGTTCATGTAAACCTTACCATAGCTCATTAGAAATTATGTAAATGTTAGTGTCTCTCCCGTAGATGTAGGCATTGCCGAATTACAATAAAAATTTTATACTCAATATACTATTAATTTTCTTTCATATTTTTCAAAGCGTGTTTAACATGTAAACATCACAAACATTTACAATTTGAAATAGAAAAAAATTAAAAAAAATCATTACTGAATGACTGCATTATCTTTGAGGAAAAGTGGCTTTAACTTTTGGAAAATAAGAGATTAGATTCTACTGTTTCAACTTTCTTGACTTCTCTTTTCTTCCTCCCCTTTCCCATTATCTTTCACTCCCCTCTTTCAATTTGTGAAGCATAATCATTTGCAGTTCCACTATGATAAGCAATTGGGCATTTTTCACAATAAAATTATCTTATCAGCAAATACTAAAAAGGGTTAGGGTTAAATACATTAAACACCTAAAATTATTAGTTTATGACGGTTTGCCCCCTAAACTATGAAAATGTGCACTTCACCCTTGGACTATTGATTTTGTGCGCTTTGCCCCCTAAATTATAAAAATATACAATTTACCCCCTTAACTATCTAATTTCTTTGTAGAATAATAGAATTTCGGCAAAAATTTCCTAACATATGTGCAAAGTTAGTGGTAATATAATATTAGATTTATCACAAAACTAATAATCCATGGGATAAACAACACAAAAACACTAAAGAAGTGTGCCATTTCCCTTAAATTTGCACGTACGATCGGATATCTTTGCCGAAATTTTACTCTTCTGCAACAAATTAGGTAATTCAGGGGGTAAATTCTATATTTTCATAGTTCAGGGGGCAAAATGCACAAATCTAATAGTCCAGGGGTAAATTGTATGTTTTCATAATTTAGGGGGAAAAGCGTAAAAAGATTAATAGTCTAGGGGGTTTGATATATTAACCCAAAGGGTTAAACCAATTGTCAAGATCTCGACCGACTCTCTTGGCTGGTTACACATAACGGTACAAATTATGAGATACGGATTTTTTTCTCTTTTATTACATTGTGCGACATCGATAAATAAAGCGACGGATCTCACAATTTAGTGAGAACTAAGACAATAGAAGTAGAGCTAATATCCTCCTTAGCCAATTCTTGGTCCACCAATCTCCCATAAATCTCGAACAGCTTGTCCACGATCCCTTGTCCGAAGTGGTGTGCAATCATTGGTTCTTGTATGGATCTCACTGTCTTCCCCAATACCTTTCCATAGCTTGAACTACTCCGCTTATTATTACCACCATCCTTATCCTTCCCAAACATCTCAATCACATCTACTTTGAATGACCCTTCTTTCCTCACTTCATCTTCCAACTCCTCTCTTGATGGTGCATAGAAGTTCACTTCATAAGACTCCAACTTCTCCTCCTCCACCTCACCCTACATTTAAAATATCCCGATACGAGTTAGCATTATCGAACTCTAAGCCTTGTGATCAGGGGCGGATCCAAGGATGTGTTATGATACATAATTTTTGGAATATTTTATAAATTTTTTAAAAATTGTTATATTGATCCATGAAATTAGATTATTATTTTTTTCCGTCCCTCTTGAAATTGTAGATTTCGGATCCTAATTTTTTATTCATACCTGATCAACAAGAGTGGCTAGAGATTGGTAAAGGAGTTCCCACAAGAGTGAATTGCCTCTATCCACATGAGAAGGGCCCTCTCTTCCCAACAAGAGTAACACCATTTTGCCGCCATTGATGAGTTCTTGAGACCTCGAGCTAAGAAATAATGAGAAATCTTCTTGGAATTGTTTCAAGTAAGCATGCTTTACCACTTCTGGACTCCTTCCGGATAAGTATATACCCTTTTTATTCATTGATATGTTTTGCTCATCGTAAATTCCTTGAGGAATCTGCAATTTTTTTTTGCCAATTAAACAATGTCATGTCAAGGGGAGGACCCAAATTTGATATTAGGCGGTGAAATTTGCAATTTCAAGGAAATAGGGTAAGATCTGCAATTTTGTGGGTGTAAATAGAAATACGGAAGAAATATAAACGAAATCTAGAATTGTCTTACAATACGGGCCAATTGGACGGTACAAAATAAAATAAAATAATAAAATCTAGATTCTCCACGACTTTAGGGACGGAGCTAGTGCGGTAGTGCTCCACATCCCCTATATCCGTCTAGAATCCGTAATTAATTAAGAGACGTGAAATAAGATATTTCGAAATGCAAATCTACAATTGTAAGAAATTTAAGATGACGATGTAGGAAATTTCCTAAACTCCAAAAAAAAATTACACAATTTTTTTTAATGAAAGTACATAGAAAAACCGGGTTAAGTACAATTTGATCATGGATGAGAGAGAAGATGGAGGGGATGATTGATTGAAGAGTAACCTTTGACAGCCAGTGGAGGCTGTAGGAAGAATGGACCAAGTGCAAAGATTCATCCGGGAAGATTCTGCCGTAGAATGTGCCCGGAAAGCCGGCTATATACACCGACGGGCAGCCCGGACTCTTCCCGGTCTTCAGCTCACGGTAGAAGTCGGGCAGCGCTTGGAATATCGTGTTGAAGTCGTTCGCGGGCAGATCGTTCAGATAGACGCGGAACTCCGGCGCCGGCCTATGGGTTTTCCGACAAGCCTCCTCGACGGCGCCAATGAATTCTTTAACGTTCGAAAGCGTGTTCGGTCCGGACGAGCAGCCCATGTCGGCGATCCCCATACTCTTCGGCGTCGTTTCGATGAACACTTTTTGTATGGCTTGTAGGGTTATGTGCTTCACCGTGTCAGCAGCTCTTTTCTGCAATTGAAAGAGAACTTAGGGAGAGAGAGAGACTAGAGAGAGAGGGAGAGGGAGAGAGAGAGAGAGAGAGAGAGAGAGAGAGAGAGAGAGACCTGCAGTGAAGAGTTCTTGGGATAGCTGGTTTCTCCAAGTCCACCCTTCATGTGGAAAACCTTTTCAAGATCCATGGTGAGAATTGAGGATGATGAATTCAAGAATTTGACAAGAAATGAATTTGGGCCAACATTACGGGAGTTTAAATAGTAGTGGATGATGATTTGCTATATATACAGTTAAACCTCGATAAAATAATATTCGATAAAGTAATAATCTCGTTTAGATAATAAAATTTTTTAGTTCGGATATGGGTCAATGCACTAAAATAATGTTCGATAAAGTAATAACCTCGTTAAATGAATATTTTTTTTCCGGTCCCAAGATTATTACTTTATCGAGGTTTAACTGTATATGGTGCAAGAATCGGATTAAATGGTAATGAGTATTTTGAATTAATCTCTGTTTTTGCCAATGTCACTATCATATTATATACACCAACCATTGACCAAATAAACACAAAATATCTAATTAATTTGAACCAATTTTGGGTAATTGCGTTTCCAAATTAGAGAATGGTACAAACCCCATATAAGATGTTTGAATTAAGTCTATCGAAATTATATTTAAAAAGTTGTTGGGTTGGTAGGTTTTGAGCGGTTTTGTCAAAAACATACATAATGATTCTCATTTCAAATTCTGAGTGAATCCCGAACTCGATTTCAATTCTAAGCTGCAAGTCTAACGCACCCTTCCTCTAAAAGAAAGAATTTAATCATAATTCCCAAGATATATCTCGTCGGATTAGTAATCTCTCATTTTTTTTCCTAATTGGACTCTTCTATTACAAATGTCCAATTTATGAAAAATGCACCACTCAAAAAGTCAATTAATTTATAATACAAAATATAATTTTCTTAAGAATTGTGTTAAGAAGAAGTGAGACATTACTATGGGATGAAGAAAGTCTATAATAAGTGATAAAATGACATTAATTGTTAGTATTTTTTTTTCTCTTTTTAAAACTATAAAGCTGCAATTCGGAAAGTAAGTGATTGGTAAGATCAATGATAGAAAGAAAATACATAAGCTTCCACTACTGCCTATTGGCACCAAATCTCTACTCAGTCAAAAATATTCCTCATAACATTATACCCACCACCCAAAACTCTGACCCTTTGAGAATAATTATCTGTCTATTGAGGAATTATGAACTTTTATTTCATGTAATTCTTGATGACATCATTTTCCATGTGTGAGAGTAGTGCTAGAATCCGTGTTATTAAAATCGGCCCGACCGGTTCAACCGGGAATCGAGGATAAATCCAGGTCGGGCTCCTTATAAACCCGTTTTGGTAATTGGCCCGGTGAGGAACTTCTGCATACCACAGTCACTAGGCTAAACAACACTTTTGTTAAATTCTCATAATTAAAATTTACTTGATCGATTCGACGCACCCTGCAACCACGCACTCCACGGGTTGATCCAGTGGTTCAACCAATTCGACCGGTTGAAACAATAAATTTATGTTTTCCGGATCGATAACCGGGCCGATTATGAGAACATAGGCTAGAATAGGATTTTCTTAAATAGGCAAGTGAGAAAGATTTTTCTTGAATTAACTTTTTGTAGTTTGATGCGATTAGAGTTGGAAGTGACGTAACTCCTCCATTTTGGAAAGGGATATGTCTTATTTGTTCTTGGTTTGATTTGACACGTGTCGTGAAGAGATTAGATGCCTATGTGTCGCTTCGAAGACACCCGATGAAATTAAATTCTTCACGTTTAAAATAATTCTTCACTTCTTTATCACGTTTTTCCGTATTTAATTTGAACCTTTTAATTTATAGCCGGGGAGTGGTCAAATCTTGATCTCTCACCTCTATGAGAATGAGACTATGTTTTATTAATACTTTTAGATCGATTTTATCGTACATGTTGGGTTATGAGTCAGTAGATGATACTCAGCATGTTATCGCGTAAAAATAAGATTGGGGGAAATCATAGTAGTACTATGGAATTGAATATCCCAAAACCCAGCTGATATCAGTAGTGTAGTGTCTCGATAGGATTAGCTGATGTATAAGTTAGACTTTTTGTATTTGTTTATCTTTTCGTCTAAGTCCTGTACGGGGTAAATTGTTGGATTGATCTTCTGTCGAAGTTACTCTCCAGAACCCCACGTCATCAGTGTAATCGTTTGCATTCTTCAGTCAGTAGCTGATCTTTACCTTCGATGAAGACAACTCATCGCTGATAAACATCGCGAAGAACCCAATGCAAAGCTCAGTACCTTCGCAGTCATCAGCTGACCCACTAAAGCCATATCCTTTGTCAGCAGACTCAGACGAAGAAGACAGAGACTGTCCTAAGTCTACTGTATCGACAGAAAACGACCCAGTTGCAAAAGTCATTTCGAAGTTCAGCAGAAGATCATACGAGGTTGAAGAATAGTCAACTCTGACCACTGACACATTCTCACCTACCACAAACCTCGACCAATGAGAAGCCGACAACGCTTTACCTGCTCTGACCAACTAAAGCTGCTGCAACAATTCAAAAAATATGGTCGTTTTCTTTGGAAGCTTGTGACACGTGGCATTGTCTTCTCCAACGGACATATGCCTGCTCACAACTATAAATAGAGAAGAAAACCGAGCTCCACGCACGGGATACACAAGGGAAAACGCTCAAGCTCACGAACAACTCTAGCAAACTTAAAGATCATTCAAGCGAAGAACTTGCCTTCATAGAATATTTCTAGTTCTTCTCTCTAGAGTTCTTTAGATCCCTTCTTCTCTAGCTAAGCTCATTGCCAAATTTATAGCTTAGAATTTCGAAGGAGTTCACTTTCTGTGAATTGTTCTTATTGCAAGAACTCCTTCCTAGTTGGAGATTATCCCCTCCCCTTCAAACCTTGGTTTGAATTTGATGAGTCTAATTCGTACTATACAAATTCTGTCTGTTTTGGGGCCCACCTGGCCAGTTGGACCGTATTTCTGTGCTGTCTTGCAGATTTTTTGTGCTGATGTGGCGGTGATGAGTTGCTGAGGTGGCAAGCTCGATTTGGGGTTTAAAAGATGGAATTTTGGACGAAATTGTAGAGAAGGAAGGTGGAGGATAAGGAAAGAGATGATATGGAAAGAATTGGATATGATTTATCTAATTAATATCTTTCCATATTGGATATAAAAACCCTACTTCTACAAGGAAAAGGAGCCGCCCTATATATAGGAGAGGAGACGAACGAAAATTACAACCTTGATCACGCATAATTCAATTTCCGTCTCCATTCATTCACGACTTCAACCACCGAACCCTAGCCGCTACTCTCGGAATCATCATCAACCTTTTACACCATTCATCCACGCCCGAAGGATCCGATCGAAGGGTTCATCAAGTTAAAAGTTTGCATTTCTTAATTTCGTTTCGAGAATTGTGGTTTGATTTGGAAGAAACAACATGTTATCACTTTCGTTTTGCATTCCGGATTTGAATTGTCTCCGTTTTATTTTCCTGTAGGATAATTTGAAGTCTTTAATTTATGATCTCATAATTTTAGGGTTTAATTTCGTTCCTATTATTGTTCTGATTATTTGGTATTTGTTTGATTTTCGTGCATAATTATTTTATGATTTTCAGCATGTTTTGTGTTTCGTCCCGATGGCATGGGGTCTCGGCCGGTCCCGGCCGATATGCGCGGCTAAGTCTTTTTTAGGGGCCGGCGAGATGTAACACACACACCACCTTAATTTCGTGAGACTAGGGCTTAAAATTAATCATTTGGGTTCTGAATTAATCTAGGTTTAATTAATTGAATTAATTAATTTAGGCTTGATCACCCTAGGTTAGTTTAATTCATAGCTAATTTAGTACTTCCATCGTTTCTCATGGGATTAGGCTAAATAAGTAGCAAATTGTTCTTAGGACAATTGGATTAATTTGGTAGGAGACTATTAGATGCCCACCATACGAGTAGGCTCCTAAATTGGGTTCCCTTAGTTCTTAAAGCTGATTAGGTGTTAAATCTATTGATTGCCCACCAACGTAGGTTGCATCTAATTTAGAGAAGTAGTCGTTTCAATGCCCACCATGGCGATTACCGATTAATTAAGGGGGAATAGGGGATATGTCAGTTTAATTACGGTATCCTACAACTAATTGATTTAAGTGGATTAATTAATTATTAGTGTCTATGATTGATTGTGTGTGTGTGTGAATCATCTTGCTGGACCCGCTTTTATTTGCATTAGATAAATTTCTTGTTTATTTCTTGTTTAATTTTTCGTTGTCTTAGGATTAGTTATTCCCAAAATTTGCGTGGTTGCTAACCAAAATCTTGATTGATAGGTTTTATAAGTTTAAAACTCTCCGTTCCTCGTGTTCGATACTGTTTGCTATACGATGTAAGTTCTAGCAATTTTGCGGGATTTATTTGGTGAAAACAATGATCACCAAATTGGGCGCCGTTCTTCGGGAACGGTGTGATATTTAAGCTTATTTTTCCTACTGATCTTTTGTGCTTTTTAAGTGTTGCATGAGCAGGTCTTCCCGCCCTTTTCTACATTTTGATCCAGAAATTGAAAAGACGGCGAAAAGGAACCGGAAGGCAACAAAGTTGCAAAAGCAACCAAGTCTTTGTCGAAGCGTAAACGAGGCCCGACCGACCGCACGGAAAAAAAGGACCCGGTGAGTCGAGTCCGAAATCGGTCCGACGAGTCGATAGACCCGTTTTCTGAAGGCAGCAATTCTGACTTTGAAGAAGAAAGAATGGCTGAAGAAGAAAGAGCCAATCTGAAGATGAACTCAGGTTCGAGGAACTTGGGAGAGGACTTGCCCGGACCAATCTACATAACTACCACTGAGCAGATAGATGTGAAGCTTAATTTGGTCGCGGCGTGTCCTAAGTTTTACGGGAAGCTGAACGAGAATCCCTTTGCTTTTCTGGAGGGATTTAATCAGGTCTGTGATCTGCACAGGCAAGGACATTTGGATGCTTTCAAGCTCAAAGCATTTCCTTTTACTCTACAAGATGGAGCTCGTGCATGGTTTTCCGGATTGAGGCCTAGGTCAATCACTACTTGGGCTCAGATGCGTCAAACATTCCTTGACAAATACTTCCCTCAATCCAAGACAAATGTACTCAAGAAGGAGATTTCCGGGATTACTCAAGAGTTTGACGAGTCCTTTGGAGCTTACTGGGAGCGATTTGGGAAGCTAGTTGATAGCTGCCCAAACCATGGTTTTTCTGAAGTGGATCTGCTGCAAATTTTCTACCAAGGAATGACAGATGAGTCCAAAACCATGGTGAACGTTGGATTGAAGGGTAGCTTTGCTAATAGCTACTACACTGATGCGAAGGCAATCATTGAAGGTCTTGCTGAATCTACATCCCAATACAAAGGACCAAGGATGCAAAGGAGGTCTGTGAACCTTTCAAGTGGAGATTTTTTCGGACGATCTAGACATGAAGGTTGGGATGAAAATGGAGGAAAAATTCAGCCAACTTGAGGACAAATTGAATCGTTTATTCAATGAGAGGAATCCTCCTTCCTCCTCCTCTTCATCTGAGCGCACCATGAATGATCATACATGTGGTGCATGTGGTCAAAGAGGGCACACATCTCTTCGGTGCCAAGGCGAGGATGTTAATGCGGCCGGCAATTGGAATGGACGCAACAAGGTTCACCCGAACCTAAAGTGGAGACAAGATGATCAAGTACCACAACCGCAAAGGAATCCTCCACAACAGTCATTCCAACGACCTACTTATCAGCACCAACAATATCAACCACCGCAAGCAACAAGGGTTCCAACAACCATACGAGACCTCCGCATCAAAGACGGTTCCGCGGCAGTTAGCCAAGAAGAGATCGGGTCCGTCCGGCCGGATGGACGTGAGCAGCCCGTTGGAGAAAATGATGGCTTGAAATGATTACTTCTCGGAAGAGTACCATTGCCTATCAACAACGAGATGCAAGAGGAGATTAATCGGACTAAGAGGGATAATCAAAGCACCGTCGAGAATTTGTCCAAGCGATTTCCAATTTAAATTCTTCAATTCAAGAGATGAAGGCAAGTCAAGGGCAATTACCATCGCAAGTCCAGCCCAATCCGAATGCTAGGGCTAACGTAAATCAAATTAGCTTGGACGGTAAAAAGAGGACTGAGCTCGAGCGGAGAAATTGATGGAGAGCAAGGTGCCCGAACACACAAGCACGTGGAATTTCCACAAAGTCAAGTACAACAACTCATCCACCGCATTGACAAATTATATCGGACACCTACCCTCGGTATAGAGCAACCTTACCGAGCTTCGCATCAAATGGCATTGAAGCTGAAAATGTCAATCATGCCTCGGCCCGACCAAGCCGACCGGGGGATCCTCTACGTGCTTGAAGAATTGATGTGCGAGATGATTGTTTCTCAAAAAGATGCCATTGCATATCGGAAGCGAGATGCGAAGGAAATAACTTCAAATTATGATGAGCTTCAAGCCGTGAAGAGAGAAGTGCAACAATTGAAGTGGGAGCAACAGGATATCTTGGAAAATCGACCAAGCAAATGTCTATGATGACCACTTCGCTAGATGAAATGAAGACAAATCGTAGGCAATTACCTTCTCGGACTCGACCAAATTCGTCCGCCTTTGTAGTTGCAATCACATCATGTTGAGGAGTGGAAAAGAGTTGTCCGAACCAATACCGAAAGCGAGTCCCCAAAAGATTAGATCTACAAAGAGTAACCGTCGAGCCGCCACGCACCGAGCATTCCGACGGACAGAGAGAGGTCGAACCGCCTGCAGACCCGGCGCACTGCGAGAATCGGGCGATGGAGAGCCGACCGCAGAGAAGGTCGACCGCCCTGCATGCACTGACGAGAGTTGCGAATTTTTGCGATGAAGTTACGCAGCGAAGAAGAAGGCCGATCTGTCCGCATGCACCTTAAAACCGCTATACCTCCACCGTTTCCCGAGGCATTGGAGAGGAAACGGACACCTGAACAAGGAATACATGGATTATGTGAAGTTGTTCGAGAAGCTGGAAATCAACATACCTTTCCTCGAAGCCGTGAAGATTCCCCAATTTGGGAAATTTGTCAAAGACTTCATAGCGGGTAAGATCCAGCAGTCCGAGAAGGTATTGATGGATACGTCGGTGTCGACAATCATCCAGAAGATGCTCCCCGCCAAGTGCGTAGACCCAGGTATGTTTACTTTACCTTGTCTTATGGGAAATGTGATGGTTAAGCATGCTATGTGTGACTTAGGAGCATCAATCAATGTTATGCCGTTGTCTATGTATAATCAATTAACTAGAGTTGAGTTGGTGTCTACACGAGTGATTATACAACTTGCTGATAGATCATGCATTGCACCCATAGGCTTACTAGAAAATATCCTTGTCAGAATTAACAATTTTGTCTATCCCGCCGATTTCTATGTTATAGATACCAATGATAGGCAAGTTGAGGGTACTGCGGGTGTTCCCGTTGGGTAGACCATTTTTGAAGACTATTAGGGTAGGTGATTGATGTTGATGAAGTTTCCATAAGTGTTAAGTATCATAATGAAATTTATTTTCACAATATTGATAATGCACTTAAGAAACCTAATGATCATGAGAATGAAGATGCCCTTTCTACTGACGTTTTTGAGAGCCTTGTCCAAGAATATCTTGAGACGCACTTGTTGCGAGGATAAGATGGAACTCGCTCCCACATATGGATTTGCTAATTTGGATGCCAAAGACATGAGGGATAAAGAGATCTCGTGATGATTCCATGTGGTATAAAGACCGTGGGAAACGATTGCATAGGGTGATCAAGGTAGTGGATGTGACTCCACTATGCATACCTCCACCCGATTGACCACTTTGAGAGGAGGTCTAGCCAAAGACTTTAAAGAAAGGCACTACCGGAGGCAACCCAAGTTGACTATCGTTTATTTTCCTTTGATTTTATTATTTGGTCTTTGTTTTGTGTTGTTTTTCCGCATCTAGGCTACGAAGGACGTTGTGGACTTAAGTGTAAGGAGGAAGATTCGTCGCCGGTTTGATGAGCTAGAGCGGCATCTCGTCCGCGCCGTCGCCCAAAGCGGGCGATAGGTGATGTCGTTTCCCCATCGTTTTTTTTTTTTTTTTTTTTTTTGCATCTTTGAGTCTGTGTTTTATTTATTTATTTATTTTTTTTCTTCTTTTTCGTGTTTTATGTGTTTTTATCTTGTTTGTTATGTCTACACTTGATCTTAGTAGGGATCAAGTGTAAGGAGGGTTTGTTCATTTTTGTTTTGTGTTTTTGTCATGTTTCTCCGTCCCTATTCTTTTCTTTTCTTGCGTGAGGGCACACAAGGGTTTAAGTGTAAGGAGGGAGGTCTTTACGTCGTTTCACTTTGTGTCGTTCTTTCTTTTGTGTCGTCGAAGCATGCCAAAATTGAAGTTGTTGATGCACTCTTGTTCTTTGCTAAGCATGTTTTATTTGTGCTTTATGTTTCAATGTGCAAGCATGTTAGTTGTTGTGAAGAGTAGGACTTGGTGCACATTTGTATGTAATTTGGGATGAGAAATAATAAGTAATTAGTGGATCTAATTTTACACACACTCCGTATATTAGACTTGAGCCTTTTAAGTAGGACACTTCCTACTAATTTCTTTGAGAGTGTTTGTCCATGAAATTGCAATAAAGGTTAGTCACTTGTGATACGTGATAGGAGGCACTAGGGATTAAACCATTTGGCCGCGACAATACTTTCCTACCTTACATTATCCCCTAGTGAACCCAATTGAGCCTTGACCGATTCTTTGATTTAGTCAGAAAATTTTAGTCAATGCCTTTTTTAGCTTTCTCTTGTCCAATGTCATTGCATGTTTTACAAGCTTTCTTGAGATTGATCTTATTATATATGTGAGGATATCGGATTTAGTCCTCGCCCGCTCGGTTGATATATGCTACGGAATGGTATTTGGCCGAATCGTTGAAAAACTGCACTTTAAATAGCGAAATTACGGCCGCCTGACCCGATGACGAGTATGTACCCGCTTGTTAAAAAAAAAAAAAAAAAACCACGAAAAAAAAAATATTAAAAACGTGGTAAATTCAGATTATAAGAAGGGTACTTGTGTTTAAATTGGTAGCATTTAATGTGTAATTCTTTAGTGGTGGGTGATATTATCTATTCTTGATTATCTCATGTTAGGCGAGTATGACATGCATGACATTTAATACATTTTGTGGAGCTTAGAACCTTTAGGACCCTTACCAACAAAAAATTGTCTATGTCCTAAGCCCCATTACAACCAAAAAAGAAAGACCTCCTTGATGTTGCAGTTGTGACAATCTTTTATCGTGATAGAGTGGACTATTTTTTTTGAGTGGTTTGACCGGACCTAGATTAGAAAGTGTTGAGTGAACCGTGAGGATGATCCACTTTTGCTTATGTTTTTGACCAAGTTGATATTTGTGTGCCTTGTCTTAAATTTGCAACTCTACTTGTTTGATGAGATTCATATTTGCATGGTTTGACATGTTTGGCTAGTTCTTTGAGTGTGGAGATTACGGATATGATTGGTATTGCTTCTTGTTTTTGTTTTTGTCTTTGTTTCGAGTCTCTGTCTTTTCCTTGTCTTTTCCTTCTCTTTTCTTGTCTTATTTTCATCTTTTATATTTTTATTTTGAGTCTTGAGTCTTGGGGATTGACTGAATTTGAATAGTACATATTCTTTTGTGTTTCTTATACTTGAGGGCAAGTATAGTTCAAGTGTAAGGGGGTTTGATGAGTCTAATTCGTACTATACAAATTCTGTCTGTTTTGGGGCCCACCTGGCTAGTTGGACCGTATTTCTGTGCTGTCTTGCAGATTTTTTGTGCTGATGTGGCGGTGATGAGTTGCTGAGGTGGCAAGCTCGATTTGGGGTTTAAAAGATGGAATTTTGGACGAAATTGTAGAGAAGGAAGGTGGAGGATAAGGAAAGAGATGATATGGAAAGAATTGGATATGATTTATCTAATTAATATCTTTCCATATTGGATATAAAAACCCTACTTCTACAAGGAAAGGGAGCCGCCCTATATATAGGAGAGGAGACGAACGAAAATTACAACCTTGATCACGCATAATTCAATTTCCGTCTCCATTCATTCACGACTTCAACCACCGAACCCTAGCTGCTACTCTGCCGGAATCATCATCAACCTTTTACACCATTCATCCACGCCGAAGGATCCGATCGAAGGGTTCATCAAGTTAAAAGTTTGCATTTCTTAATTTCGTTTCGAGAATTGTGGTTTGATTTGGAAGAAACAACATGTTATCACTTTCGTTTTGCATTCCCGGATTTGAATTGTCTCCGTTTTATTTTCCTGTAGGATAATTTGAAGTCTTTAATTTATGATCTCATAATTTTTAATTTCGTTCCTATTATTGTTCTGATTATTTGGTATTTGTTTGATTTTCGTGCATAATTATTTTATGATTTTCAGCATGTTTTGTGTTCTCTCATGAAGAAACCGGCCTGTCCGCGCGCCCAGGCCGATATGCGCGGCTAAGTCTTTTTAGGGGCCGGCGAGATGTAACACAACACACCACCTTAATTTCGTGAGACTAGGGCTTAAAATTAATCATTTGGGTTCTGAATTAATCTAGGTTTAATTAATTGAATTAATTAATTTAGGCTTGATCACCCTAGGTTAGTTTAATTCATAGCTAATTTAGTACTTCCATCGTTTCTCATGGGATTAGGCTAAATAAGTAGCAAATTGTTCTTAGGACAATTGGATTAATTTGGTAGGAGACCTTTCCTTTTTTCTCCCCCCCCCCCCCCCCCCCCCCCCCCCCCCCCCCCCCCCCCCCCCCCCGGGGGGGGGGGGGGGGGGGGGGGGGGGGGGGGGGGGGGGGGGGGGGGGGGGGGGGGGGGGGGGGGGGGGGGGGGGGGGGGGGGGGGGGGGGGGGGGGGGGGGGGGGGGGGGGGGGGGGGGGGGGGGGGGGGGGGGGGGGGGGGGGGGGGGGGGGGGGGGGGGGGGGGGGGGGGGGGGGGGGGGGGGGGGGGGGGGGGGGGGGGGGGGGGGGGGGGGGGGGGGGGGGGGGGGGGGGGGGGGGGGGGGGGGGGGGGGGGGGGGGGGGGGGGGGGGGGGGGGGGGGGGGGGGGGGGGGGGGGGGGGGGGGGGGGGGGGGGGGGGGGGGGGGGGGGGGGGGGGGGGGGGGGGGGGGGGGGGGGGGGGGGGGGGGGGGGGGGGGGGGGGGGGGGGGGGGGGGGGGGGGGGGGGGGGGGGGGGGGGGGGGGGGGGGGGGGGGGGGGGGGGGGGGGGGGGGGGGGGGGGGGGGGGGGGGGGGGGGGGGGGGGGGGGGGGGGGGGGGGGGGGGGGGGGGGGGGGGGGGGGGGGGGGGGGGGGGGGGGGGGGGGGGGGGGGGGGGGGGGGGGGGGGGGGGGGGGGGGGGGGGGGGGGGGGGGCGGGGGGGGGGGGGGCGGGGGGGGCGGGGGGGGGGGGGGCGGGGGGGGGGGGGGGGGGGGGCGGGGGGGGGGGGGGGGGGGGGGGGGGGGGGGGGGGGGGGGGGGGGGGGGGGGCGGGCGGGGGGGGGGGGGGGGGGGGGGGGGGGGGCGGGGGGGGGGCGGGGGGGGGGGGGGGGGGGGGGGGGGGGGGGGGGGGGCGGGGGGGGGGGGGGGGGGGGGGGGCGGGGGGGGGGGGGGGGGGGGGGGGGGGGGGGGGGGGGGCGCGGGGGGCGGGGGGGGGGGGGGGGCGGGGGGGGGGGGGGGGGGGGGGGGGGGGGGGGGGGGGGGGGGGGGGGGGGGGGGGGGGGGGGGGGGGCGGGGGGGGGGGGGGGGGCGGGGGCGGGCGGGGGGGGGGGGGGGCGCGGGGGGCGGGGGGGGGGGCGGGGGGGCGGGGGGGGCGGGGGGGGCGCGCCGGGGGGGGGGGGGGGGCGGGGCGGGGGGGCGGCGGGGGGGGGGGGCGCGGGGGGGGCGGGGCGCGGGGGGGGGGGCGGCGGGGGGGGGGGGGGGGCGGGGGGGGGGGGGGGGGGGGGGGCGCGGGGGGGGGGGGGCCGCGGGGGGGGGGGGGGGGGGGGGGGCGGCGGGGGGGGGGGGCGGGCGGGGGGGGGGGGGGGGGGGGGGGGGGGGGGGGGCGGGGGGGGGGGCGGCCCGGGGCGGGGCCCCGGGGGGGCGGGGCGGGGGGGCCGGGGGGGGGGGCGGGGGGGCCGGGGGGGGGGCCCCGGGGGGCGGGCGGCGGGGGGGGGGGGCCGGGCGCGGCGGGGGCCCGGCGGCCGGCCGGGGGCCGCCCCCCCCCCCCCCCCCCCCCCCCCCCCCCCCCCCCCCCCCCCCCTATAGCTTAGACGAAGGAGTTCACCTTTGAACCCGATCCTTATTGTATAAGGACTCCTTCACCGTTGGAGAAAGTTTGTCAAACACTTCTAAGTTTGATGTTTGTAAACCGAGACTTGGATCGGCCTAAAAACCAAGACGCGGCTTTGCCCGGTCGCAAGTCGACCGAGACTAACTTAGGATAAATAATAGCCTCCTGATCTTTCGGGACAGTGGACGTAGGATTTGAGCGATATCCGAACCACTTTAAAAATCCTGTGTCTCTATTGCTTTCTTAACTGTTGCATTGATTTTACTATTCATACTGAACATCATTCCTTTTAAATCAATCAACCGTCTCAAAGATACCTGAATCGAATATCTCTTTGAACCGAGACTTTCATAAAACGTTTTCACCACTCAACTGATTTGGGCCTACACACATTTCCGCATGCTGAACTCTTACTGTAGATACTGAATTTCTGACTCAGTCAGCTAGCAGGTCTCAGTAGAGTCAGACTCTTTGCCGCACACGATTCGGAGCAACTGTTTGGTCTCGGCCGAATTTTGGGCCGACACCATCCCGAATAGGACTGTTCGTGTTCGAAGTTGAGAAATCGAATCAAGTGTATTCACCCCCCTCTACACCTGACCGTACACTCGGGACCAACAATTGGTATCAGAGCAGGAGTTCTTAAGACTCTTGTCATTCTGAAACTGGTCTCACCGAACGGATCCGGAGAAAACGTTTTCACCGCATATCACTCTACATTCATATCTTTATCTTCTATGGCTGATATGTCAGGTATAAGGATGGCACCCATGTTCTCAGTAGAGAACTATGGAGTATGGCGAGTCAGAATGGAGGCTCATCTGACTTCCCTCCACGATAGCATGACTGAAGTGCTTGAGGAAGGACCTATCGTTCCCATGATCGATAGTGTTGTAACTCAAGACCAAGTCGAAGGAGGAGGAATGGTGACCGGGAAGAAGATTCCCAAAGACGAAGTCTCTTCACTCCCGAGGAGAAGAAGCTTCACAACTTAGACCGTGTTGCCGTAAACGCTATACCGACCACCCTTAGTGATTCTTATCTTGGCGGGGGTTCGAGGAATGCAAAACCGCAAAAAGAACTGCGGGACGCCCTAGCGCTACTGAGTCGGGGGACTCAGAAGATTAAAGCTAACAAGTTAGCGCTGGAACTCCAAAAGCTGGAAAGCCTATCTCTCATGCCTGGTGACAAAATTGAAGATCTAAATGTCAGATTCACGAATCTGATGAACTCCATCAACGGGCTGGGAAAGACATTCATCAACCGAGAGATGAATCTGAAGATACTAAGGGCACTGCCGGACGGACACTGGACACCTTTTGCCACTTTATTGCGACATTCTGACTTAGATGCTGTGTCCCCTGACCATATCTTTTCAGAATTACAGGCAGAGGAGTTTGAGTTCGACAGACCTCAAAGAAAGCTGAGAGCTGAAGCTGACACAAATATTGATCATGCTTTCAAAGCATCAGTCAGCACATCATCTCCCGCGACGAGCAAGACGACGAGTAAGACTGAACCTTCACTCAACGACCTACAAGAAGGGAGTCTGGCTCATAAGTACGCGGCCGCCGTCGTGAAATATCGGAAGGAGAAGGAGCGATGCAGAAAAGTGACTAAAGCCTATTGGGAAACGAAAGGTAAGTCAAATTATATGTCAAAACACACTCCTGATTCTCAATCTTCTGAATACAGAAAGAAGGATGACTCAGAACCATCAAAGAATAGCGAAAGCAAAGAAGAAAGAGTTATCGCTTACAATCGCAGCAAGAAGCCGGGACACTATCAATACGACCGTCCCGAGCTCAGTAGTCTTGAACGCGCAAAGACGCAAGGAGAGAAGAGAAAAATTCGCCAAGAAAAGACAAGCTTATATCGCAGCGAAATCTCGGACGACTCGGAAGAAGTCGACTCCTTTATGGATTCATCGGATGATGATGCGGCTTTCATGGCCCTAGAGCTTGAAGTCGAAGAAACAATCGAAAAGTGCCTAATGGCGGCGAAGAGGATGAGGTAAATTCTCATGAACCAATCAACTCCTCTTCACATTGCACACACGACACTATTTCGAGTGCGATGAGAATTTGGACGTCGCGACCGCATACGAAGAACTCGCTCGACGAACAAATTCGAGATGAGTCCCGGCTCGGTAAGACTCTTCGAGAATGGATACCCCCGAAAGTGGAGAATCGAGACTTTCTCGGGAGAGTCGGGTTACTCGAGGCCGAAGGACTTGTGTTGAGACTCGGGGGAGGAGATAAACTCTCCGATGGCCAAGTCTCAGCATCAAGAAGATCGGATTTCGGTTCGACCAATGACTTGACTCGGAAAGATCTTCGAACCGAGTCTACTAAAGCGAGAATTGTCGGGACTTCGGACCGAGCACGACACACCGAAGAAGAGTGATGATGTCCGGAGAAGCCTCGATGACCGAGCGTTACATGGGCGCTGAAAAGAAGCTGGAGGCTATGCTCGCAAGCAACAAGCCCAAGCATTGCAAGGAAGGACTTGGCTTCAACCAGGAAGCTTCCTCATCTACCCCCGTTCGCTCAGAAGTGCGTCTTACTGATAGGTTTGTTTGAGGGGAAACAATCAATGCAAATCTACTGAACCCCTCAACAAAGAACAAACAGAAGATGAAAGCACCTTATCCTAAGTATCAGTATACTGACCAGAAGATCAGTACCCAAAAACCCCAGTTCAGTCAAGGGGGAACTAGCAGAGTTAAGTGGGCTGATCAGTATGGACCATCTCAGTTGACACATCCAGCTCAGTATGGGTCATATTACTATGACCCTATAGTCAGAGGAGGTTCCAAGAGTCAGAAAAAGAAGAAGAACGCACAAAAGGCAAAGGTCAGCAGTCCACCAGCTCAGAAGATCCGGACTCCTGAACCTGAGAAGCCTAAGAAGTCAGTCTCGACCAGTCCAGTGGTCAAGTTTGTTGACTCAAACGGAAAGAAGTTATTCGAAACCACCGGGGTTGTTAGACAAATTTGGGTTACAAAAGCTAACATCTAAGGACCCAAAATCAAAAATAAAGGGTACCTGAATATAATTCTATTTTGCAGGTGCATAAAGACCCATGGTATGTGGACAGCGGATGCTCAAGACACATGACATACCAAAGGAGTCTATCGAAGAATTATATTATCGAAGATGGACCCAAAATCGAAGTTTGGAGATAATGCCAAAGGCTACACGAGAGGATACGGCACACTCAAAGATAAGGAACCGCCAACGTTCCTAGAGTATCCTATGTTGAAGGACTTCAGCATAATCTTCTCTCTGTTAGTCAATTTTGTGATAACTCGAATAGAGTGATTTTTGACGCTGGTTTTTGTGATGTCATTGATAAATCTACAGGGGAAACAGTGTTATCAGGTTCGCGCAAAAAAGAATATCTACGTGGTCGATGGAACTCAATTGAACACGAAGCTTGTTTGCTGGCGAAGAATGAAAACAGAACGGGATGGCTATGGCATAGAAGGCTCAGTCATCTCAACTTCAAGACGCTCAGCAAACTAGCTAGGAACACTCTAGCAAGAGGACTGCCGAATGAGGTGTTCAGCAAAGACACTCAGTGTGAAGCATGTCTAAAGGGAAAGCAAACAAGGAATCAAAATCCTCCCGGGCCCATCGCCTTCCACGGATGGAATCCTTCACCGCTTCGCATATGGATTTGTTCGGTCCAGTCTCTCCAGTGACGATCAGAGGCAAAAAGTATGCTTTAGTGGTCATAGATGACTACTCGCGCTACACATGGGTCATATTTATTGCCAACAAGTCTGACGTCAAAACAGAGTTACCAAAGCTTCTAAAAAGGCTCAGTGTCGAAAAGAACACCAAGATTGTTAAAATCCGTTCGGCGCAGGAACCGAGTTCCCCGAATAGTATGGTGGAGGAGTTCACGCTAGCGTAAGGCATAGAGCATGAGACTTCACCGCACGCACACCTCAACGTAATGGAGTTGCCGAACGAAAGAACGTAGAACTCTAAAAGAGGCAGCTAGGACTCTACTCGCAGACTCGGGACTCCCGGCCAAATTCCAGGCGTAAGCTACGGACACCGCATGTTACACTCGAACCGGTCTTTACTCGACGAGGCAAAGATGGAAGAACACCATATGAACTATGGGAACAACAGGAAGCCTTCTCTATCTTATTTCCATATTTTTGGTTGTTCATGCTTTATTCACAATAATGGGAAAGATCATCAAGACTTTTGATAGCAAGTCGGATCGTGGAGTATTCTTAGGATACTCTCGGGTCAGCAAAGCTTTCAGAGTATTTAACTATCGGACCCTTTGCGTGGAGGAAAGCCCTCATGTTGTTTTTAATGAGTTTGCTACTGAAGACAGGAGCAATAACTCAAATTCGAATTCGAGGACATCAAGAAGCGCCTACGGGATCTAAGCTTAAAAGATAAAACCGAAAAGATCCAGCTATGTTGGGATGATGATTCAGATGAGGAAACTGAAGACAAGTCTACTGAATCACAACCAGCAGAGCAAGTAGCTGAGGAGATTGACTCACCTGAACAGAGTCAATCCCAGGTAACTCAGGTCGATGAGAAAACCGTAGAGGTAACTGAGACCACTACCGAGAATAACAACTCGGGGGGGAACATCTAGTAATGTTCCCGAGCCGAATGCCCCGAACTCGGTGACTCAAGAGATCATACTCTTATCACCGAAATTCTTCAATCTCGGGAATAGTACAACTGAAATGCCTAACTCACCTACTATTTCTGTTGATCAAATTTCAGATGAAGAGTTAAAACATCGTAGATCGTGGCTAGATGCTCACACTGCTGATCTTATAATTGGAGATCCTTCATCACATGTCAAGACAAGATCCAGATTCTGTCAAGGAGAAAGCGCATTATTTTCCTGCTTCTTGTCTACTGAAGAGCCTCAGAATATTGAGGATGCACTTAACGATGCTGACTAGATTATTGCTATGCAGAAGGAGCTGAATCAGTTCACGAGAAACGAAGTATGGGAGCTTGTAGACAGACCCCGGCATCAACATGTCATTGGAACCAAATGGGTCTTCAAGAACAAGTGAGATGAAAACAACGTTATAGTAAGGAACAAAGCAAGGCTCGTGGCAAAAGGCTACTGTCAAGCCGAGGGAATAGATTTTGATGAAACGTTCGCTCCAGTTGCAAGATTGGAGGCCATAAGACTATTCCTTGCCTACGCAACACATCAAAGATTCAGAGTCTATCAAATGGATGTGAAGTCTGCGTTCCTGAACGGCGTACTGAAAGAAGAAGTCTATGTGGAACAACCGCCCGGCTTTCAGCAGGGACATCAAGTTTATAGACTCAGAAAGGCTCTTTACGGGTTAAAACAAGCACCCAGGGCTTGGTACGATACCGTCGAGTTTCTTCTTCGTAAAGGTTTTCGAAGAGGCATGATAGATCGCACGTTGTTCAAAGATTCGACTGGAAGACGACCTATTACTCGTGCAGATCTATGTAGATGATATTATCTTTGGTTCGAAGAATGTCATTATGTGTCAGCAATTCGAAAGAATGATGAAGGACAAGTTCGAGATGTCGATGATGGGAGAAATGAACTACTTCCTTGGTTTTCAAGTCAAGCAATCTAACAAAGGAACGTTCATCAATCAAAGCAAATACACTCAAGACCTCATCAAAAGATTCGGCGGCATATCCGGCAAACCTATCAAGATCCCGATGAAAACGAATATGAAAATCGATCTTGATAAGGAGGGAGTATCAGTAGATCAAACTCAATACCGTGCTATAATTGGTTCATTATTATATCTAATGCCTACTCGTCCCGACATAACTTATGCCGTAGGTGTATGCGCTCGATTTCGGGGCGAATCCGAGGCGAGCCATCTCGGACTCAAAGAAAGAAGATTCTTCGCTACCTCGAAGCACACCCAACATAGGTTTATGGTATCCAATTGATGATAATATTGAACTAACAAAGTTATTCGATGCCGACTATGCGAGGATGTAGAATCGACCGAAAATCAACTTCGTGAACGTGTCGGTTCCTAAAGCGGTAAGCTGATCTCATGGTTTTCAAAGAAACAGCACTCAGTAGCCACGTCAACTACTGAAGCTGAATACATGGCTGCCGGAAGTTGCTGCGCCCAAATCCTTTGGCTGAGACAGCAGCTAAGAGACTATGACGTCATTCAGAATGAAGTGCCGATCTTCTGCGACAGTACCAGTGCTATTGCAATCACTCAGAATCCTGTTCTTCACACGAGATGCAAGCACGTGGACATCAGACATCACTTCATTCGTGACCATGTCGAAAAGAAGGATATCAGAATGGAAAAGATCCATACTGACAAACAAAGGGCTGATATACTGACCAAGCCTCTAGCTGAATCCAGATTCAGAGAACTTTCAGTAGAGCTAGGTCTGCTGGACCCCTACCGACCCCGATCGGTAATAAGGTTTCGGGGAGAGGAACATTCCGGTGAGGGGGAATGATCACTCTCGATCGAGTAAGTTCGCACGTAGAGATTCAGAAAACCATCTACACGAGGTATCAGCTGACTACTATGTTCAGCTGACAGGTTTGCGTATCTCTACTCTGTAGTATCTAATGTAACAATGATAAGCATTTATTATGGAGATTCAGCATGATTTAAATATCTCTTAGTTTGTCATTTATTGATAATGCATTACATTTATTACACGAAATTCTATGCACAACTTTGCTGAACTCTGTGCGCATTAAATGCATGTCTTATCATAGTTACTCTTTAGGCATGTTTACAACTTGCATTGACTTAGGCGGCTTTTGTGATCATTACCTTTTATAATATTGAATCTTAACCGTCCATCTCATAAAGTAGGTTTAAACCCTGACCTTAGATCAATAACTCGTTCATCTTCTAATATATGCATATATTTCGATCAAATCTTAAGAACCGCCATATTCGCACTTAACATTTCGATCATATCTTACCTCCGAAAAATCCGAGAATACCTTTGTGCAAAAACCCTCATTTGCTTACTTTCACTTCGATCAAATTCTCGGTATGCCTACATGAAGTTACTTATGTGTTGATCATTATTGATTAGTATCATATATAAAAATGTTTTATTTAAAAATCGACATCGATAACAACTTCGTGTAATAGGTACAATGGCGGAAACCAATATCTCTATGATATCTCCAAACGGATATGCGAGAACATTCGGAGAAGGATCGCGTGTGGTTTGAACCCACCATGGATTTCTATTCATGCGATCTAGAGTACATGGACGATATATTCTCGGCTCCGCGCGAGTCGGGGCCGGAGAAATTTCGTCTAGGAGGCCTTCGTTCTTCCTCCCGAGACAAAGTTGCAGAGCCGTACTTGAATTCGGATGCGGTGTACGGAGATATAGTGGCGAGATTTGTTGTCCATTCTATCCAAAACGCCACTACGGAGCTGGCGAGATGTCCATCAAGGATGCTTTGAAGCGGAGCTTTGATCGCCCTCCGAAGGGATTAGTACGGTCGGGTACGAGAGACGACCGAGTTGATGAATATCTTACCGTCTTCGTGGAAAGCCCACTACTTTCGTAGCTGCTTTTCCGAAGAAAAGACATGTTGCCTCGTTCGGGGCACTTGCTTATATAGTGACGCAACTATCGACAAGCCAAGCGAGGGTCGTTTGACCGAGTGTCGAGGCCTAAGATTCGGATGTGATGGCCATATACGACCGAGCCCGGATTAATTGGACGGAGTTCTTTCTCCGTGAATTCATGGCTCAGGCTGCTAAGTTCGACAAGGCATCGAACATGCTAAGCGCAAAGGGAAAATTGCTGTATGGACTCAAACTGTCCATCATGATCGAGGATTTATGTGGATCTCGAGCCTATCACCTACGGTGACAAGGAGTACTTCAATGTGAAGAAGGTCGGATTTCACAACAAGACAAGAAGGCGCACCGGTAGATAGGGTCGGGACCCTCAGCAGTCTCTCCGCAATCAAAGCCTCGGCGAGCTACGCCTACAAAGAAAAGAACCCCTCCCGCTAAAACTCCTAAGGCACCGGCAAAGAAACTGAAGAAAGCCGTTGAGGTGCTAGCTACTGAGGAGGTTCCCGAAGTGCCTGCTGAACAGGCTCCTGAAAGGACTACCCAGCCCCTGCCACTGGTTGATGAGTCCGAGTCTTCTGAGAAGACTCGGTCGATGGAGAAGATCGTCTCCACCGAAAGGGACCAAGGGGATGCTATCGAAGCTCGAGCGCGAGATATTCGGCGCCTAGACGGCCCCCTTTTCGTCCCTCCACTCGGCTCGTCCCTCCAACCGAAGAGCGAGACTTCACACATTGACTTGAGTCTCGAGACCGCATCCGAAGGTGAATCAACCGGGATGGAAGCTTCAATGATCTTATCTCGAGCCTCCCGTGAGATCCTTCAACGAATACCGGAGCTTGCTGATCATTCAGACTTGATGATCATCGCCAAATCAGCAAAGCTCCACATGCTTCTTCGCTTTCAGGAGTGGCCGCATCTACTTCGCCTTGTTCTCCACTACTCCTGTCAGCAACTCCATGAAGAAGAGATGAAGTTGAGGCAGCAAATAGGCTACTCAGAGCCTGCTGACCTCAGCACCATGGAGAATCCGAGGGCCGCTATGCTTGCGATGATTCACGACAAACTAGCGAAGGCTCAGCACCCTCGGATGGGTCGGATCACGACGACCAAGACCCACCCAAGGATTCGAGGCCTCGGACAACCCGATGAGGGATCACTCCGGGACAAGGATACACATGCTGACATTCCTGATATTCCACTCAGTATCCTTGGACACGAGAAGTCCAAAGGCTGGTGCTTCGTCCTCGCAGAGCTCGCTCAGCTCTTGCTGCGATCGACTTTCGAAGCGGCGCCCGGCCCGGACCGCAAAGAGATCTCGATCGATGGCAAAAGCCTTAACTGCTCAAGGGATCAAAAATCGAGATCTTGCGAAGGCTATCCATAGGACATGGAAGCGGCATCGCTCAAGCCACGACTAAAGAACTTCAGGGGCTGAAGGCTTCTGTCTCTCAATCAGCCGCCCCTGATGTTTCTGCGCTTATTTCAGAAGCGTTGGCTCAGCAGCAAGTCCAATTCGAAGCTCAGCTCAAGATCTTTCAGGAGAGCCAAGCCAAGCTACTTGATAAATTTTTAGCTTCTAAACTGGCTCATACTGACGCTATCACTGAACAATCCGAGGCCACTGAACAAAGACTTGAGAATATCCAACTGGCCTTGGAAGACAAGATCACTGAGAAGCTGAATGATGTAAAGGCTGCAACTGAACTCTCTTACAAGAAATATGATGAAGTTCTAACTTCTGAGAGGAACGAGCTGCATGAGGCTCTGACAGACATCCAAAATCAAATTCAGACACTGTCAACCTCCTTCAACAGCCTTCAGAACACAATACTTATCCCTACCCCGACTGCAATTGATGATGCCAAAAAGGGGGGAAAGTAGAAGAGGGAAGAGTATTGAGCCAGCAAAAGGCAAGAAACAGAGTACTGAGAAGCCTACTCCTACAAAAACCACAAAATCTACAAAATCTTCTAAGGGGGAAGCTACACTGAAGTCATCCCAGACTCAGACTCAGACTCAGACGGGTGAGGCCCAGGGTGTCCCAACTGCGAGCACAACTGAGACCGGCCCAAGTGGCTCAGGATCCCAGGCTACTCATGCAACCCAGACTCCTACTGATATCATCAAGGAGGTTGCAGAGTATGCTGAACAGAAAGAGGACTCAGATGATGAAGAAGAGGTTCCTCTACCTCCACCTGTTCAGGGAAGAGGTAAGAAAGTAATGGATCTCCCGACCCCTCCAGCAAAGAAGAAAACCAAGAGATATATTTCTGCTGAGGAGGAGGCTCAGATAGCGGGTGATGAGAAGCTCGCTAGGGAGATTGCCGATGCTGAAGCTGCCAACAAGCCAAAGTCTAAGCCTGCTAAAGGAAAGACAAAGGCACCAGCACGCGGTGGAAAGAAGAAAGCGCCTGCTAGGTTGCCTCCCAGAAAACTCAGAATCGAGGATGATGAAGATAGGGAGAGGCAACAACAACAGCAAAAAGGCACTCAGCAGCAAGGTACATCCAAAGATAAATCCAGTACCTCTGCTGATTCTGAAAAAGCTCCTCAGAAGCCTCAAGAGCAAGATGCAGAAATAGAAGCGATATTTGCTCAGATGGAGAAATATCTCTACCGAGGAGAGGAAGCTAGACGAGATAGAGGTCGCCGAGCGAGAGGATACATTTGGCAGACCTCGAGGCACTCAGAATTCGTACTGAGCAAGAGGCCAGGCTGAGAGTTCCTTCGAAAGCTGACATTCCTTATCGTTACAGAAGGTTCAGGAAGCCAACTGATCTGAAATCACATAGATGGCCGAGATCAGACGAATGGATGCCTACTCAGTTCAATCAGAGATGGGAATCGGCCAAGATTGAGTTTATCAAGCGAAATTATTTTTGGAGATTCTGGCCTGATATGTCTAAGGCTGATGCCTACGTCGAGTGGATGGGTACATTCGAACCCGATCTTTACCCATATTTGCACGAGTCGAATCGAAGGGGTAGTAGTCGGCGTTCTCGAAGCAAGAATCATTCCACCACCCGGGA
Organism: Lavandula angustifolia; assembly: GCA_028984105.1. Taxonomy (NCBI): domain Eukaryota; kingdom Viridiplantae; phylum Streptophyta; class Magnoliopsida; order Lamiales; family Lamiaceae; genus Lavandula; species Lavandula angustifolia. Next base: position 36,502,270 of record CM054805.1, on the reverse strand, counting down.
GACAAGACGACTCGATCCATCTCGGAGTGATTGAACAAGAAGTGAAGAATCTTTGCGATGAACAGAGGTCTAGAACAAGATAATCCGGCCAGACTTCGCGGAGTATTTGAAGCTGAGGAAGAACACGTACAGAATGTATGGAGTCCCACTGCATGAAGATCAATCTCAAGGTTTCATGAATCGGATTCAGCAGTTTAAGGGTTCTCCTCCTTAGTTCTCTTCTTAGCTTAGCAAGATTTGTATTGTACTTAACTGACTATCATATATATACAATCTGCTTTTTGGCTTTGACAACTACTTGTTGTTTAAATAGACGTGTTTGCTTTATGCTTTAACACTCAGAATCACTGAAGTGATTACTGACACACACACACTTTGTTTATTTACTTGTCAGTTTTTGCTCGGTTAGATTTCTGATAGACTAGACTTTCATAGAGTTGTTATTTCTCATAGAGGGAAATTATTGCCCATGGGGGAAATTGTTGTAAAGGGGGAAATTGTCTCTGCCCTGCTCCCTCAGTAGTCTAGCACTTACCAGACAACTCCACTGATCCTACGTGTAATTGTGTAAGGAGCTCTGTTTTTGAGTAAGTTAGTGTTTAGCATAGATGATAGGTTTTGGCATCATCAAATAGGGGGAAATTGTTGGGTGATGATTCCATCCTCAGCACTGTTACTCTTAGTGGGAAATGATTCGATCTTAGACACTGATCTTAAGCTCAGTAGCCTTGTGCTCTGTACTTGTCTGAAGATTTGAAGATCCCAAAACTCTATCTGATTGATGAACCATTCCCTTGTATGTTGTTTGTCTCTGAGGTTTCAGACTCAGTAGACACTCTGCTCTGGTCAAGGCGCTCGGTAGCTTATTTGCCTCGGCACGGTGTAGAAGACTCGGTGATCTTGGACTCAGCGGGAAGCGATATGCGAGAGAGTCGGATTGAACTCAACTCGGCAGAGTAGTTCACCGACTCGAGGAGCGACCTTAGATAGTGTACCTCAGCATTATACCTACGACTACCAGGATCAGACTCAGCACGGCAGACAGTCTTCTGAACTGTCAAGATCTTTTGAAATGCAATCAGCATAGTCATATACGAGGAAGGGAGAAGTCAGCTTCAATTAGCCTCGAAGTCTGTTCTGTCTCAACCATTTTATTCACCTCGACAAATGACAAGCATACACGTGTCATCCTACCTACTAAAGCTGCAAGTCAACACTTTCCGAAAAAGAAGGAAAAAGCACTGTTACCTACGTCAAAAAGAGCCGTTTGCTACCAAAAAGAGAGAGAGAAGAAGATCGTCTCCAACGGATCTATTTCAATCTCTGCTCTATAAATAGAGGGATCATTCAAGATTTAAAAAAACCCGAATGCACGTATCTAGAGCAAAAATCAAGAAAGCATTCAACGAGCAAAGAACCCAAAGAACTACGTCTTAGCAAGAACTCGAAGAACAATCTTCCGGCGAAAGACTACATTCTAGCTCATAGGGAATCAAGCTGAACCGACATACATAGCCTCTAGTATCCAATCGATGTTACACGAACTTATAGCTTACCTTCAGCTGTTCGTCGATCTAGAAGCTACTCACTCATATTCCCTATCCCTCTAACCCTAAGCTCAACCGTTCTTATCTATAGCTTAGACGAAGGAGTTCACCTTTGAACCCGATCCTTATTGTATAAGGACTCCTTCACTGTTGGAGAAAGTTTGTCAAACACTTCTAAGTTTGATGTTTGTAACCGAGACTTGGATCGATCCTAAAAACCAAGACGCGGCTTTGCCCAGTGCGCAAGCTGACTGAGACTAACTTAGGATAAATAATAGCCTCCTGATCTTTCGGGACAGTGGACGTAGGATTTGAGCGATATCCGAACCACTTTAAAAATCCTGTGTCTCTATTGCTTTCTTAACTGTTGCATTGATTTTACTATTCATACTGAACATCATTCCTTTTAAATCAATCAACTGTCTCAGCATACTTGAACCGAATATCTGTTGAACCGAGACTTTCATAAAAGCGTTTTCACCACTCACCCGATTTGGGCCTACACACATTTCCGCATGCCTGAACTCTTACCGTAGATACTTGAATTTCGACTCGGTCGCCTAGCGAGTCTCGGTAGAGTCGGACTCTTTGCCGCACACGATTCGAGCATTTGTTTGGTCTTTGGCCAACATTTGATCGACACTGTTGGGATTTTGTATACCGGAAGCACTTTTATGCTTGTATACAATGTGTTTTTGTCCTTACCACTGTTTGATTCTCCTATCTCGATAAATATGTATATTTGCACATGTTATCCTTTTATCTTGTATAAAAGTTAGATTTGTGTGGTGTGTCGGGTATCACGAGAAGACAACACAAATTGGTTGAACCGACAAGATATAAACGGTTAACACATTTGAGACAACTTAAGGATGAAGTTGTCGGTTTAAGCTGCAGGTTTAGATAAGAAGTGGCTTGTCTTAGTTTGCTTGTCTTTACTTGGTACACTTAAGGTGGTGTATTGAAGGATCACGGTGAGATGTGTTCTCCTAACCGACCTTAGTGGAGAACCAAGATCTCGGTGACTTAGCCGATCTTAAGCTTGGTAAGACTTCGTTGAGTGCATTTGGCTATCTATCACTTTGACCTACTATGGTGAACGTCCAATGAGCGACCGGATCTACGTATCTTGGGTGTTAGTAGCCATTTGTGGCTCGAGCTGGTTTGTCCGTATCTTGCGGCCGTATCCCGGGGAATGGGTTGATAATATCCCCCGAGGAACTCGAAAGGATTAGCACACTAAACCCGGTACGGTTGATTAAGTTCGGGTGTGTTAATAAGGTCGAGTGGTACTACTCGGGAATATAAGATGTTAATTAATTTAAGCAGTCGAAGTTTAATTAATTAACGGATATTTCTATCTTAAATACGGAGATCAATTAAGTCTAAAATACAAGCCCTTGCTCAAATTGGGATAAAGGGGTAAGTCAAGACGGATTCTCTAATGGAATGAATCCGTGTTAATTAATTAATTTTGCTCGGGCCGAGCATGGATAATTAATTAATTGGAGGCCAGCTTTATTTCTTGTATTGGATCCCGATCCCGGCCCAATTAGTTGCCTAGTAATTTATTATCTCTCGGAATTCATTATTAATGGATTAATGTATTTTACATTATTTAATAATGTTATTTATACGGAATTAATTGGTCGGGCCAATTAATTGATAAATATTAGTAGCCCAATAAATTAATTAATTATATTATGGGCTGATTTAATAGAAGCCCATTGGATTATAATTAAATTAATGGGCTACAAATATATTAATATTATATAGGTTTTTGAAGCCTATATATATTAGTATTCTGTCGTAAACTCACACAATTTCATTCATAAAAATCGAGATTAACGTGAGGGACAGAGAGAGTTATAAATTTATTTTCTTCGAGATCTCGACCACCCGGAGGGAGAAAAGGCGGGACACGAGATCGGAAGATCGACACGGAGAGCAACAATCGGAGCCGCGACAACACACCGGGAGGAAGGTAGCCTTACTGTAAACCCTATTATTCCTTCAATTGGTATCAGAGCCAGGTTTAGGCTCTGATTGTTGTTTAATCGTTTTTTATTTCGTCGTTATCGGGCTTATTTCGTATTTGGGGGCGGCTGCGAGCCACTGTTTTGACCCCGTTGTATCGTTTTTCTCGTGAGAAAATCCACGAGTAGTTGATAGGATCAATATGCTATGTGATTGTATTTTAATTGTACTGTAATTGGTCCGGGAGGCACGGAATACGAGGCGACGAAAAATCAGATTTTCGCAGGAAAAACCCTAGTTTTCTAGGGTTCCGCCACATCTTGCGGCGGGAGATTCCCGGCGCGTCCGACATCGGATCGACGATCGGCTTGCACCGTTGGAATACTCGTCTTATGATCTTCGCGTCGATAGGTTTCAAGGGATCATCCGATCCCGTATGCGATCGGAATCGACGTCTGAAGTTCGCTGCTCACCATGAATTCGTTCCGGCGAATCGTTTGAAATTCGGGAAATTGAGGAACTAATCTCGGCCGGAATCCGTTACCCGGTGGTCGTGAGTGTTCCAATTACGTTTCCCCTCTTTCAATTGATCGAATCGCGGCTCGGAAAAGTCGAATTTTTGGCGGCGAAATCGCGGCGGCGGAGGCGCGATTTATCGCGCTGCACGCGACGCGGCGGCGGCTCCAGGCGACCGTTCTTCACAGATCCGACGTCATGGGGATGTCGGTCAGGGCTGGAGACGGTGTAGGAGGGGCGGAGACGCTCGGAAACGGCGCGGCGGCGCGCGCCTGCGGCGGCAGACGCGCTGCGCGCAGGCGCCAATTCACGCCGTTTCCGGCGGCGTCTCGGCATGGGGAGGCCGGTTCCAGCCTCTCCGTGGTCCGGCGACCCTCCTGGTGTAGACGGCCGACCGGAAACCGGCCTGGAAGAAGACGGTGGCGGCGGCAGTTTCGTGAGGAAGATGATGACGTGGCGCGCTGACGTGGCGCGCCACGTCAGCCCTAGCTGAGTTGGCGTCCATGCATGCGCCACGTGGCTGCCACGTGGCAGACCCTCTGATGACGTGGCGATAACAGTTCGGTGCAGTTTTCGACGCAGTTTCCAGATTCGATGATTTTTGAAGATTTCGAAGATCTGTAATTATGATCGGGTCATGTAATAGTTAGGAATTACGTGTGTTTAAGCCTGATAACGATTTTAAATTTCCTATTTGCGCGTTTATTTTTTACTTATGCTTTAGCATGCAATTGTATGATTAATTGCGCTTAGAAAAGCATGTAAATAGGATTTATGTCTTTATTGAAGCATGTTTTAATTTTCGCGAGCACGTTTTATTATGTGCGTTTAGAAATTGCATGCTTTAGGAATTATGTGGATATGCATGATTCAAAAACAAACCTTTTGAATAAAAAGACTAAGCAATTTCAAATTAGATGTTTAATTAGATTCCATTAATTTGGATATTAAACACTTAATCGGACCTCCATTAATTGGACCCCTACACAAAAGTGGAACAATTATATGAGTAAACGTCCACCTGAGTGGCTTGCTTGTATTTTTGAACCACGAGTTTTGTGAGATGGGTTTTCTAATATAATATTTAATTATTATTGAGTAGTGGGAGCGAAGCCGTAACGTCCACTGAGTGGCTTGCGTGCCTAGTAAACACGAGTACTCTAGAAGATAATAATTAAATAAGATGGCTAATTAAATCAAATTGAAAGCGGTATGGTTCGCGTAAGTATGCCAATTTCGAGAATTTGATGTTAATTCGGTCAAATTAATGGTCAAAGCTTAGATGTCACCGCGGGTACAACTTCCCGAGAAGTCCCTTCCAGCGTTTTAATAGTGACATGGTCAAGAGAAATCGAATTATTAATTTCATTCGTCTTAAGAACCTAGGCGTGGATTGGAATTAAAGAGTTAGGTATATAGCTTGGTCTAGGGGTGCACGAGTAAACGTCCACCTGAGTGGCTTGCGAGTGTGATCTCTAGGGCTATTCGAGTATTTAACATCATTGGTTTTTCAAAAGGTTACAATGATTGTTAATTACGAATTATGTGCAAATATTAACTTTATACATGCTTTTTAAATTATATTTATCGAGATATGTATGTTCGATATTTTTCAAGTTCCTAAACAGTCTCACCAACCAAAACCCTAATGGGTTTAACAATTTTTAAATAATTTTACAAAGTGGAAGAGATATCTTACCTTCCCAATAAATGCTCTGCAAAGGTTCCATAAGAACTTCGTTTTAGGACCGCTATGTCAGAAACGAGTTTACTATGAGTATGTTACTCAAATCTTTGGTAGCGGTCAAAGAGGTTATAGAAAAGGGCAAGAGTGCTCAAGTCTTGAATATCCCTAGTAGTTCAAGGAATCCTCCGAAAGGCGGAAACCGAGAAAAAGAGCGAAGAAGGGTGGACATTTCAAGAAGAAGCGTGGGAGTAAGAAGACGGTCCTTCCTAGGAAACATGCAAATGTCGAAAGGAGAAAGGAAGGTTCTTAAGAATGGTAAGAAAGGACACTGGAAGAATTATAATCCGGATGTCAGGCAAAAGCAGAAAGAGACGCGAGTCGCTCTTATGAATCGAAAGCTGTTCATGTTTCCTCTTCTACCCATGAATGGGTAGTGGATTCGGGGGCAAGCTTGTTCATGTTTGTTACACCTTGCAAGGTTTCTTGCGAAAAAAGGTAATTGAGCAATGGCGAGGTGGTAGTCTCGATAGGCGATGGATTGAAAGTTCCTGCATTGCCATTGGAGATTTAAATCTATCTTTTGATAGTTATTTGTTTTAGTACTTAAAGATGTTTAATATGTGCACGAGTTTAGGCGAAACATTATTTCTGTTTCAAAACTACTGCACCATGGATGGTTATAAATCAAGTTTTGATAGTGAAGTTTCTATCATGAAAGACGATGATTTTATCCGTGGTGGACCATTAAACGGATCTTTATATACTATTACTTGTAAACCGCGTAGTTACGTTAATATTGCTTCCTCATCATCAAATCCTAAGAAGAGGAAAGAGTCTTCTAAGGTAAACCAAACTTATACGTGGCACTTAATACTAGGTCACATCAATCTTAACGGGACTTAGAGGTTGGTGGAATATGGATCAGTGGAGTATCTCCAAGATTGAACCATTTCCAACTTGCGAAACTTGTTTGGAAGGAAAGATGATGACTAGGCCTTTCAAGGCAAAGGGTTATAGAGCCACGAAGTATTAAGTTTGATACATTCGACTTGTGTGGGTCCATGTCTACACAAGCTCGTGGAGGGTATGAGTACTTCGTCACATTTACCGACGATTACTCGAGGTATGGATATGTTTACCTTCTTCACCACAAGTCGGATTGCTTTGAAACCTTTAAGGAATTCAAGGCGAAGTGGAGAAGGAAGTTAGGTAAAGAAATCAAAATACTTGCGATCTAATCGTGGTGGGAAATACCTATCCAATGAGTTCAAGGACTACTTGACGAGAATGTGGGATTACATCCCGGTGACAAGGCCAGGGCACGCCTCGGCGAGAATGGTGTGTCGAGAGAAGGAACCGAAGTCTCTTAGAGATGGTTCGGTCGATGATGAGTTATGCAACTTTGCTAGTTTTCTTTTGGGGATATGCCCCAGAGGCGCAACATACTTCTTGCAATCGTGTGTCTTCCAAGTCGGTACAAAAGATCCCTTTCGAGTTGTGGAGCGGGCACAAACCCGGTATGCACCACTTAAGGATTTGGGGTTATCCTGCTTATGTCTTTGAATAGGCGGGCCGACAAATGGAATCACGTTCGAAGTGATGTTGTTCATAGGGCATCCGAAGAAAACGAAGAGTGGATACTTTTATGATCCTAAAGAACGAGAAGATCGTTGTTAGCCCTAACGCTCGGTTCTTAGAAGAGGATTACACTAGTAACCATAAATCTCGAGTCGACATCATCCTTGAAGAATTACAAGGTGGTCGAGTTCCACTTGAACGGCCGATGAGTGCAAGATAGTACTCCACAGTAAGCGCACTAACTGTAACACTGACTCTAACCTTGTTCGACGTAGTGGGAGGGTGATATTTACACTGATCGGTATGTTCACTGGGGAGACGTTTGATTATCTCCGGCAGATGAACAAGATACCGTGGATCCCCTGGACTTACAACGAAACGATGGGAGATGTAGATGCACCATGGACTCGAAATTTGAGTCCATAAGCGATATGGATGTATACAAGATCACCGAACTACACGAGGGCCGCAATGCTTTATTGGTAGTAAGTGAGTATACAAGAGAAAGAGAGAGCACGAATGAAGAGATCATGGCGTTTAAGGCCGGGCTAGTGGCGAAGGGTTTTACCCGAGAAGAAGGTATCGATTATGAAGACACCTTCTCGCTGTAGCAATGATCAAGTCCATTCCGATTCTCCTTGCCATATCGGCTCACATGAACCTTTAGATATCCCGGCAAATATATGTCAAAACCGCATTCCTAAACGGTCACCTTGAAAAAGGTAGGGACATCCACATGAAAGCGGCCGGATGGTTATGTGAAGGAGGGCGAAGAGCATCTAATTTGGAAGCTTAAGAATTCTATTCATGGACTTAAGCAAGATTTCCGGTTATGGCACCGGCGTTTTCGACGAAGTAGTCAAATCCCATGGATTTGTATCCCGTCCTAACGAGGTGTGTGTAACGTATTTGTGTTAACGGATCAGTGGTGTTTCTTGCATTTTACGTAGATGACATCCTTCGCATTAGCAATAATGTTGAAATGTTATCGGACGTAAAGACGTGGTTATCCGAGCGAGTTTCAAATGAAGGACTTAGGTGAAGGCGCTACATCCTTGGGATCAAGGTTATTCGAGATCGCCGAGAAAAAAGGATGTTAAGCTTGTGACAAGTGTCCTACATTGACACTGTTATTGCTCGTTTTAGCATGCAAAAGCCAAGAGAGGTTTAGTACCTTTCGGACATGGCATTTTTCTATCCAAGAATCGGTGCCCCGACACGCCCGAAGAGATAGAAAGTATGAGCGAAGTACCGTATGCTTCATTGTCGGTAGCCTCATGTATGCGATGCTTTGTACAAGAGCGAGATATCTCATATGCCGTAGGCATGGTCTCAAGATATCGGTCTAACCACGGAAAGGAATCTTGGGACTGCGGTCAAGTATATTCTCAAGTACCTTAAACGGACTAGAGATTATATGCTTGTTTACCGGTCGAGACGATCCAGTGTCTTTGGGTTATACGGAATCGGATTTCTAGGGCGACGAGAGACGAGTAGAAGTCTACCTCGGGTTATGTGTTTACCTTGGGAGGTGGAGCCATTTCATGGAGGAGTGCAAAGCGAAATGCATTGCGGACTCAACCATGGAAGCGAGTATGTGGGCGCCGGAAGCTTCGAAAGAGGCGGTTGGCTCAAGAATTTCCTCCCGGGATCTTGATATTGTTACGAACTTGTCTAAGACTATCACAATTTATTGTGATAATGCGGAGTGCATGATGACAAATTCTAAGGAACCTAGATCTCACAAGGCGTCTAAACACATAGACGGGAAGTACCATATTATACGAGTATTCGTAAATCGAGGTGACACGGTGATTGACAAAATTGGGCCGAAGTCAACCTAGCTAATCCTTTCACGAAGAGCTTACCACTCCCGGCTACGAGAAGCATGTTCGTGGCTTTGGGATGGTAGAGATGCCCACTTAGGACTACGAAACTTTTGTATAAGTGGGAGAAGATGTCGTGATAGATAGGATATATAGCTAAGATATAGCTGGGTACTAGTTTGTACCTAGATAGGCGAGATATAGACACATTGTATACTAAAAGTTTACTTTAGTATAAGTGGGAGAATTGTTGGGATTTTGTATCTTTGGAAGCACTTTTATGCTTGTATACAATGTGTTTTTGTCCTTACCACTTGTTTGATTCTCCTATCGATAAATATGTATATTTGCACATGTTATCCTTTATCTTGTATAAAAGTTAGATTTGTGTGGTGTGTCGGGTATCACGAGAAGACAACACAAATTGGTTGAAGCTGACAAGATATAAACAGATTAACACAGTAGAGACAACTTAAGGATGAAGTTGTCGGTTTAAGCTTGCCGATTTAGATAAGAAGTGGCTTGTCTTAGCTGCTTGTCTTTCTTGGTACACTTAAGGTGGTGTATTGAAGGATCACGGTGAGATGTGTTCTCCTAAGCCGACCTTAGTGGAGAACCAAGATCTCGGTGACTTAGCTGATCTTAAGCTTGGTAAGACTTCAGTGAGTGCATTTGGCTATCTATCACTTTGACCTACTATGGTGAACGTCCAATGAGCGGCCAGGATCTACGTATCTTGGGTGTTAGTAGCCATTTGTGGCTCAGTCTGGTTATCCGTATCTTGCGGCCGTATCCCGGAGAATGGGTTGATAATATCCCCGAGGAACTCGAAAGGATTAGCACACTAAACCGTAGGTTGATTAAGTTCGGAGTGTGTTAATAAGGTGAGTGGTACTACTCGAGAATATAAGATGTTAATTAATTTAAGCGGTCAGTAAGCTTAATTAATTAACGGATATTTCTATCTTAAATACGGAGATCAATTAAGTCTAAAATACAAGCCCTTGCTCAAATTGGGATAAAGGGGTAAGACGCACGGATTCTCTAGTGGAATGAATGCGTGTTAATTAATTAATTTTGCTCTGGGTGAGCATGGATAATTAATTAATTGGAGGCCCAAGCTTTATTTCTTGTATTGGATCCCTGATCGGCCCAATTAGTTGCCTAGTAATTTATTATCTCTCGAAATTCATTATTAATGGATTAATGTATTTTACATTATTTAATAATGTTATTTATACGGAATTAATTGGGTGGGCCAATTAATTGATAAATATTAGTAGCCCAATAAATTAATTAATTATATTATGGGGTGATTTAATAGAAGCCCATTGGATTATAATTAAATTAATGGGCTACAAATATATTAATATTATATAGGTTTTTGAAGCCTATATATATTAGTATTACTGTTCGAAACTCACACAATTTCATTCATAAAAATCGAGATTAACGTGAGGGACGGAGAGAGTTATAAATTTATTTTCTTGAGGATCTCGACCACCCGGAGGGAGAAAAAGGCCGGGACACGGATCGGAAGATCCGACACGGGAGCAACAATCGGAGCCGCGACAACACACCGGGAGGAAGGTAGCCTTCTTATAAACCCTATTATTCCTTCAACACCATCCCGAATAGGATTGTTCGTGTTCGAAGTTGAGAAATCGAATCGAGTGTATTCACCCCCCTCTACACCCGACCGTACACTCGGGACCAACAATTGGTATCGGAAGCGGGGAGTTCTTAAGACTCTTGTCATTAAAGCCTGGGCTCATGAACGGATCCGGAGAAAACGTTTTCCTTTGCATATCACTCTACATTCATATCTTTATCTTCTATGGGCGATATGTCGGGTATAAGGATGGCACCCATGTTCTCGGTAGAGAACTATGGAGTATGGCGAGTCGGAATGGAGGCTCATCGACTTCCCTCCACGATAGCATGGACCGAAGTGCTTGAGGAAGGACCTATCGTTCCCATGATCGATAGTGTTGTAACTCAAGACCAAGGCGAAGGAGGAGGAATGGTGGCCGGGAAGAAGATTCCCAAAGACGAAGTCTCTTCACTCCTGAGGAGAAGAAGCTTCACAACTTAGGCCGTGTTGCCGAAACGCTATATACGACCACCCTTAGTGATTCTTATCTTGGCGGGGTTCGGGAATGCAAAAGCGCAAAAAGAACTCGGGACGCCCTAGTGCTTCCGAGTCGGGGGACTCGAGAAGATTAAAGCTAACAAGTTAGCTATTTGGAACTCCAAAAAGTTGGAAAGCCTATCTCTCATGCTGGTGACAAAATTGAAGATCTAAATGTCGGATTCACGAATCGATGAACTCCATCAACGGGTGGGAAAGACATTCAAGAACCGAGAGATGAATGCGAAGATACTAAGGAGCGCCTGGGACGGACACTTTGGACACCTTTTGCCACTTTATTGCGACATTCGACTTAGATCTTTGTGTCCCCGACCATATCTTTTCGTAATGACGAGAGGAGTTTGAGTTCGACAGACCTCAAAGAAAGCTGAGAGCTGAAGCTGACACAAAGATTGATCATGCTTTCAAAGTATCAGTCAGCACAACATCTCCCGCGACGAGCAAGACGACGAGTAAGACTGAACCTTCACTCAACGACCTACAAGAAGGGAGTTCGGCTCATAAGTATGTGCGCGCCATTGTGAAATATCAGAAGGAGAAGGAGCGATGCAGAAAAGTGACTAAAGCCTATCGGGAAACGAAAGGTAAGTCAAATTATATGTCAAAACACACTCCTGATTCTCAATCTTCTGAATACAGAAAGAAGGATGACTCAGAACCATCAAAGAATAGTGAAAGCAAAGAAGAAAGAGTCATCGCTTCCTAGTCTGCAAGAAGCCGGGACACTATCAATACGACTGTCACGAGCTCGGTAGTCTTTGAACGCGCGCACGCAAGGAGAGAAGAGAAAAATTCGCCAAGAAAAGACAAGCTTATATCGCGAGCGAAATCTCGGACGACTCGGAAGAAGTCGACTCCTTTATGGATTCATCGGATGATGATGCGGCTTTCATGGCCACTAGAGCTTGAAGGTGAAGAAACAAGCGAAAAGTGCCTAATGGCGGGCGAAGAGGATGAGGTAAATTCTCATGAACCAATCAACTCCTCTTCACATTGCACACACGACACTATTTCGGGTGCGAGATGAGAATTTGGACGTCGCGACCGCATACGAAGAAGCGCTCGACGAACAAATTCGGATAGAGCTGCGGCTCGGTAAGACTCTTCGGGAATGGATACCACGAAAGTGGAGAATCGGGAGACTTTCTCGGGAGAGTCGAGGTTGCTACGAGGCCGAAGGACTTGTGTTGAGACTCGGGGGAGGAGATAAACTCTCACGATGGCCAAGTCTCGGCATCAAGAAGATCGGATTTCGGTTCGACCAATGACTTGACTCGGAAAGATGCGGATTGAGTCTACTAAAGCGAGAATTGTCGGGACTTCGGGCACGAGCACGACACACTGAAGAAGAGTGATGATGTCCGGAGAAGCTTGATGGCGAGCGTTACATGGGCGCCGAAAAGAAGTGGAGGCTATGCTCGCAAGCAACAAGCCCCAGCATTGCAAGGAAGGACTTGGCTTCAACCCGGGAAGCTTCCTCATCTACCCCGTTCGCTCGAAGTGCGTCTTCTTCGATAGGTTTGTTTGAGGGGAAACAATCAATGCAAATCTACCGAACCCCTCGAGCAAAGAACAAACGAGAAGATGAAAGCACCTTATCCTAAGTATCGGTATGCCCGGCCGGAAGATCGATCCCGAAACCCCGGTTCGATCGAGGGGGAACTAGCGAGTTAAGTGGGCCGATCGGTATGGACCATCTCGGTTGACACATCCCGGCTCGGTATGGGTCATATTACTATGACCCTATAGTCGGAGGAGGTTCCAAGAGTCGAGAAAAAGAAGAAGAACGCACAAAAAGGCAAAGGTCGGCAGTCCACCGGCTCGGAAGATCCCGGACTCCCGAACACGAGAAGCCTAAGAAGTCGATCTCGACCGGTCCAGTGGTCAAGTTTGTTGACTCAAACGGAAAGAAGTTATGCGAAACCACCGGGGTTGTTAGACAAATTTGGGTTACAAAAGCTAACATCTAAGGACCCAAAATCAAAAATAAAGGGTACCTGAATATAATTCTGTTTTGCAGGTGCATAAAGACCCATGGTATGTGGACAACGGATGCTCAAGACACATGACATACCAAAGGAGTCTACTGAAGAATTATATTACTGAAGATGGACCCAGAATCGAGTTTGGAGATAATGCCAAAGGCTACACGAGAGGATACGGCACACTCAGCATAGGAACTGCCAACGTTCCTAGAGTATCCTATGTTGAAGGACTTCAGCATAATCTTCTCTCTGTTAGTCAATTTTGTGATAACTCGAATAGAGTGATTTTTGACGCTGGTTTTTGTGATGTCATTGATAAATCTACAGGGAAAACAGTGTTATCAGGTTCGCGCAAAAAGAATATCTACGTGGTGCTGGAACTCGTTGAACACGAAGCTTGTTTCTTTGGCGAAGAATGAAAACGAACGGGATGGCTATGGCGTAGAAGGCTCGGTTATCTCAACTTCAAGACGCTCGGCAAACTAGCTAGGAACACTCTAGCAAGAGGGCGCCGAATGAGGTGTTCAAAGAAAGACACTCGGTGTGAAGCATGTCTAAAGGGAAAGCAAACAAGGAATTAAGCACGAGACATCGGCGGCTCGTACCCCTCGGCAAGAACGGACTTGCTGAACGCAAAAAGCGAGAACACTCAAAGAAGCGGCAAGAACGCTCCTAGCGAGACTCACGGACTCCCCTCAAAGTTACGGGCGGATACTACCGACACCGCTGCTACACTCGGAATCGCTCACTACTTACATAGCAACACATGAAGACACCCTACGAATTATGGAAAGGGAGAATTCCTTCTATTTCTCATTTTCATATTTTTGGTACGTCCGTGCTTTATCCACAATAATGGGAAAGATCGGTTGAAGGTGTTTGATAGCAAATCGATCAAGGAGTACTTTTAAGATACTCTCGAGTCGGTAAAAGCCTTGAGAGTCTTTAACTATCGGACCCTTTGCGTGGAGGAAAGCCCTCATGTTGTTTTTGATGAGTTTATTCGAGAAGCTGGAAAAATATAAAAACAAATCACGAGGGCGTCGGCGGCAAGCTACGGGATCTTGCACTAGATGATAAAGTGAAAAGATCCGGCATTGTTGGGATGATGAGTCGGACGATGAAGAAATTCGAGACTCAACCAACAGGGCGATGTAAGCGGCACTGGTTGATTCTACTGAACAAAATCAACAACGAGGTAACAATGGTCGATGAGGAAGCCCCGGTGTGAAGCGAGACCCTCTGCGAGAATATAAACTCGGGTGGAACACAAATTGTTCCTGAGCTAAATGCCCCCGAACACGGAAACTCGGTAGACCCTAACCTTCTTCTTGAATTCTACCGCAATCACGTTAACAAAGAACGATGCGTGAAATGCCTAACACACCTACGGCGTGCGGAAGTAGTATCGGAAGAAGAAGCCGGACTTCGGACGTTCATGGCTTGACGCTCATTCTTGGGATCTCATTATAGGGGATCCGTCGGCAACGATAAGGACAAGATCTAGATTAAGTCAAGGAGAAAGCTCACTCTATTCTTGTTTCTTGTCTACGAGAAGAACCTCGGTCAATAGAGGGCGCACTCAATGATGTTGGCCCGGATCATCGCCATGCGAAGAAGAGCTGAACCGGTTCGTCGAAATGAAGTTTGGGAGCTTGTTGGCCAGGAACTGGAGCACCAGCACGTTATTGGTACTAAGTGGGTCTTCAAAAACAAGCGTAGCGAAAATAACGTCATTGTTAGAAATAAAGCTTGATAGTTGCCAAGGGATCTTGTCAAGCGAAGAATCGACTTTGATGAAACATTCGCTGCAGTTGCCGGATTGGAAGCCATTCGTCTATTCCCAGCTTACGCAACGCATCAAGGATTCAAAGTATATCGAGATGGATGTAAAAGTCGGCTTTTTCGAACGGCGCTCGAAGGAAGAAGTCTACGTAGAACAACCGCCCGGCTTCAGCAGGGACATCAGTGTACGAGTTATTCGATGCGATTATGCGGGATGCGGGATAGATCGAAAGTCGACTTCCGAACATGTCGGTTCCTAAGCGGCAAGGCGATATCATGGTTTTCAAAGAAACATCACTTCGGTAGCAACGTCCACTCACGAAGTGAGTATATGGCTCTTTGGAAGTTGTTGTGCCCGAGATCCTTTGGCTTCGACAATAGCGAGAGATTATGGTATCATTCGAGAATGAAGTGCCCATCTACGTGACTCCACAAGTGCTATTGCAATAACTTCGGAATCCCAGTTCTACATACGAGATGCAAGCACGTGGATATCCGACACCACTTCATCGTGAGACCATGTTGAGAAGAAGGATATCGGAATGGAGAAAGTCCATCCTCGACAAGCAAAGGGCATACATGCCCGACCAAACCACTAGGCGAGAACGGATTGAGAGAACTATCGGTTGAGCTAGGTCTCTTGGATCCCTGCGAGTCACGTCGGTAGAGGACAACCTGCGATAAGCGCAATTGGCAACAATTGGTATCGGACGGAAGGAACCATTATGACGAGGTCGGATGATCGGTGCGGTGATTCGGTTGGGAGAATCATACGCCTACCGATGGGGAATGTGGTCATCAACACATCAAGCTTGTCCTCCTAAGTTTAAACGGTAACCAGCTAATCGTAAAAGTTCAGCTGAAGAGGTTTGCGTAGTCTTAATCTTATCAGAAGCATGCTCACATTTATTGTCTCAGTCGCTTGCATTCAGTAGTTAATGAGCATTTATTTCCCGCCATTAATTTTTAAGGATAAGTCAGTAGGAAACCGCTCTCATTTAAAATGACTTAGTCTTTAATGCTGCCTGCAGCGCATTTAATGCATGTTTTTTCACTTACCTTAACTGCGCATAATCCTACGTGGGTCTATGGTAGAGGCGGCTTGTGTAATCATTCCTCTTATGTCATCAAATCCCAGTCGTCACTTAAAATGAAAGATTAAACCCTAGTCATCCGATCTTAACAACTTGATACGCATGATCATATAAGATCTTTCATCTTCTACCTCTGTCTTACTTCTCGCCATTCTCGATTCTTAGAGCTTTCTTCTGCAATTCAGTTCTTCAAGTTAACTGCTCTGTATCTGCTTATTTCAAAGCTCTAAATCTTTCGGTAATGAATTAAATCGTGCTTAAAAACTCATACTAACTTACTCTATTTTCAAGTGCTAACGAGTTTTTCACAGATTATCATGGCGACGTTTCAGACACCCATCAACATAGACAAGATCATTCTCTCTCGAATCCAGTTCGAACCCACTATGGCGCTACGGCAAGTCGACATTCCGTATCTGGAGCCAGTATTCGATGCTCTAGAAGAATCGGCTTAGAGGCTGCTTGTCTCAAGCAACCTAGAGCGTATTTACCCGAGACAAGTGGCGAGAGGTTTACTATAAGCGGCGGACTACAGATACGGGAGCGAGAGGTCTCCGGATTCGCGTTCATGAAGGAAGTTGATTCACTGTCGTGGGACGCGAGAGAACACGAGATCAACATCAGAGATGCTCTCGAACTAGCTTTTGACCTGACAAACGATGGAATCTCTCCTATCGGATATAAGGAGAAGGAGATCAATTCTTATGTCAGAAATTACGTGGAAGAAAGGACATAACTTTCAAGACGACCACTACCGAAGAATCGGTTGTTGCCACAATACCGAGGGCTCGCATACATCGTTTCTCACATCCTCACGAGCTCGGCCGGTTCGTATGATCGGCTTTCAAAGCCACGCATTCACGATGATGATCATAGACGACAGAGTCCAAGTCAACTGGACTGACTATTACTTAGCCGAGCTTAAGGCTCGGGCTCAAAAGTTCACAAACCCTACCCACTGGAGATAGGAGGCTAATTAGTGTGGGTAAGCTGCTGTATGGGACAAAGATGTCCATACTGATCGAGCAGTCAGTCTCGAGGAGTTCAACTTTCGCTGACTCCAGTTATTTCGACAGCAAGCTCGTAAAATTCAAGACGAGAGCCGGTAATGAGAAATCAATCGGGCGAGGGCCACCTTATCGAAAAAGAGATGCTTGATTTGCCCCCCTCGCGCCGAACCGCCTAAGAGGAAGAGGCTCAGAAGCCTTGGACTGCTAAGGTGCCAGTCCCTCCTCCAACCCACTCAGGAGGATCCACCCCTGGACACAGATACATGCATAGAGGGTGCCACGCCGAAAGATAAGGTTCGGCGGATCGGCTCGGCCGAGACTCGATCGACATTGCGGATCGGCGAAGAAGTCTCGTCGAGTGGACCACATTACACTCCACCCGTCTCCGTGCTCTCTTGGAGAAATACATGCTCGAATTCACGAGATAGGCGAGCATCCGGACTTGGTGGATATTGCTATCGAGGCGAGGGCACGAAGATCTTCTTTGAGATTCCTCGGTTGGGACATACTTGAAGATATTATCCGATCTCGGTCGGCTCGTCCCTACTTGCGAGGAGCAATCTTTCCGGTCGGCCAATAGGGTTGGGGAACCAGTGACTTAGCTTCTCTGGAGGATCTGCGTCTTTGCTATGCTATACCTTCTCGGCTTAAGATCCACAACACCGGACCACAGCCCTCCCGGCTCCATCTCATCATGGAAATAATGATAATAATGATAATGATGATGATGATCGAGCTACACCCAAGGAAGCGGATTTGGGAGGATCTGGCGAGGGTAACACTCCCCGCGAAAAGGGCCACTCACCACCACCCTCCACATCGGGTGAAGCCCCTGTTGCCTCGAAGCGAGTCGAGCGCAACGGCTCGCGACGTCCGAGCAGAGGCTCGGAACCCAGCAGTTATCGAGATCAAGCCAATCGGTTTCGTATCCTCTAAGTCGATAAACGAGCTATTAGGAGACGGGGAGACAAAAATCGTCTCCTTGCAAAAGACGTACACCTCAAATAGGCTCGAGTACACCAAAGCCCCGGGACCGGGGGCTTCAACCGGACTTGCCGACGGGGTTAGTAAGGTCACAACCCCTACTCAAATCAATATCAAGGAGATAGTCGAGGCCGCCCTAGAAGCTCGGAAGGCGGACTTAGCCGCTCGAAGTCGGCGCTCCTTATCTCTCGGCGAGAAATCTTTCTCCGAGCGGCGACTCGGGGTCTTGCAGCGATCCAAGCCACAATGGATGAGAGGAACAGAGTGGCCACCTCCGAGTCTTCAATGCGCCATCAAACAACAAGGCGAGGCTCGAAGCTCATCCGAGAAGAGATCACGAGAATCTCATGATCAATCTCTGCTTGAAACTCAGGGCGGGAGTCGGCCGCTCAACTCCTAAGATTCGGGAGATGATCGGGAAACGAGAATGGGACAGAATCTTTGCGATGCAATCAAGGATTTGAATCCATTGCCAACCTTATCAAAAATCTTATCTTTAATCACGGATAAGGAAGTCAATGCCATCCGCACTCGCCTCTCCACGGGCGATGATGCCAAAAAGGGGGAAGAGGTTAAGGAAGAAGCCAAGGTACATGAACGGTGAGGCGGAGCGAGAATGTGGTGGAGAAAGTCCCGGAAGTCCAAGAGATTAGCAAGGGGAAGCTAATCGGGGGAAGGTTCAGCTACTCGAGTGGAACCGGTTCGACGATACCCCTCCTCCAACTTGTCCCAGTCTCGAAGTCAAACCCTTTGTGGCGGCGAGCCGGCAAGCGATTCATCTGCTCGGCATATCGAGGACATTACTTGATTCCTCGATCGGGAGGACGAAGACGAGCAATAGCCACCGCCACCGCAAAGGTGGGAAGGAGATTACACCTAAAGTCACTCCCTCCATCTTCCCCGTCGCCTAAATTCAAATCAAAAGCGGAGCAGGAGGCGTATGATCAAGAAGTTGCTCGAAACTTCAAGATCAAGCTGGATCGGGAGCATCATATTGAGGAAGCGAAAAAGGCTAAGAAGCCTAGAAATCTAATTGGCAAGATCGCCAAAGGAAAGGCTAAGCGGATATTGGATGAACGGCGAAGAAAGCTCGGGGCGAGCTAGCCCAAAGCATCCACTCGCTGCTGATCCGGTCCCTAGCTCGAGTTCTTATATTCCTACTCCTAACACCGAGCAAGAGGCGAGGACAAAGCCATGCGGGAAGCCACGGCGAAGGGACTAAATCTCCGAAGAGGAGATGCTAGATCGGCGGCTCTCGAGAGAAGAAAAGATTGGATGACCTGGCTAAGATCATTCAAATGACGAGATAAGATAGCGATGAGCCAAGCGTAGACGGAAGAGGCAAATCCCAAGGTCCTACGGGGAAAGGAGCGCCCGAGCACCTTACATCAAGAAGGCTCCTATTCTTCATGTAGACAAGTGGGTGCCGGTCGAACTAAACGAGCGAGTGGGAGGAACTTAAAGCGAGATTTTATCAAGGGATATTACGTATGGGGCTTCTATCCTTCGATAGACCAGTGATCAACTTTTCGATGAGTTTATTTGTCGATTCGATGCGGAGAACTCGAGAGATCAGCTCCGTCGAGATTATGGAAAAGGAGAAGATACCCTTCAAAGCTCCAACCTTCGACGCATCCCTCCTCCCGGGAACTACTCGCGGCGTGCTATGCACGAAAGAGATTGAAGATGAGATCGAAGCGTTGCTTACCATCTTGGCCTAAGTATCCATCGGCCTACGGATCACGAGGAAGTCCAGTTCTGCGTGCAAGAATCTACAAGTATTATTTTACTGGACCCTCCAGTGACAAGTCTGGAGACTTCAAGAACAAGACCAAGAGATTCGGACGTCGCGGTGATCTTCTCTTCTTCATTTCTTTGTGATAGAGATAGGAACCATGTAATCTTCATCTCATATATACGAGTTCCTATTTCTAGCAGGACAATTACTCATTGTCTTACGGCTTTTGGTTGTGTTTTCGCTATCACCCGATCGAAGTGATCGACACACACTCACACATAACCATTCTCGATCTTGCCCCTCTTAGCTGGCGATCTCATTGAAGTTAAGCTTGTCTCGGTCTTTCTTGGAAGTCCATCTATGTCGGTAGTTTAATATCCTCTCTTTATATTTCATAGAAGTTTTTGGAGATTGTGTTTTAGAGGTTTTGGCATCATGAATTAGGGGGGAAATTGTTGGGTTATGAGTCGGTAGATGTTACTCGGCATGTTATCGGGTAAAAATAAGATTGGGGGGGAAATCATAGTAGTACTATGGAATTGAAGATCCCAAAACCCGGTGATATCAGTAGTGTAGTATCTCGATAGGATTAGGCTGATGTATAGGTTAGACTTTTTGTATTTGTTTATCGTTTCGTCCCAAGTCACATGCGGGGTAAATTGTTGGATTGATCTTACGTCGAAGTTACTCTCCGGAACCCCAGCGTCGTTAGTGTAATCGCTTGCATTCTTGATCGGTAGGCGATCTTTACCTTGAGAAGAAGACATCTCATCGGTGATAAACATCGGCGAGAAGAACCCGATGCAAAGCTCAGTACCTTCGCGATCATCGGTGACCCGCTAAAGCCATATCCTTTGTCGGCGAGACTCGGAGCGAAGAAGACGAGCGTCCTAAGTCTCAGCTGTATCCGGAAAACGACCAGTTGTTGGGATTTTGTATCTTTGGAAGCACTTTTTATGCTTGTATACAATGTGTTTTTGTCCTTACCACCTTGCTTTTTTTATTCTCATATACGATAAATATGTATATTTGCACATGTTATCCTTTATCTTGTATAAAAGTTAGTTTTGTGTGGTGTGTCGGGTATCACGAGAAGACAACACAAATTGGTTGAACTAACAAGATATAAACAGTTAACACGAGTTTGAGACAACTTAAGGATGAAGTTGTCGGTTTAAATGCCGGTTTAGATAAGAAGTGGCTTGTCTTAGTTTGCTTGTCTTTTCTTGGTACACTTAAGGTGGTGTATTGACGGATCACGGTGAGATGTGTTTTCCTAGCGACATTAGTGGAAAACCAAGATCTCGGTGACTTAGCTAGTCTTAAGCTTGGTAAGACTTGGTGAGTGCATTTGGCTATCTATCACTTTGACCTACTATGGTGAACGTCCAATGAGCGGCCCGGATCTACGTATCTTGGGTGTTAGTAGTCATTTGTGGCTCGAGTTCGGTTGTACGTATCTTGCGGCCGTATCCGGGAATAGGTTGATAATATCCCACGAGGAACTCGAAAGGATTAGCACACTAAACCCGATCGGTTGATTAAGTTGGGTGTGTTAATAAGGTCGAGTGGTACTACTCGGGAATACAAGATGTTAATTAATTTAGCGGTCGGTATGCTTAATTAATTAACGGATATTTCTATCTTAAATACGGAGATCGATTAAGTCTAAAATACAAGCCCTTGCTCAAATTGGGATAAAGGGGTAAGTCGGCCAGCCGAATTCTCTAGTGGAATGAATGCATGTTAATTAATTAATTTTGCTTACGGTGAGCATGGATAATTAATTAATTGGAGGCTTGACTTTATTTCTTGTATTGGATCCCAGTTGCGGCCCAATTAGTTGTCTAGTAATTTATTGTCTCTCGAGAATTCATTATTAATGGATTAATGTATTTTTACATTATTTAATAATGTCATTTATCCGGAATTAATTGGGTGGGCCAATTAATTGATAAATATTAGTAGCCCAATAAATTAATTAATTATATTATGAAAGTTTGGTTATGTGGAAGCCCATTGGAATATAATTAAATTAATGGGCTACAAATATATTAATATTATATAAGTTTTTGAAGCCTATATATATTAGTATTACGTTGAGAAACTCACACAATTGATTCATAAAAATCGAGAGTGGCGTGAGTTACGGAGACGGAGAAATAAATTTATTTTCTTCGAGATCTCGACCACCGCGAGAGGAGAAAAAGGCGGGACACGAGATCGAGAAGGTCTAACACGAGAGCAACAATCGGAGCCGCGACAACACACCGGGAGGAAGGTAGCACTTACTTTGTAAACCCTATTATTCCTTCAATTGGTATCGAGCCGGGTTTAGGCTCTGATTGTTGCATAATTAGGTTTTATTTCGTCGTTATCGGGCTATTTCGTGTTTGGGGGCGGCTGCGAGCATTGTTTTGACCACTGTTGTAACGTTTTTCTCGTGAGAAAATCCACGAGTAGTTGATAGGATCAATGTGCTATGTGATTGTACTGTTTGTTTTACTATAATTGGTCCGATTGGCACGAAAATCGGCGCGACGGAGCGGAAGGGGCGAAAACCTAGTTTCGGCAGAACATGGGCGCCGACTTGAGACAGCGCGTGAGGCGCGTGCTACAGTATCCTTCCGATCCGTTCGGATAGGTTTGTTCGTCTTTGCGTTAGCTTCGTATGGATAGGTCGCACGACCCATTCCAATTTACTGGTTTTGTCGGAATAGCGTCGGAAAGGAGAAGTGGTCGTCTTTGTCCAGAAATTCCCAAATTGGCGAGAAACCCTAGTTTTCTAGGGTTCCGCCGCATTTTGCGGCGGCGATTCCCGGCGGTTCGGGGGTCGGATTTCCGATAGGCTTGGACCTATGGAATCCTCGTCTTACGAGCTTCCGCGTTGATAGGTCGTATGGGATCATCCGATCCCGGATACGGCCGAGTTAACGTCACGAGTTATTTGCTCGTTATGAATTCGTTCCGGCGAATCGTTTGAAATCGGGGAAATTGAGGAACTAATCTCGGTCGGAATCCGTTACCCGGTGGTCGTGAGTGTTCCAAGTACGTTTCCCCTCTTTCAATTGATCGAATCGCGGCTCGGAAGAGGAGAGAAATTCGGGCGGCGGAGATGGCGGCCCAGGAGCGGCTCGTTTCTTTCCCGAACGAGGCGACGGCGCCGGCCGTTCTTCCACGGCGAGCGTCCGGGAGGCGTGCAGGAAATCGAGTGGGAGCGAGAGGGAGGTCGGAGGAGGCGGCGGGAGGCCGCGGCAACCGTCTTGCGCGAGCAGCATGCAGATGCGCGCGTGCTCCGGCGATGCCTCGTCGCGATTCCGGTGTGCCCGGCGGGAGAAGCGGGCGGCAAGGCGGCGGGCGACCTCCCCTTGGCGACGGCGGCGGGCTGCGCCGCGGCAGGAGCGGCGGCGGGCCGCTTCTGAAGAAGGGGCGACGTGGCGCGTTGGCGTGGCACACCACGTCGGCCATTTGCGGCCCGAGCTTCCACGTGTACGCCACGTGGCGGACCCCGATGACGTGGCGGCACAGTTCGATGCGGTTTTCGAGCGATTTCTAGATTCGAAGATTTTTGAAGATTTGAAGATGCGTATTTTGATCGGGCAATGTAATAGTTAGGGATTACGTGTTTTAAAGCCCGATAACGATTTTAAATTTCCTATTTGTAGCGTTTATTTATTATTATGCTTTAGCATGCAATTATGTGATTAATTGTGCTTAGAAAAGCATGTAAATAGGATTTATGTCATTGTTAAAGCATGTTTTATTTTTTAGCGACACGTTTTATTATATGCGCTTAGAAATTGCATGCTTTAGGAATTATGTGATATGCATGATTCGTTACAAACCTTTTGAATAAAAAGACTAAGCAATTTTTAAAATTAAATGTTTAATTAGATTCCATTAATTTGGATATTAAACAATTAATCGGACCTCCATTAATTGGACTCTACACGAAAGTAGTAAGATTGTGTGAGTAAACGTCCCTGCGTGGCTTGCTTGCATTTTTGAGCTACCGAGTTTTGTGAGATGAGTTTTCCAAAACAATATTTAATTATTATTGAGTAGTGGGAGCGAAGCAGTAACGTCCACCTGCGTGGCTTGCGTGCCTAGTAAACATGAGTACTCTTGAAGATAATAATTAAATAGGATGGCTAATTAGATCAAATTGAATGCGGCATGGTTCGAGTAAGTATGTCAATTTCGAGAATTTGATTCTATTTTGGTCAAATTAATGGTCAATGCTTAGATGTCACCGCAGGTACAATTCACTTCCCTCGAAGTCCCTTCCCGCGTTTTAATAGTGACATGGTCCAGAATATCGAACTATTAATTCCATTCGTCTTAAGAACCTTGGCGTGGATTGGAATTAAAGAGCTAGGTAAATAGCTTGGTTTAGGGTTACGCTAGTAAACGTCCACCTGCGTGGCTTGCTAGTGGAATTCCTAGAGCGGTTCGAGGTTTTTAACATCATTGGTTTTTCAAAAGGTTACAATGATTGTTAATTACGAATTATGTGCAAATATTAATTTTATACATGCTTTTAATTTATATTTTTTCGAGTTATATGCATTCGAAAAACTTTAATTTCGAGTTCCTAAACGGTCTCACCAACCAAACCCTAACGGGTTTACAATTTTAAATAATTTTACAAAGTGGAAGAGATATCTTACCTTCCCAATAAATGCTTTCTGCAAAGGTTCTATAAGAACTTCTTTTTTAGGACCGCTATGTCTAAGAACGAGTTTACTTTGAGTATATTACTCAAATCTTTGGTAGCGGTCAAAGAGGTTATAGAAAAGGGCAAAGAGTGCTCAAGTCTTGAATATCTCTAGTAGTTCAAAGGAATCCTCGAAATGCGAAAACCGAGAAAAAGAGCAGAGAAAGGTGGACATTTCAAGAAGAGCGTGGGAGTAAAGAAGAGCGGTCCTTACAGGCGACATGCAAATGTCAAAGGAGAAAGGAAGGTTCTTCAAGAATGGTAAGAAAAGGACACTGGAAGAATTATAATCCGGATGTCAAGCAAGCAACAGAAAGAGACGCGAGTCGCTCTTGTAACCGAAACTGTTCTGGTTTCCTCTTCTACCCATGAATGGGTAGTGGATTCGGGGGCAACTGTTCATGTTTGTTACACCTTGCAAGGTTTCTTGCAGAAAAGGTAATTGAGCAATGGCGAGGTGGTAGTCTCAATGGGCAATGGTTGAAAGTTCTACGCAATTGCCATTGGAGATTTAAATCTATCTTTTGATAGTTACTGTTTTAGTACTTAAAGATGTTTAATATGTGCCTGAGTTTAGGCGAAACATTATTTATGTTTCAAAACTCTGCACCATGGATGGTTATAAATCAAGTTTTGATAGTGAAGTTTCTATCATGAAAGACGATGATTTTATCTGTGGTGGACCATTAAGCGGATCTTTATATACTATTACTTGTAAACCGCGTAGTTACGTTAATATTGCTTCCTCATCATCAAATCCTAAGAAGAGGAAGAAGAGTCTTCTAAGGTAAACAAACTTATCTATGGCACTTAAGACTAGGTCGCATCAGTCTTAACGGGACTCGGAGGTTGGTGGAATATGGATCATTGGAGTCTCTCCAAGATTGAACCGTTTCCAACTTGTGAAACTCTGTTTGGAAGGAAAGATGATGACTAGGCCTTTGAAGGCAAAGGGTTATAGAGCCACGAAGCATTAAGTTTGATACATTCGACTTGTGTGGGTCCATGTCTACACAAGCTCGTGGAGGGTATGAGTACTTCGTCAAATTTGCGACGATTACTCGAGGTATGGATATGTTTACCTTCTTCGCCACAAGTTGGATTGCTTTGAAACCTTTAAGGAATTCAAGGCGAAGTGGAGAAGAAGCTAGGTAAAGAAATCAAAACACTACCAATCCCAATCGTGGTGGGGAATACTGCCCAGCGAGTTCAAGGACTACTTGACGGGAATGTAGGATTACATCCCGGCTGACATCACCGGGCACGCCTCGGCGAGAATGGTGTGTCGAGAGAAGGAACCGAAGTCTCTTAGAGATGGTTCGGTCGATGATGAGTTATGCAACTTTGCCGATTTTCTTTTGAGGGATATGTTTTAGAGGCTGCAACATACTTGCCGATCGTGTGTCTTCCAAGTCGGTACAAAAGATCCCTTTCGAGTTGTGGAGCGGGCACAAACCCGGTATGCACCACTTAAGGATTTGGGGTTATCCACGCTTATGTCTTGGAATAGGCGAGCCGACAAGTGGAATCACGTTCGAAGTGATGTTGTTCATAGGGCATCCGAAGAAAACGAAGAGTGGATACTTTTTATGATCTTTAAAGAACAAGAAAGATCGTTGTTAGCCCTAACGCCTCGGTTCTTAGAAGAGGATTACACTAGTAACCATAAATCTCGAGTCGACATCATCCTTGAAGAATTACAAGGTGGTCGAGTTCCACTTGAACGAGCCGATAGTGCAAGATAGTACTTCACGAGTAAGCGCACAATGCATTACACGGCTCCCAACATTGTTCGACGTAGTGGGAGGGTGATATTTACACTGATCGGTATGTTCACTAGGGAGAGCGTTTGATTATCTCCTCAGATGAACAAGATATCGTGGATCCCCTGGACTTACAACGAGCAATGGGAGATGTAGATGCACCATGGACTTCCGAATTGAGTCCATGCCCGATATGGATGTATACGAGATCATCGAACTACCGAGGGCTGCAATGCTATTGGTAGTAAGTGAGTATACGAAGAAAGAGAGAGCACCGAATGAAGAGATCATGGCGTTTAAGGCCAGAGCTAGTGGCGAAGGGTTTTACCCGGGAAAGAAGGTATCGATTATGAAGACACCTTCTACTTTGTAGCAATGATCAAGTCCATTCCCGATTCTCCTTGCCATATCGACTCACATGAACCTAGATGTCGGCAAATGTATGTCAAAAACCGCATTCCTAAACGGTCACCTTGAAGAAGGTAGGGACATCTACATGAAACAGCCAGATGGTTATGTGAAGGAGGGCGAAGAGCATCTAATTTGGAAGCTTAAGAAGTCTATTCATGGACTTAAGCAAGATTTTCGGTTATGGCACCGGCGTTTTTACCGACGAAGTAGTCAAATCCTATGGATTTATATCATGTCCTAACGAGGTGTGTGTAACGTATTTGTGTTTACGGATCAGTGGTGTTTCTTGCATTTACGTAGATGACATCCTTCGCATTAGCAATAATGTTGAAGTGTTATCGAGCGTAAAGACGTGGTTATCAGCAGGTTTCAAATGAAGGACTTAGGTGAAGCGCTTACATCCTTGGGATCAGGTTGTTCGAGATCGCCGGAAAAGGATGTTAAGCTTCTCACAAGTGTCCTACATTGACATTGTTATTGCTCGTTTTAGCATGCAAAAAGCCAAGAGAGGTTTAGTACCTTTCGGGACATGGCATTTTTTCTATCCAAGAATCGGTGCCACTGGCCTCGAAGATATAGAAAGTATGAGGCAACTACATATGCTTCGTCTTAGGTAGCCTCATGTATGCGATGCTTTGTACAAGAGCGAGATATCTCATATGCCGTAGGCATGGTCTCAAGAATATCGATCCCAACCACGGAAAGGAATCTTGGGCTAGCGGTCAAGTATATTCTCAAGTACCTTAAACGGACTAGAGATTATAAGCTTGTTTACCCGTCGAGACGATCTAGTGTCTTTGGGTTATACGAGAATCGGATTTCAGGCGACAGGTCGGACGAGAAGAAGTCTACCTCGGGTTATGTGTTTACCTTGGGAGGTGGAGCCGTTTCATGGAGGAGTGCAAAGGAAATGCATTGCGGACTCAACCATGGAAGCAGTATGTGGGTCGCCCGGAAGCTTCGAAAAGAAAGCGGTTTGGCTCAAGAATTTCCTCCAAGATCTTTATATTGTTGAGAATTTGCCTAAGGCGATCACGATTTATTGTGATAATGCGGGTGCGGTAACAAATACTAAGGAACCTAGATCTCACAAGGCGTCTAAACACATAGACGGGAAGTACCATATTATACGAGTATTCGTAAATCGAGGTGACTTTGGTGATTGACAAAATTGGGCGAAGTCAACCTTGACTAATTCTTTCATGAAGAGCTTACCACTCCCGACTACGAGAAGCATGTTCGTGGCTTTGGGATGGTAGAGATGCCACTTAGGACTACGAAACTTTTGTATAAGTGGGAGAAGATGTCGTGATAGATAGGATAGATAGCTAACATATAGCTGGGTACTAGTTTGTACCTAGATAGTCGAGATATAGACATTGTATACTAAAAGTTTACTTTAGTATAAGTGGGAGAATTGTTAGGATTTTGTATCTTGGAAGCACTTTTTATGCTTGTATACAATGTGTTTTTGTCCTTACAACTTGCTTTTATTCTCCTATCGATAAATATGTATATTTGCACATGTTATCCTTTATCTTGTATAAAAAGTTAGATTTGTGTGGTGTGTCGGGTATCGCGAGAAGACAACACAAATTGGTTGAACTAACAAGATATAAACGATTAGCACGATTTGAGACAACTTAAGGATGAAGTTGTCGGTTTAAGACTGCTGGTTTAGATAAGAAGTGGCTTGTCTTAGTCGCTTGTCTTCTTGGTACACTTAAGGTGGTGTATTGACGGATCACGGTGAGATGTGTTTTCCTAAGCGACATTAGTGGAAAACCAAGATCTCGGTGACTTAGCTAGTCTTAAGCTTGGTAAGACTTCAGTGAGTGCATTTGGTATCTATCACTTTGACCTACTATGGTGAACGTCCAATGGCGACCGGATCTACGTATCTTGGGTGTTAGTAGTCATTTGTGGCTCATCTTTGGTTGTCCGTATCTTGCAGCCGTATCCCGAGGAATGGGTTGATAATATCCCACGAGGAACTCGAAAGGATTAGCACACTAAAACGGCCGGTTGATTAAGTTCGGGTGTGTTAATAAGGTCGAGTGGTACTACTCGGGGAATACAAGATGTTAATTAATTTAAGCGGTCGGTAAGCTTAATTAATTAACGGATATTTCTATCTTAAATACGGAGATCGATTAAGTCTAAAATACAAGCCCTTGCTCAGAATTGGGATAAAGGGGTAAGTCGGCACGGATTCTCACAGTGGAATGAATGCGTGTTAATTAATTAATTTTGCTCACGGGCGAGCATGGATAATTAATTAATTGGAGGCCGAGCTTTTATTTCTTGTATTGGATCCACAGATGCAGCCCAATTAGTTGTCCCAGTAATTTATTGTCTCTCGAGAATTCATTATTAATGGATTAATGTATTTTTACATTATTTAATAATGTCATTTATCACGGAATTAATTGGTTTGGGCCAATTAATTGATAAATATTAGTAGCCCAATAAATTAATTAATTATATTATGGGTGGTTATGTGGAAGCCCATTGGAATATAATTAAATTAATGGGCTACAAATATATTAATATTATATAAGTTTTTGAAGCATATATATATTAGTATTACGTTGGAAACTCACACGATTGATTCATAAAAATTGAGAGTGGCGTGAGCTACGGAGAGAGAAATAAATTTATTTTCTTCGAGGATCTCACGATCCGAGAGGGAGAAAAAGGTCGGGACACGGATCGGAAGGTCTAACACGGGAGCAACAATCGGAGCCGCGACACACACCGGGGAGGAAGGTAGCCTTCTCAAACCCCATTATTCCTTCACCGGTTGCAAAAGTCATTTCGAAGTTCGACAGAAGATCATACGAGATTGAAGAATAGTCAACTCTAACCAACGACACATTCTCACCTACACAAACCTCGACCAATGAGAAGCCGACAATGCTTTACACCTGCTCTTACCAACTAAAAGGTTGCTCTCACGTACAGTGTCAGCCCCCGCCTTTGGTGCAACAATTCAAAAAATATGGCCATTTTCTTTGGAAGCTTGTGACACGTGACATTATCTTCTCCAACGGACATATGCCCGCTCACAACTATAAATAGAGAAGAAAAGCGAGGCTTCCACCGGGATACCGGGAAGACCGCTCAAGCTCACGAACAACTCTAGCAAACTTAAAGATCATTCAGGCGAAGAACTTGCCTTCATAGAATATTTCTAGTTCTTCTCTCAGAGTTCTTTAGATCCCTTCTTCTCTAGCTAAGCTCATTGCCAAATTTATAGCTTAGAATTTCGAAGGAGTTCACTTTACGTAAGAATTGTTCTTATTGCAAGAACTCCTTCCCAGTTGGAGATTATCCTCCCCTTCAAACCTTGGTTTGAATTGTAAAAGTCGCCTAGGACTAGAACTTAGAAGGGTCTATCCAGTCACACGAATTCCTTATTTGAGGCTTGCCTGGGATAAATCAACAAGTTCTCTGTTCCATCGGGGCCGTGGACGTAGTATCTTGCGTATCCGAATCACGTTAAATTGCTTGTGTTATTTCTTGCTTTTATTGCATAGCATACAAAGCGATTAGTAATCATATCTTTGCGTAAAACGTATTTTCAAAGCGCACTAGCTAAAAGAATTTCATTTGCGAAATCACGTTTTCAAATTGAGGCAATCTCCCGGGCCCTACCTCTTATCCGCTGGCGATGTCACGGCGAGTTTCAAGTACTGACAAAAGTCGGTAGGAGAGCTCGAGTGGCAAACTTCCGACCCGTGATCGAAGGTTACATGCGCACTGTTTATTATCGTCGCAACTACAGCTCACTGTGTCCTTCACGTTCGAGAAAAAACGCCTGATCGGGTGTATTCACCCCCCTCTACACCGACTATCGTCTCCGGGACCAACAATACATAATTAGTTTATGAGGATGAGAAGGTCTCCTACTAATATATATTATTGATTTTACGGTACTTGATTAGTTTAGTATGGTTTGTATGAGAAATTTTGTTGTGATAGTGGGTTTGCTTAGCCCAACGCAATTATAGCCACTTTCGTATACCCAAGTGTGTACCACTTCACAAGGGTATTAACATATGTTAAATATGATCCACTTATTTTAATAAAAAATGTCATGTGTGTACCGCTTTCGTATACCCATGTGCTCGTACCACTTCACAAGGGTATTAACATATGTTAAATATGATGCACTTATTTTAATAAAAAATGTCATATATCAATACCCTTGTGGTGTGATACACACGAGGATATACGAAAGTGGTACATAGTCTTGCTTGTGAGGAGGCGCTAATTACAATTTGGCCGAAGTGTAGGGGTATACGTGAAAAAGTTTTCAGATAGCAATTTAGAAGTGGCAATTAAAGTAGTATAATATAATTCAAAAGTGTTAGCCATAAAACGGTAATTCTATTTGTTATGCGGTTTGCAAGTAATTAAACATATGCGAGTTAAATTTGGATAAAATAATGTTTGATAGAATAATAATTTAATTTAAATAATAATTTTTTTCGATTCAATTTAAATCAATACACTAAAATAATGTTCGATACATAATTTTATTTACTTTCAATTCTAATATTATTATTTTATTGAGATTTAACTAAAATTGAATCGATACACTAAAATAATGTTGATAAATTAATAACTTTATTACACAATTTTTTTTTTCCAATTCTAATATTATTATTTTATTAGATTTACTAAATTAAATCAATACACAAAAATAATATTCGATAAATTAATAACTTTATTACACAATTTTATTTTTATTCCAATTCTAATATTTTTATATTATTGAGATTTAACTATAATTATCATTAATGTCGACGAATAGGATTGGGTTGATGCTAATGACTAATGAGATTCCATTTTAGTAGACGACAAATATTAGAATTCATCTTTACCTGCTCCTATCGACATTCTACGGCTTCAAAATAGTAATTAATTAATATTACTATATAGTCTCTATCTCTATTAATTACATTTCATGTCATTGTTAACATTATTATAATGCCCAATTAAGACATATGAATCCAACAAAGTAGTTGCATGCATGATGCAAGGACTTTTGTGGCCATGTGATGAAGGTTAGATTCTCCAAAAACTTAAATATTTTAGTCCCTCTTAATTAAATTAAAATATTATTTATTTCATTACATCGTCTCATTATTAATGTCCACAATATTACATATCTAAGCGCTTCAATGTAATTGGGCAACCACTTTGTAATCTTGGGATGTGCGCTTTCCTCTCCAAACTGCGATCATCGTCATCTACCGTCCATCTATGCGTACATAAAATAATTACATTATGTATATATTGATGATGTCATTTTTATATAAATATAAATACTTACGTGTATCCGCTCGTTAGACGATGCAGAACACCAACATAGTAAACTTAGCCATATTGATCCCCAAGCACGTCCTGGGACCTAATCCGAAAGGGATGTAGGTGTACGGCCTTTGTATTTCCTACAATACGCATCAATGATATTATTATCAAAGCTTTTTCGAGCAAACGAAATCTTCTAGTCCATAATTGGAAAGTTATTAATTTTATTACATCGAATCTCGAAAGGTCAAGCACATGGGGTCTTTGTATATCGTTGGATCATAAGGTATATGAGTTGCATCTACGTTCACCTTCCACCCTTTCTTTATCTCATAGCCTACAAGCAACAAATTTCAAGTATACACAATATTCAAGATTAAAAAAGAAGAAGAACTTGTTCAATGAAATCAGCGCAAAACTAGAACTTTTAGTCGGAGGGTCAAATAAATATAAAAGAAATCGTGTCAATCGAGAGTCAAATGAAGTAAAAATAAAGGCGGAACAAGAATTTTAACCCTATAAAGAAATGGGTCAGAGCTCTGGGAGGTTTGCTGAACCCTCCCCACCCCCTTAGTTCGGCTCCTAAATGAAATCAATATAAACGAGATATCGTGAAAATCGAACTCGTGAAATGTAATTTCAACTTGCCTTCAATTTTGCAATCATCTAGTGCCACTCCGAGGATACCACAACAAGACATTTGCCATCCTCAATGTCTCTTTGACAACCTTAAATCCATGTGCAAAGTATCATGAGAGAGACTAACAAGAGAGTAGAGAGAAAGGAGAGATTTGTTCACTAGGTTTTTCTAACCTTGGAACCATAAAACATTTTCATCAAATCATCATATTGAAGTAGGGCTTCATCAGATTTGTTTCTAAGTATAGAAATTTGTTCCTCCTGCAAGAAAATCAAATCCCAATTCAGTTTCAACCAAATTCAAATCCCAGCAAACTAATTTCAAGAAATTGAATTTTCAATTAGGGTTTATCAATTGCTTCTCACCCTAAGCCTATCTTGAACTTCTCTATTCTCATCCAAGAACTTAACACACCACATTACAGCAGCTGCAGTTGTACTCTGCCCAGCAATTATCAGAGTCAACAAATTATCCAAAATTTCCTCATCCTCCATCTTCTCTTCCGGTGGACACGTGTCCATTTTAGAACAGATTGCAAGAAATCATCTCCACCTTCTCCTCCGTCGCGCCGCTTAATCACGCCCTTAAGCGTCTCCAATATTCTCCCTCGAGCCTACACGAGATGTATCACGAAAATATAATTACTCATCGATCTTAAACGACGAAGCGGATGGCATAATATATTATATAATACTCTCTTCATCCCAGAATTTCCAGTACTCCTCCCTATTTTTAATGTAAGATGTTTTAGATTTTTAACACTTTGCTAAAATGTATGATGTTTTATAATTTATTACCTTATTTACCCCTATTCATTTAATAATTTCTCTTTATTTATTTGTTGAATAGATTTTATGGATGATCTCTTTCTCATTTATTCATCATTAATTAAGGTTAGTTTAGGAATAATTTTTTTTTATTAATTAGTGTGCAAATTGGTAAAACATCATACAATAAAAATAGGAGGGAGTATATTTCTTTTTCGGACTATACTATTAAAGTTGTCCAGTTTTAATTTTGTGGTAAATTATTACACTTTTTTCGAGGACCATAACTTTATACATCTACTATTCTCCTTAAAAACGTCTAGAAGAAAAAAAACTATTTCAATAGAATGAGTGTATTAATATATATACCTTGATGCCTTTGTAGTATCTTGTCCCATAAATCTTTATAGGGAAAGAAAGCATTGAATCAGCCACATCTGCAATATCTCTCTAGATTTTCAAGAATTGCAGCATCTCTTAAACTCATCAACATATCACAAATCCCATCAAATGTAACCTGCAAAAATTAAAACTCCCACCTTTTTAACATCATTAATTTCATCAAACTTATAAAATATTCTTGAAAGAGTTAATCATGCATGTAAGTCTTAGTTTAATTTCTCTCTCATGATGCATTACTTCTATAGTGAACTCTCGAGCACCCTAAAACTCTTCCTGCATCTCTCTCTCTCCTCCTCAATCTCTCACATAACTCCTTATCAAACTTTGGTACGAAATTGGAGATAGAATTCATAGAAAAGGCTCCGCTAAGAATCCCCTAATCCTTCTATCAACATCACGAGGAACACACAACAAACTCTTCTTCCCAACTGCATCTTCAGATTGATTTCAAGTAGCCTTTGTTGAACACGACGAACCATCATTCGAGGAAGAACGCTTTAAGCCCCCTCGACGCTCGGGAATTGAAGACAAGAACGTGTCCGAACAGCCTCGTACGAAACCATTTGCCATACCTAATTAATCATAGAAAGAAGGGTAAAGTTAGTTAATTTAAGCTTTGATCATTCAACTTGATAAAGATTAACTTAATTAACTAATTAACATATTAATTACTACCTTAATCTTCGTAGCGTGACGAAATCGTAGCGGTCCCTTTGAGCTGTTGGCGGCGGAGAGTGAAAGAGAGAGTCTCTCTCCAAGAAAGGGATGAACCCTAATTTGCCGGAACTTCAGTCTTTAGCTTCTCCACCAAACAATTTGATCAGGAATAGTGCGCAATTGCGATCAAGATTGGAGTTAAGACAGCAAAAATGCTGTTGTTTGTGGAGATTTCAACATCTTTGATCAGCAGAGGGAAGACATTATTACAACATGAAAATGGTCGAAATAGAGAGGTTAATTAACAA